>JBBBDQ010001631.1:1187500-1490000 GCA_037127315.1 Ascarosepion bandense | reverse complement strand
TCTCTCTCTCTCTCTCTCTCTCTGTTCAGGCACAGTGATTAATGAACAATTTTTGGTATACTATGACTTTTGGTCAATACGAAAGAAAAACAATGACCTCCAGTGCTGCCCATGAGGGTGTCTATGTGCAGGAAATTTCTTATTTATTGAAGTATGTTTCAGTTTATTAATAATTAGTTCTGAATTAAAACAAATTATAATACATGTAAATTTATATGTAATGGTATGAAAAAGAATGAAGATATATATTTGGAATGTACCTTTTGAGTTGTACAATCCTGGAAAGTAGGGGATGACTTTTTCACAAATGGTGAAAATTATACACTGGGTAATAAAGAGCTGAGAACCACTTCCCTGGCATAAGACAGGCCTTGAAATTTTATTCATCCCCATTTTTTTTAGTAAGTCACATTTTATTACGAAAAAAACAAAACATGATGTTATCTGTTATTTTATAATTATAAATGTAAGCGTGAAGCTGAATATAAAGGTAGAACTAATCAACATTTGGAGACACGAATAACTCCATACGTGCCAACTAAGATCCGTCATGTGAGATCCAATATTTTGCATAAGCTAGTCAATACTTCAGTTTCAATGATTGCTAGACAATAAATAAGTCGTTTACCAGGGATTACTCTACCATAATCAGCAGAGCACGCTCCGATTACCGTTTGAAGATATTAGAGATAATATACATTAGGTCTCGGCAGCTATAAGCAAACGGCATTGTTGCTGGCATTAATATATTATAGTGTGATTATTTTTTCTTTTCTGCTGATTCTCTAAAAGTTCCTAATTTATGTTTTTTTAAATTTTCTTCACATAATTTAGACATTTGTCTTCGATTGATTCTGAAAAGTGAGGATAGAAAATCGGTTAGCCTTTTTTTGTTATTTTCTTGTTGTTATTAATCCGATTAATCTCTTCATGACGATTTATTTCATTATCCTTCTTCTGCTTCCCTGTTTGCTTTATATAAGGAACTTTAAAATGTTTGTTTTGATAGTATTAATATATAGCCCTGTAGTCTCAAATACTATTAAAATATGTAACTAAATGTTATTTTATAGGCGTTTTTGTCGGTGAAAAAGTTGTTATGGCCATTCTTCATGTGCAATTAATGCCTCAAAGTAAAAATAAAATAGATTTAATTTGTCAATGACGATATATATATATATATATATATATATATATATATATATATATATATATATATATATCACTCTGATTACATTAAGGCCCCGCAGCTATTAAGCAAAAGTAATCAAAGATAATAAGCTAAAATAGATCAGCGAATGCTAGTTATGATCCGTCATGGGAGATTCAATAATTTGCATAATCTGTTTAATACTTGAGATTAAGTGATTGCTGAAAACTTAATAAATATCCCGGTATGTATTATGTCGTTTAACTAGAATTTATTTCACATAATTAGCTGAACAAATTCTGATTACACTTTGGATATATTAGCGACATTGTACATTAGGTCTAGGCAGCATTTCTTTTATAAGGAGAAGGAATGGCTGCTAGGGTTTCATATCATAAGAGAGTGGAATTATTTTTTTTTCGTTACCCGTTTGCTGATTCTTCTTTTTTTTTTTTTTAACAATGAGAATACAATTTACACATTTGTCCTCGATTGGGTCCCGAAGACCAAGATTGTTATTATTGCTTCGATTCACCTCTTTACAGAGATTTGTCTTATTATTATTGCTCTTTTACCTACACTATTTGTAATTTTTATTTTGACATACAGTTTTAATATTTCTTTTTTTATAGAATTAATTTTAAGAAGGTTTAACGTCAATTGAATCTGTTACAGACGCTACAAAAATGATTCTTCGGACCAGTGAAAATGTTCGGCGCAAAATCTAATTCTGATTCAGTTTAAAATCGACCATTCTTTGGTTATTAAATGTGCATCAGTATTTTTTCTTATCTTAATATCCGAATGTTCTAAATCGGCGATATAGAAGAGCTTTCTATAAATTAGTTTCCGAAGAGATGCGAATTCTTGAGAATTCTTAGGATGCGTTAAAGTCTCGTCGGAAGCAGCCTTGTTAGTCTTGGTACTGTTATCTGCAAACGAGGAAGCTGTAACAAAATGCAACAATAAGATAAAGGAACGACCAGCTCAGAATTCAAATAATTTACGACTCTTTCGTTGTTTGCAATCGTGTGAATAATTTTATTTCCTCGAAGTTTAGACTATTCACTCAGCGATTCTTACTTCCTGCGAACAAAACAAGCAAAAAAGAAAAAGAACTTAAAGGAAAGGGAGACAACTTGCCAACAGATGGCATTGGCTTCAATTCGGAAAAGACGTGCAACGGAAGTTAATAACAGTAAGAAGTTGTAGAGATGAAAAAAAGACAGATAAGAGTAACACGAACGATCGATACAGCGAACGACAAAGTTTGAACAGAAGGTGAGAAAAATGTTAATATATATATATATATATATATATATATATATATATATATATATAAACGAGATTGTATTTATACTCGTCTCGAAAACCTTCTTTGAAAGCTATCGAACGAAGATAAAAATGGTTGTAAAAAAAGAAAGAGCTTAGAGCATGAAAGTCAGTCAAAAGTGTTTGGACTAAAATCAGCACGAAGCCCAAAGAAAGAATCCGACACAAGTAATCATCTAACAGAAAGTGCTCAATACAAAGGTAGAGCAAACTAAATAAATTGCACCTAATGAGCCAGATGAACCTACCTAGGTTTCATCTAAACGGATGAACTTAATTTTTTGATCATGTGGGTTGCCATGATTACCTATTTATATGTCGTGTTTTCACCCCTGAAAATTAAAAATTAAAAATTTAAAAATTAAAGATTAAAGATTAAAAGTAATAAAATTGTTAACCTCCCCCCTTGTGTTGTAGTTTCTTTAATTTCTTGGTCACGTGGGTTGTCTTGATTACCTATTTATATGTCGTTTTTTCTTTTCCTCTTTAGCCAACTTTTCCTGACGATCCGTTTAGGTGAAACCTAGGTAGGTTCGTCTAACTCATTAGGTGCTATATATATATATATATATATATATATATATATATATATGTGTGTGTGTGGGGGGGTATTTGTGTGTGTGTGCATGCGTGCGTATTTGGGCAGCAATCCCTTTTTTATGAAAGTTTCGTTAAAAATGACAGACAAGGTGCTGTGGTTAAGTTTTTATTTAATTTTTCATGTGATCTAATATTTTTTTCAGTACATAAATTATATACAAATATTCTATTAGGTCTCATTTAAATACACATAGCAACCTAACCAAACTTTATTCGCAACTGACTCGTCGATAATACAAATATAATAGCATCATCAACATGTAAAAAAGGGTTAAAAATAATGGAAGCATTATTAATAAAAAAGTAAAACCCAACACTCAACAATATCAACTACGAACACGATCACAATGTGCTGAAAGTGTTTGTAAAATAAAACGTTCCTATAACTCTTGATATATATATATATATATATATATATATATATATATATATATATATATATATATATATATATATCCATCCGCAGACAAATCTGTTTCGTTGTATCTCAGCTCATGAGTACGGTTAGACATCCGATTGCTTTTTACCCAGGATTGAAACCCGGCTGAATTGGGGTCAGTCGGCGATTCCACCTCTCAGCTATGGGCGCTCGGTAGATGGAGGCAGACTTTTTAGTGTGTATATTATCATTATACACGCCCAATAGATGAGAGTGTTCTAATTCATTGCTGAATGAACGATGCGTATATATATATATATATATATATATATATATATACGCATCGTTCATTCATATATATATATAGGTATAGATGTTTAGTCCGTAAACGGCGAGGATATTCCATTAAGATCAACTTAATATAAAATATTAAGTGTTATATCTATATAGAGAGCTCAATGGATGTTATCCAGGGCAATATGATATTTATAAAAGAAAACTCAACACGTTATTTAAATTGCTCCTATTAAACTTAAGTTGAGCTCTCCCAGGAATATCCACTTTCTGGAAAACTGTCTACCAATTTAAATGACGTGTTGAATTTTCCTTCATATATATATATATATATATATATATATATATATATATAATCAGTTAAATGTATAGTAAAATTCATCCTTGATAATGGCTAAAAGTATAGCCGAAAGCACTTGAATAAATAAAACATTTATACAATCGTATATAATTTATGTGCTAAAAACACCCCCCCCACCCAAAAAAGCAAAAACTATATGATGTTTATTTTTTGTTTTGCTTTTGTACTGCGTGATGTTAATGCGAGTGTTACCGTCTTTTCGAGTTGTTTGGTAATCTTTTTGGCTTCGTTGAAGATGGTTTCATTAAAAGAATTGTCATATAACCTAAGATTAATTGATTGTTGGATCATCATATATACAAATAGACAATCCAGCATACAACACACATGGCCTGAAGGTTACATGAAACCGACTGTCTCCATCCAGTGTTGACCTCAGTGTCCACTTTTATATTTACATAAGCTCAATCCTTGATATTGAGCAATTTTGCCCATAAATATAGCATACCTTAAAACTATATTTTGTCTAACGCACACACGCACACGCCCATGCCCACGCTCGCACGCACGCACGCACAATTAACATTTCTTAATTCAATTAATTTGGTAAGTAATAATAATTAGATAAATCTTATATAAGTGGCGAATAATTACATAGATATTTAAATTGAGAAAGGCGTATATATATATATATATATATATATATATATATATATATATATATTCACACACAACTGGCCATAATTATTAGGCCACCCCAGTGTTTAAAAAAAATGACGTATTTCATTCTATTTTGTAGAATTTATTCCCAAGTGAATAATTGTAAATAAAAATAGAATAGTTTTGTGTTAATACTGCACAATGCCATGTGCATCAAATGAATTTATAAGTATTTAATAATTATCTATCAACGATAGAATGAAGAAAATTTAGGCTGATTCAGATTGATTATATATATATATATATATATATATATATATATATATATATGAATAAGAACGAATAATAAAATTAACGTTCAAAATATAAATTTAAAACAATGCTCAATATAAAATGGAGCAATGAATATTTATTATTGATTATGACGTTAGAACGTATAAAAACTGCAAACTGCTAAAACATTGTACATTTTGTTTCGACATTGAAACAACAATGTCTCATCAGGTAGTTAATAGTGATTACTGTTAACTACCTGATGAGACATTGTTGTTTCAATGTCGAAACAACATGTACAATTTTTTAGCAGTTTGTAGTTTTCACATGTTCTACCGTCATAATTAATAATAATTGTATGTTTGTTGAAAAACGGAATGTCTACTGAAATATGACGAATTAAAAAATATGGCGGCTAAAAATAAAATCGATTAATTCTTTAGAAATAGATACACACACATACACACACACATATATATAACTTAAAACTACAAAAATCTATCTATCTATCTATCTATCTATCTATCTATCTATCTATCTATCTATTTTAGTATACTCCTATCTATCTATCTATCTATCTATCTATCTATCTATCTATCTGCATTAGAACTCCAACCTTTCAATTCAATACGTATATTTTCTCCAGTCGGAGTACCTTTCGTCGTGTCGTGATTCGCGGGCCCGTCACGCACACCAATTAACTTGTGCATCCAATTCTCACGGAACGCCCCACGACTGTAGATTAATCGATTCTTCGAAATCTTTTAATGTCACTCGATATTTAACATGCGTGTCTCGCAGACTGATTCACCGGAGTAGCGAGTTCGATCCTTTATCAAGATTCCACTGTTATAGCATTGTGCTTGACTCAGCTGTTAAAACAACTTTTATATGTGATTTCTCTTTCTTTCTTTCTTTCTTTCTTTCTTTCTTTCTTCACGCTTTTATTTTTTCTCTCCTCTCTGATTCTCTCTCTCTCTCTCGCTGTTATTCTCTTTATGGCACAATGAACGCGATTAACTTAGAAGACGACCAACAGCAGAATAGGCAAAGAATATCTACACAATCTCAATTGCCAAACTAGTGGAAGAGGGCAGCATCTGTCGGGATGGGGTAATCAAAGCAAATCATGACAGACCAAACATCCGGTAGACCAGATGCGCTTCTGGTTAAGTAGGTGGGATCCTTCGTCGCACAGATTTATCCTCCAAAATCAAATTTACACGAATGTCCTCACCAAAATCACTCTTTCAGTTTGCTTTTGTTCACTCTTCAGCAAGTCCAGCAGTCCGCGAGCGCGGGTAGTGTTGGTTGTCTTCCTCGTGATTTGCGATGAGGCGAGAATGCGGCAGTTCAACTCGTGACCGGTCTGGCTCTTCAGGATTCCTGTAGAGAAGACCCTGGAAAATGTTGAGTAATCATCGGATATCTCGATGGCTAACAGCGGTCAGCAGGCTACCCATTCTTACGTTTGAAACAAGATCTCATATTGACAAAACCTCTGTTACTTTGAACCCCTTGCCTACTGAATGAACCCCGAGGATAAGGTACGCCTAGAGAGAACAGTACTTGCGTTCCATTAATTGGGCTGTTTTGACATGGCCTCTTTGAGTGAATTCAGTAGCATGGAAAAAAGAAACATCAATAAAATCGGATATATTTCCATATTTATCTCTGCTCGTATTAAGTGCAAGAGGATCCTATACGATGCTAAACTGATGTTTGCTGATAGAATGAAGCAGCTCATAGCAGACTGCAAGTTTGGTTCCAAAAACTACTGGCCGCTCTACAAAAGTGTGTTAAACATTAGTGAAGACTCAACCCTCCTCTTTTATTGAACAAATTTGGGGTCCTTACAGCAGACAAGGCCGAGTTCTTTGCTCGCAAATTCTTCTCCATTCTACAATTGACTCGTATATTGTACCCACTTCTTGGCTAGAACTGGGGCTCAACTGAGTGATGTATACATAATCCCTTGGTTAGAGACATAATTTCTAAGTTTGACCCCCATAAGGCAATCAGAGATGACGGAATCTCAGTCATCGTCATAAAGAAAAGCGACCCCGAACTCTTCTCCCGTCCTCCCCAAACTATAACTATTGTCTCTCTACTTCTCGCTTTTCTGCTGGCTGGAAGTCATCCTCTGTAGTTCCTGTCTTTACACACTCTGTAAAATCCTCAGACCCATCTAATTATCACCCTATCAGCCTTCTACCGACTTTGGGCAAAGTGTTCGAGACTATTGTCAATGTCGAAGTGGTTCAGCATCTTGCATCCCACAACCTATTTTCTGACAAACAGTATGGCTTCCGCTTCCAAATACATATACCAGACTCTTGATAAGAACGGTGAAGCTGTTGCGCTGGATATCTCGAAAAAGGGTTTGGCATGCTGATCTTTTGCGCAAGTTACAGGGCTATTGTATGAATGGATGTTTGTTAAATCTAATTGATTCGTTCTTGTCAAACCAAGCAATGAAGGTCGGATGAAACGCAATGCTTCCAGATCCTATCATACAAATGCAGGTGTCCTTAAAGGCTCTCTCCTAGGTCTTACGCTTTCCCTAATCTTCATCAATGATATTCCTGGTGTAATCAGTTCCCAAGTAGGCATTTACGCCGACGATACCACCATTTACTCACGCCTCTATAAGAAATCTGCCAAGGATGATTTCTTTATCTACTACTCTTGATAAGGACCTCCAATCTGTGATAGACATATAAGAAATGGTAAGTTAAATTTAATGCTTCCAAAACAAAGCTACTTGTATTTAATCACTGTAGAGAAACTCTCCTAGCTCATATCAGTATGGGTTCCACTATTATCCCCCAAAACAATACACTGAGCTTCCTCGGCGTCACTCTCACAGCAGACCTGAAGTGAAACGGCTACATCGAATCAATAGCTACAGTTGCTGCTAGGAAGGTCAGGTCACTGTGTCGGGTCAGTTTTTCTCGTTAGAATCCATTTTGCACATATACAAATCTACCATTCGTTTGTGCAGTGAATACTGTTGCCATATCTGGTCGGGCGTTCTTGCTATTCATCTCGGCATGCTCGACAAATGGAGGATCTGCAATGTAATCGATCCCAATTTTGGAGTTCGAGCTCAGCCACTTTCTCACCCTCGGGGAGGTGGCTTCTCTCTGTCTTTTCTAAATATATTTTCACGGCTTCTGCTCTGACAATCTCCTTGGTGCCCTCTCTACACGAATTTACCCGTGTTGGCTACTAGGTCCGACACTTTTACAGTGAAAACATTCAAATGTAACCGCCTCAGTTACTCCTCAGATAGTTTTCTCACACTTCCCGCCTTTGAAACTCCCTTTTGTACACTTTCTTCCCTGATAGCTACAGTCTTTAAGAGTTTAAGCGTAACATCAATTGCATTTTTGAATTTTTTTCCCCTTATTATTTCCTCGACCCCCTCTTTCTTGTTTCTCTTTCTTCCCGATTTTCTCTCATGCAACCCACCCCCACTGCGCACCATTAGAAGTAACGACTTGCTTGGGTGATTTGAAAAAAAATCATGCATGGACAATTTGACGTAAATATTATTAAACGTTAACTTTTCCGTTACACCCAATGGTGTGTAGGGCAGCGTTTTTGCTGTTTCTGTAACAAAATGTTTTTTATGGGGCAGGGTTGTTAGCCCTGCGCCCAACCCTGGAGGAAGGTGATTTTCTAAGTGTAGCTTAGACGTGACACATGGCCGAAAGTAGGGGATACCCAGTGAGGATCGAACTCACTACTCAGTTATCATGTTTCTAGCGAGATGAGATTGTTAACCATTACACTACCCCGAGGTGCTCACATTAAATGTTACCATTGTTTAAATAAGTATGAGTAAATTGAAAAAATATTTAAACAATATTTTTATTAAAGAAGATATTTCGAAATAACCTGGGTCATTTAGTAGCCGTTTAATTTGTCAGTAGAACAATTTGTCGATAATATCTTTCTTAATTGCTGCGTACTTAATATCTTCTATAATTATGTTGTGTCCTGTACATTCGATAACTGACTGGCACTTGTGGCTCTGTAAAAATAAACATTCGATCTAAATGGTCACCTGGGGGCTTACTTTGTACGAAACGATTTCTTAAAAGCAGTTGCACATTAACTTAATTGTTCATATTTTGATAATTAATGCAGTAAACATTAATTCTGAACATTTCTTCGAATGACATGTTTTTTCATCAACTGGGTTTCTTGCTAGGCAAACAAACTTCCTTATCGAAAAATTGATCACAAGACAGACTGGCGAACAAATTAAAAGTTTCGATATATAACTTTGAAACATATCTTTAAAATAATTTAACTCTAATCAAGGCAATAAAGCCACGAAGACGCAAAAGATTATTAAGTGTAAAGAATACGAGAAAAGTATCATTAAGTAGAAATGATAATGAAAGAACCGGAAGTAAGTAAACAAAAATATGACGATTGACATTGCATTTAAATTTTTGAAGATCAAAGCAAGAATGGAAAGCAAGAAACCAGAAAAGAAGCGATAAATGCGAGAGAGGAAACTGTTAGAATTTATTGTTACATTTAGCAATTTCAACTGTAAAATGATGGGACTTAATTGCCAATCTAGTACTGCCCTTAAATTTGTAAAGTCAAGGTACCAAAGAGGAAGAATCATCAGAATTATTACCGAGAAGATATTTATAGAAAAAGGCACAGAAAAGCTACGTTATGTCACTAGTAAAAGTGACTCAAGCCGAGATGCCTGTTTCGCACCGATATAATAACATATTATTTAGATTTTGTCAATAGGAGGGTTATCAGATAAGATGTGGCAGCAATATTCAATGTATGGACGAATGGTAGACTTATGAAATTGTTAGATAGACTCCGACGAGAAAAATAGTTAACTTATTTATGAGCTTAGCTCACTGGTGATCCCTATATATAAATTTATTCAAGCCACAAGATTCGCAACTAGGTCTCAATTTTTAAACATTTTCAAACATATTAGGCTTACAATTAAAATAGGAATATATAATTGTGTCATTAGCATAGATAGCGAGTTAGAGAATGATGACATCGGAAAGCTCTTTGATAAAAATTCGGATCGAAATAGGTCTAAGGATGGAGACCTGGGGAATACTAGCTAGAAGAGTGGCCGTTCAAGATAACTTTAATTTGGCAATTTTGTGAGAAAGGTTGAATAGGATAAGAACTTCGTCCAGAACTACCATAATCTTTCAACTTGTGAAGAAAACCAGCTTGCCAATCCCTATCAAAGACCTTCGAAATATTCAATGAAACAGCTCGAAATTCACTATTTTTATCGAAGACATGACACTCTCTCAGCAATAACCGTTCACCCATCAGACATAGAAAAGCGAAAGCCATATTGTTTGTCTGAAAGAAAACCCAGAGAAAGCAATTCAAAGACCCTAGGACTTTGCCGAAAATAAGTAGAAAATTAATCGGTCGATATTTTGAAGGATTAGAAGATTCGACTGAGTTCTTAAAACCACGAAGTGTAGAATAAGATTTCCAACAAGCCGGAAGGCTAGAGACATTAGAGACTTCAGAAGCACATTACTTTAAAACAATTGCAGTACACATGCTTTGTGGGTATTCAGGTTAGAGATTATAGAAAAAACACGGACGGGGTTATATGCATGTCATTCAACAGAGCCTCAGTTCTAAGTGGAAAGTTAGGTAAAGTTACTTCAGATAAGTCAAGGGTAAAATTGAAAAGAATTTACCAGCAAAGCATTAAGTATTTCATTTTATGTCTTTTGTCTATGGTATCAATTGTCTGTTTCGCCTTAAAGTATTATATCCCACGTCTTTTGACTTTGATGCCGGTTTTCTGTTTCGCCTAAAAGTATTATATCCCATGTCAATTGACTTTGATGCCGGTTATCTGTTTCTCCTTAAAGTATTATATCCCAGTTCTTTTGACTTTGATGCCGGTTATCTGTTTCTCTTTATCTCACGTCTGTTGACTTTGATCCCAGTTGTCAGTTTTGCCTTAAAGTATTTCATCTCACGTCTTTCATGCATTTTGAGTGTTGTTAGATTTCACCTGAAAGTAATTAATCTCAAATTCTTTATGTATGCCACTAACTTTTAGATTTCACCCTGGCAAATTTCGTATCACATCTTTTATCCCTGGTATCGACTCAGACTGTATTCTGTATTTTTATCCAAGGTATCGAGTGTTAACTTTCGCCTCGATGCATACAATCTTGAATCTTTTATCTATTTGCATTGGATGTTTGATTTCACCTTACCAACTAATTTCTTATAACTTAAAAAGAATTATCAATGATCGCTGTTCACTGATTGAAAGAAATGTACTTAGGTAATCTCTGCTAACCACTAACAAATTTTATTTAAGAGAAATAAAATATATAGTACATGTTTTTTTGTTTTCTTTGGGTGCCTAATTTTTATTGATAAAGAAAATTAAAACATTTTTGAAATGTTTACAAACGGATACATTGGACAAATAAAGCTTAATACGGCTTGTTTTAACTGACTTGAGAAATTTGTATTCGTTCGATAAATCCAAGGTGCTTTCTTTCTTATTTCTTTCCTCATTTTTAATTCATCCAAGTCGTCTGAATAAACTGTCTGGATGTGTATTGATTGATTATCGAAATATTTACCTTGGAGGCAGAGTTTTACTTGAACGCCGCATTGTGAGATCAAAAGAGTAATTTCTGCCAAGAGTTTCAGTTTTTCAAAGCGTGGCCAGCGTGAGAGAAACACAGAGAAAAATCGAGAGAGAAGGAACAACTGTAGAGAGAAAGAAAAATGAGAGCTATATCCTAATGAAATGGTGGACAAGAATGATTTGGTGTTAGAAAGCAAACTGGTTTAGAATGAAAACTGGCGGTGTATTGAAGAGAGCGGAGGATGAGGTAGACTGACTGGGATAAAATGGATATGGTGAAGGGTGATAGTCATAAAAAAGAACAGTCAGTCAGTCATTCAGTTAAGTGCCATACGTGATACACGCTTTGGGCCATCATGTCTCGAAAGAGACATGACTGACTGGGCAGAAGATTATCCCGCAGTAGGTTGTCATTGCTTTCTGCGGTAGACTGGTTGCCGACCAAAGCTATAGAACCCAATCTGTCCTGTTGTTTGACTCATAGCTACAGGGAGAAGAGATGCATTATATTATTAAGTAGAAATTAGTGGGGGATCAGTTTATTACTTCATAATAATATAAAACCGATCCCCCACTTTATGCCCAGTAGAAGTTTAATTATGTTTCCAACTATTATATTCAGTCAGTTAAGTGCCATACGTGATACACTTTTTGGATGATAATGACTCGAAAAAGACATGACTGACTGGGCAGAAGATTATCCCGTAGTAGGTTGCCATTGCTTTCTGCGGTGGACTGGTTGCCGACCAAGACTATAGAACCCAATCTACCCTGCTATTTAACCCATAACTAGAGGGAAGAGACAGATTTTCCAAGGGTATTTGCGCGTAAGTGAATAAGGAATTCAACTGGAATTCGAACTCGGCTCTCCGATTTCTAGTTCCAAGCCGATCTCCACTGCACCACAACGAAGCTGGATTGAATGAAGATGAGGACGAAAATGGGCGAAAAAAGGAATTATGAAGGACGAAAATAAAAAACAAAAACGGTAGGTAAAAGTTAAAGAAGAGAAAACCTGACTCTAAAGCGAAACATAAAGGAATATGAGTTGATAAAGAAAAAGTTATACTAAGAAATGAATATAGCAAAGGAAGAAAAAGGAAGTGAAAAGCGGAAGAAGAAATAGGGGAAAGCGGAAGAAGAAATAGGGAAGAGAAAAGAAGAAATAAAAAAAGAGAAAAATAGAAGAAAATGTTGATATAAAAAAGAAAAAAAGAAAGAAGAAAAATAATAGAGGTAGAAAGAAAAAATACAAATCAGAAAATAAGTGAAAAAAGAAATAAAAATAAAAAAGAAGAAATAAAAAGATAAAAGGATGTGGAAGGAAAAGAAGAAATAAAAAATGGAGAAGAAAAAAGTGAAAAACGAAAGAAGAAACATAAAGAAAAAATAAAGAAGAATTAAAAAAGACAAAAAAGTAAAAGAAATGAAGGAGCAAAAAAAAAATGAAAAAAGAATTGGAAGAAAAAAGAAACAAAAATGGTGAATTAGACAAAGAAAGTGAAAAGTAGTAGAAATACAAAAGATAAAAAAAAGAAAGAAAGAAAAATGATGACGAAGAAGAAATAACGATAAGCGAACAGAAGATTCTCGACACTTGGAAACGCCCTCAATCGAAGATTCTCTGAGCGGACTGTGTTACTTATTGTCAAGGTATTCCTAAGGTTTCTGAATGTTATTTATAACTTTCAAAGTTATGTCAGAAATGTTACCTGCCTCTTTCGGTTGGTCAGCAGCAGATTCCTTGTAATTTTTAATCTTTTTAGAACTTCCTCGTTCCATCTTCCATCTGTTTTGTCAATATTCTTATCATTCGTAATACCTTCAAGTCTCTACTTCATCTGTGAGTTAGTTGTCTCGCATTCTCCACCATATTACGAGATTGGATATTATCTAGTAGTTCGGTACTTTTTCCTCTGTTTCCAAGAATGTTTATCTATCTCTTAATACTTTGCTTAGTTTCTCAAAGACCACTTTTACTATTCCTATGCACCTTCAAACCTTTTAGCATCCACACTCTCCAGAGAATTATGTACCTGTTTGATATTTATCTCCCCAAGAGGTAGGTAACAACTCAGTACTCTTTTGGGAACAACCATGCATGCTGGTTTCTTAAATTTGATGGTTAGTCTTTCCTTCTTGTTTTACTGAATGTATGAATTCGTCGTGTATTAATTTTATAGAACAAATGAAATGCCTTCGGAAGTTACAAATCAGAATTCGATGGTTTTTCAACAGCAACTAAAACCTATTCAGTCAGTTAAGTGCCATACGTGATACACGCTTTGGGCGATCATGTCTCGAAAGAGACATGACTGATTGGGCAGAAGATTTTCTCGCAGTATGTTGCCATTACATTCTGTGATAGACTGGTTACCTGTCAAGGCTACAGAACCCAATCTGTCCTATTTGACTCATAGGTAGAGGGGGAAGAGATATACTATATTATTAAGTAGTAATTAGGGGGATCAGTTTATTACTTCATAACAATACAAAAAACTGATCCCCCACTTTATGCCCAGTATAAATTTTAATTATGTTTCCAACTATTATATTCAGTCAGTTAAGTGCCATACGTGATACACTTTTTGGATGATAATGACTCGAAAAAGACATGACTGACTGGGCAGAAGATTATCCCGTAGTAGGTTGCCATTGCTTTCTGCGGTGGACTGGTTGCCGACCAAGACTATAGAACTCAATCTACCCTGCTATTTAACCCATAACTAGAGGGAAGAGACAGATTTTCCAAGGGTATTTGCGCGTAAGTGAATAAGGAATTCAACTGGAATTCGAACTCGGCTCTCCGATTTCTAGTTCCAAGCCGATCTCCACTGCACCACAACGAAGCTGGATTGAATGAAGATGAGGACGAAAATGGGCGAAAAAAGGAATTATGAAGGACGGAAATAAAAAACAAAAACGGTAGGTAAATGTTAAAGAAGAGAAAACCTGACTCTAAAGCGAAACATAAAGGAATATGAGTTGATAAAGAAAAAGTTATACTAAGAAATGAATATAGCAAAGGAAGAAAAAGGAAGTGAAAAGCGGAAGAAGAAATAGGGGAAAGCGGAAGAAGAAATAGGGAAGAGAAAAGAAGAAATAAAAAAAGAGAAAAATAGAAGAAAATGTTGAAATAAAAAAGAAAAAAAGAAGAAAAATAATAGAGGTAGAAAGAAAAAAATACAAATCAGAAAATAAGTGAAAAAAGAAATAAAAATAAAAAAGAAGAAATAAAAAGATAAAAGGATGTGGAAGGAAAAGAAGAAATAAAAAATGGAGAAGAAAAAAGTGAAAAACGAAAGAAGAAACATAAAGAAAAAATAAAGAAGAATTAAAAAAGACAAAAAAGTAAAAGAAATGAAGGAGCAAAAAAAAAAAAATGAAAAAAGAATTGGAAGAAAAAAGAAACAAAAATGGTGAATGAGACAAAGAAAGTGAAAAGTAGTAGAAACACAAAAGATAAAAAAAAAGAAAGAAAGAAAAATGATGACGAAGAAGAAATAACGATAAGCGAACAGAAGATTCTAGACACTTGGAAACGCCCTCAATCGAAGATTCTCTGAGCGGACTGTGTTACTTATTGTCAAGGTATTCCTAAGGTTTCTGAATGTTATTTATAACTTTCAAAGTTATGTCAGAAATGTCACCTGCCTCTTTCGGTTGGTCAGCAGCAGATTCCTTGTAATTTTTAATCTTTTTAGAACTTCCTCGTTCCATCTTCCATCTGTTTTGTCAATATTCTTATCATTCGTAATACCTTCAAGTCTCTACTTCATCTGTGAGTTAGTTGTCTCGCATTCTCCACCATATTACGAGATTGGATATTATCTAGTAGTTCAGTACTTTTTCCTCTGTTTCCAAGAACGTTTATCTATCTCTTAATACTTTGCTTAGTTTCTCAAAGACCACTTTTACTATTCCTATGCACCTTCAAACCTTTTAGCATCCACACTCTCCAGAGAATTATGTACCTGTTTGATATTTATCTCCCCAAGAGGTAGGTAACAACTCAGTACTCTTTTGGGAACAACCATGCATGCTGGTTTCTTAAATTTGATGGTTAGTCTTTCCTTCTTGTTTTACTGAATGTATGAATTCGTCGTGTATTAATTTTATAGAACAAATGAAATGCCTTCGGAAGTTACAAATCAGAATTCGATGGTTTTTCAACAGCAACTAAAACCTATTCAGTCAGTTAAGTGCCATACGTGATACACGCTTTGGGCGATCATGTCTCGAAAGGGACATGACTGATTGGGCAGATTTTCTCGCAGTATGTTGCCATTACATTCTGTGATAGACTGGTTGCCTGTCAAGGCTAGAACCCAATCTGTCCTATTTGACTCATAGGTAGAGGGGGAAGAGATATACTATATTATTAAGTAGTAATTAGGGGGATCAGTTTATTACTTCATAACAATATAAAACTGATCCCCCACTTTATGCCCAGTATAAATTTTAATTATGTTTCCAACTATTATATTCAGTCAGTTAAGTGCCATACGTGATACACGCTTTGGTCGATCATGTCTCGAAAAAGACATGACTGACTGGGCAGAAGATTATCTCGCAGTATGTTGCCATCACTTTCTGCGGTAGACTGGTTGCCAACCAAAGCAGTAAAACCCAATCTGCTTTGCTATTTAACCCATAGTTAGAGGGAGAAGAGACAGATTAATATTTTTCCCAAGGGTATTTACGGTTAAGTGAATGCAACAAATTCGACTGTAGTTCGAACTCGGCTCTCCGATTTTTCGTGCCGATATCCACTGCACTACAACGCGCATGACTGTGCCCAAAATTTAAAATAAAAATTGTTCTTTGACGAAGAGTATCTGACGGGAAAACACGAGATCTCAGGCTTCTTAAAAATGTTCCCGCCAGCGAAAACTCAGCACAACTCCCTATCAAATGCCTCGATACTGCTGACTCAGCAATCAATTCATAAAATGTCAGTCGAGTTGTAATCTACTGACAAGAAAAACGTGGGTCGGGACATGCCTATATTTTCCCCCCTCCTCAGGCCTGAAACGTCCCGCAATGCAATCCAAAGCTATATTTGACAGTTCGTCCTTTCAAGCACATGATTGAATATAGTTCACCAAATATTGATTCGCGGATAATATAGGAACGAATATTTACCCAGCTCTCCTACTGGAGCGAGTTGTGACAGAAGATCGGTTTTTAAAATGGGGAACATGAGCGCGGACGTTCGCATCAATGGACAAACATTAGCCACTCCCGCTGAGGCGGTAAATGGGTATAGGTAGGTGTTGGCTTAGTCTTTTTTTTCTTTTTTTTTTTAATCATTTCACTCCGAGCAAGGCGGAAACGCCACTGATGTGCAGGGGGCTAAATAAATGTAAAAAGATTAATTAGAAAAGAGTGAGGAGTACAAACTAGTTAGAAAGGAACAATAGAAAGCTGAGAAAGCAGGTGCGATGACAGATACATAGGTGGAGAGAAAGGGAAGGTTATACGGGGGTGGGGAGAGAGCTAGAGTCTAGTGGTTAGTAGATGAGTATTGACTTTGCATTTAAATTTCTGGAGGTTGTAGCCGTCAGGAAAGCAAGAATACGGGAGCGAGTTCCACAGGCGGGAAGTGCGAGGGAAGAAGCTGAAGGAGTAGAATTGTCGTCTGCATTTGGCTAACCTGACTGTGAATGGGTGAGACCCAGTTGCCAGTCTGGCTGCACGAGTAAACACCTGTTGAGGAGGTATCAGTGACTTAAGTTCGTCTGAGCAGAAGCCATGAAAGTATTTATAGAACAGACAAAGGGAGGCCACATTTCGACGATGGGGAAGTGGCTGCAGTCGAGCCGCCAGATCAGTACCTATCACATTACAGACTCTCCTTTGGAGCCTGTCAAGAACACTGACGAGAACGGCAGGGGCACCTGACCATAAATGGCAGCCATACTCCATGCACGGACGGATGTTTGACTTGTATATATGCAGGATGGATTCAGGCGAAAAAAACATCCTGGATCGACATAGTGACCCAACCTTCTTAGCAGTAGATTTTGCTATGGATTCAATATAGTGGTTCCATTTGAGGTCTGAGGACAGGGTAAGTCCGAGGAGGCGTAGTGTATTACTGTCCGGGAGAATCGCTTGGTCCATGCTTATGGGAGGCAGGAGAGGTTGCCTGTAATGGTTGACAGACAACAGCTTGGTCTTAGATGAATTGAAGTTGACAAGCCACTTCTTACCCCAGTTCACCACAGAGATCCCGTTCAAGGTCAGCAGCGAGATTGTGTCTGTCCGCCACGAGAGGTTTATTACTGGTGCGGGAGTATATTGTAGTGTCATCTGCGTAGATGCCTACTTGGGACTAGTCTCACCGAATTTAGTTGAAAATGGTGATTCGAGTGAACTTACGAACAAGACTTGCATGACTAGTTATTTATTTTATGTGTCGTATGTGTCTGGACTTCGGCGATCATGGCTCTCCACATCTTCCTGTCACTGTAACTATTAATAAGTTTTGTCTTGTTATTTCTTCCAAACCTTGCTCCACCATTTATTTACACAAGGCCATCAAGTATGTCACGCGATATTTTCCTCTGTCCCTCTTTCTCTCTGTCTGCCCTGTGAGTATCAGATTCTCCAATCTCTCCTTCCTCATTTTGTGTTCCAAAAACTTCAGCTGTCTCTTTCTAAGTTATCTTTTTGTTTTCATTTTCTCTAAAACTTCATTGTTGCTCACATGTTCGGCTCATGATATCCTCAATATCCTTCTGTAGAACCACATTTTTATTGCTTCGAGTCTTTTCCTCATCTTTGAAAAGTTTGTCCAGCATTTGCTGCCATACAAAGACACTGATGTCACGTAAGAGTTCACTACTCTTTTCTTTATTTCCAACGAATTTTTTCGATATTCTTAATACGTTGTTTAGCTTTTAGAATGCGCCTTTGGCCATCCCAATACGACATCGGATGTCAGTGTTGCACTTTCCGTCCCCTGTTAGAATATGGCTTGACTTCAAGATTTGGAAGTGTTTTAGCGTCTGACACACGTCCATCGACATCGGTTGCAGGTAACATCCAATTAGTTGGAACGGGTCAGTTTTGGAATAGGTCATCTCAAAAGTCTAGGCGGAGAATATTGTCCTGAAAATTCTCTAATAGAGTAGTAATTTGAATTCTTACTTGCTCTGTCCGATTATGGTTTTTGTCAAAAAAGGAAAATCACTGGAAATTGCAAAAGAATTTTACCGCAAGAGCCATTCTAATTGTGGATTGTGAGATTATTATTTTATTATTTTTTTTTTTTGTGTCCTCTTCTCTTAAATTCTACCATTTTGTCCGTGTCCAGCGTGAACTGACGCTAGATTTTTTTAGGCTTGAATTCTTTAAATGTAAGTCATTTTTATCTATAATTATATTTTATGCATAAATTTATTTTCCTTAAATCTATTTTCGTGTCTCTGTTATGCATAATTGAACGTTTGCCGTCACATGTTTTTTTTCTTTAAATCGTTAGAAATTTCTTTTGCATTCGGACTTTAACTAAGTTAAAACTTAATAAATCTTCACCTGTAGCTTTTATTTTTTTATTTAATTTTATTTTAATTTTTTCTCTAATTTTTCAATAAAGTAGATTCTATTTAATCCCGGTTCGCACTCCTCCCGCCTCTATTGAACAGGGATAGAGGCTCATCCCTTGTTCCCTGTTCAGCAAGTGGTTTTTAGCTCTCTTCTCCTCAGACCTCAGTATTGGTGCTTCCGCGATTTTCATGCGATGTGCGTGGTCGTTGGTAACGTCTCTTCATTGTGAGGGTACCGGGTTGCCAGTTTTCTGCTTGCTGCTTTCGACTGGTAGTTAAGAGCCCTAACTCTTGCCTAACGTCAAGTGCAGCTGCTCTGATCAACAGCTGCGTAATATCGGGGTTCTTGCAGTGCCATGTCGCTCATGGATAGGTGCCCTTACAAGCGCTTCCGGTGGGCAACCCCGAGGCCGGACTTTGCTGCAGCCTGCGCCAGGTCCTTCCTGCGCATGTCGCAGTCAATGAGCGTCTGTCTCCTCTACTTGAGGTCTCTCCTCACCAACAACAAATATGAATAACTGTATATTAAAAAAACAAAACAAAAACAAAACTAAACCAGGCAAAGTAAAAATCACCTAAACCTTTCAACCTTTCAACCTTTCAACCTTTCCTACACGAACATCCGGGATGTTTGTACCAACTTTTGTTGCGTGGAATCTTTCCTCCACGAAAAGTCCCATGACATCCTAGCGCTCTGTGAGACTAATCTTAACACCTCAATTCTCTCCTCTGACTTCTCGATTCCTGGCTATCTTCCCCACTGTCATAAGCATGGTCTTCTTCACTGTCCATAAGCATGGTCTCGGGGGTTTAAATCAGTGAAGACCTCCCTCTAGCTAGAGTGATGTCTCTCAAGTTCCCTAAACACCCATACGTGAGTCTCCATATTTCACTTCTCAAATCGGTTAGCTATCTTTTCTTTCTGTACCGTTCCCTCTCAGCTCCTGATTGCTCCCTGCTAGACAGCATCTCTGACAATAGAGATCGGGCTACTCCCTCCCATCCATTTGTTCGCAGATCTTAACGCCCACCATGCCAAATGGCTAAAAGATTCTGTCACTGATACTGCTGGCATTCACGCCATGAACTTTGCTATTTTTTAATCTCTTACGAAAGTGGTGGATTTCCACACGCGCTTTCTCATCATACCTTCAGAACACTCTTCTCTACTAGATCTCGGCTTCACCTCTGTACCTGACTCCTGCCAAGTCTCGCAGCTTTGCCCGCTCGGTAACACCGATCATGCTGTCGTTTCTATTAATATCTTTCTTCATTCTCACTCCCCCCAGGAGACTCCTACTAACATAATTTCCTACTGCTATCAAAGAGCAGACTAGGATTCGTCTCGCGATTTCCTATGCGACGTCCCTTAAAAAAAATTGTTTAGTCTCCCAGCTAAGGACTGCGCCTCTTAGATCTCTTCCTAGGTGAAAGCTGGCATTGATGCTCTCATACCGATCAGGAAGTTCCGTCCCAAACCTCATTTCACCCTACTGGTTCTCTCCTGACTGTTCGGCCGCCATTGTCCACGGGAATCACTTCTTCCGGCTATTTCGGAGTCATGCGTCTAAGTATAATAGGCGCCCATTTTCTTCTGCTCGTAATGAATGTAAGAGACTAAGCTGTTGTTTGCTGAGAGACGCTAAGATGTTGTTTGCTGAGAGAATGAGGCAGCGCATAGCTGCCCGCAAATTCAGCTTCAAAGACTATTGGCGGCTCTGCAAACGTGTACTGAACAACAGCGAATCCTCCATCCTTCTATTAATTAATAAATTTGAAGTCCTCAAGGCATCTGCAGACAAGGTCCTTGTGCTTTGCTCGCATATTCTCATCCAATTCCAAGGCATCTGCAGTCAAGGCCCTTGTGCTTTGCTCTCATATTCTCATCTAATTCCACATTTGGCTCGTCTAGCGTATCCGCACCCGACTTCCCTCTTAAAACTGAGGCTCAACTGACAGATGTTCACACAGCCCCCTCTCTGGTATCTAATTTCAAAACTTTCCCCCCATGAGGCGAGCGGAGGTGATGGAATCCCGGTCATTGTCCTGAAGAAATTGCCCATGAACGCTCCTCTGTCCTCTCTAAACTCAATAATTACTGCCTCTCTGCTTCCTGTTTTCCTTCCTGCTAGAATTCCTCTTCTGTGAGTCTTGGGACCCTCGGACCCATCCAACTATCTCCCTATAAGCCTGTTACCAAATTTCGGAACAGTGTTTGAGGCTATGATCAATGCTGAAATAGTTCAACATCTTACTGCCCATAAACTATTCTCAGTCAGACAGTATGACTTCCGCTTTGCCAGGTCTACTGGCGATATGCTAACGACCATCACGGAGTACATATACCAGACCCTTGATAAGTCCGGCGAAGCTCGAACTGTTGCCCTGGATATCTCCAAAGCATTTGATAAGGTTTGGCATATTGGCCTTCTGCTTAAGCTACAGGGTTATGCTGTCATTCGACGCTTGCTTGATTTGATCCAATCTTTTTGATCAAACCTCAAAATGAAGGTCGTCTAGAACGGGAATGCCTTCACATCCTATCACATGAATGCTGGTGTCTTCCAGTGCTCTTTCTGATCTTCATAAATGATGTAATAAATATGCATACACCTTGGTTCCCCATCACAGTAATGTAATTGGCTGGTGTCAGCCATAAATACCAACGAAGGCGAGGACGCAGAGAGATCTATAGGTCTTCGATCAGAGAGGTCTACGACTATAAGTCTACGACTATTAGTCTACGTCTATTGACTACGCCTACCTCTCAGGATACTGCATACGACGAGTACTGTCCATTACGTCTACATACTGGATTGTCCTACCCGGTTGCATTTCCTTAAAACGCTTGCTACCTCGAATGATATATATATATACCTTTCCGGGACATATCAATAAACGACTTCTCTGACGTGATCAAATCCCAAGTAGGCATCTCCGCTGATGACACTATCATTTACCCCCGCATCGTTAAGAAATCTGGGGAGGCACCTAAAGATAACCTCGCTGTTGTTCTCGAGAAGGACCTCCACTCTGTGGTAGACTGGGTAAGAAATGGCTGGTAAAATTTTATTCTGAATTCTAACGAAGCTGCTAACTGTTAACTACCACAGGTAGTCCCTCCACCCCCCCATCAGCATGGACTAAACGAGTCTCTCTGAAAGTAACAAACCGCGCCTCCTTTGCCCCACACTCTTCTGACATCAAGTGGAACCATTACATTGAATCAATAGCTAGGAAGGTTGGGTCTTTGTGTCGGGCCAGCAAGTTTTTCCCACCTGAGTTCATCTGGTACATATAAAAATCAACCATCCAACCGTGAATTGAATACTGTTGTCATATAAGGTCGGACGCCTCTGCCATTCATCTCAGGGTTCTAGACAGGCTCCAAAGGAGAACCTGTAACTTGATCGGTCCCGACTTGGCAGTTCGACTCCAGCCACTTTCTCGCTGGTGGGAAGTGGTTTCCCTCTGTCTATTCTACAAATATTTTCATGGTTTCTGCTCCAACGAGCTTAGCTCACTGATGACCCCTCCACAAGAATTTACTCGAGCAAACAAACTGACAACAAGGTCCCACCCTTTTACAGTTAAATCAACTAAATGCAGCTGCCACTTATACTCCACCAGCTTCTTTTCTCGCTCTTTCCGCCCGTGGAACTTCCTTCCGTATAATTGCTTCCCCGACGGTTACAATCTCCAAGAATTTAAATGTAATGTAAATTCCCATCTCTTATCCACTTGATACCAGTCCTTCTCTTGTCCTTTCCCCATCACCCCGTCTATCTTGTTCTTTTTCTTTCTCATTTTACCATCGCAAATATCTTCACACTGATATTCTCATCATTCTTTTGCCCTTTCTCTGACATCCCCTGTAACTGGTTGTTCTTTCTCTTCACTCTCCTCCTGCTTAAACTTTCACTCTTCTTTTATGTAGCCCCCTGCTCACCAGTGGCGATACTGTCTTGCTTGGGGTAAAATGATTTTAAAAAAGTATAAGTGATAAAAAAATGCCGGAGAAGGGGTGGGGAAAGGTAAAAGAAAAGTAAACAACAAAAATAGAAAAAGAAGAGCAGCAGCAGCAGCAGCAGCAGCAGCAGCAACAACAACAACAATAATAATAATAATAATAATAATAATAAAAGGAAGAAGAACTGATTTGGTGATTTGAAAATACAGCTTATGTTTTAATTTGTAAAATTACTAAATAAATCTTTCCCAAGGGGAAAAGTCGAAAATGAAAATTTGTTGGCCGGGTTCCATGAACGCTTTCTCTCGATAAATATTTGCTTCGTTGATGAGTTTTTGTTTCTCTGGTTAGGGTTAGGGTTAGCTGCCAAATACTAAGCAGTCTTCTTATGGGTGAAGAAGGGACTTGAAGCAACAAAGTTATGGTCTTGCCAACGAATGCTACGAATACCACGGACAGTGCATGTGAGCAGCGAGGAAGTTTTAAAATGAAACTATTGTCAACAATCAGAAAAAAGGATATAGAAAAGAAGGCTTGGTGTAAGGAACACTCACGGGACATACTGAAAGCATGACAATTATTTTTAGCAGTTCAAATATTCAAGCTTTGCCACATACAGAGACTCATTTTAATTGCCTTCGTATTCCATTGGTAAGGAGGAAGTTAAGCTCAGGCAACCTCTTCCCCGGAACTGTTACTTTGTAGAGCAGCTTCCGAAGAGGATGCTTTCTCGATCATTACGACCTCATACTCTTCAAGTCTAGGATCAACTATTATCTATTGTTAGTCAGTTAAGTGCCATACGTGATACACGCTTTGGCGATCATGTCTCGAAAAAGAGATGACTGACTGGGTAGAAGATCTTCCCGCTGTAAGTTGCGGTAGACTGGTTGCCAGCCAATGCTATAGAACCCAATCTGTCCTGTTATTAAAACCATAGCTGGAGGGACAAATTACAGATTAATACTTTTCTCAAGGGTATTTGCGCGTAAGTGAATGCAACGAATTTAACTGGAATTCGAATTCGGCTCCCCGTGTTCTCGTTCCACTGCACCACAACGCGAACATTGTACATATTCTAATAATATGCACCACATTTTCCCTCCTTGTACCCTCTTATAGAAACTCATTCAGTAATTTCTAACTTGATTGGCTCTCTGGCCTTGAATTGGATGAAAGAATATAGTGAAGATATGTATAATAACATAAGATGAAAACGTTTGCAAATGAGACAACCTAATTTTAAACATTTGGTTCCAACTTTGATGTTTAACATGAAATTAGAATACCCTAACATAAACAATTTTTAATACACACTCTAATTACGATAACATTTGAAGAATTAAGCACATGGTAGCATATATATATATATATATATATATATATAACGCGCAATGGATAAATTGTCTAATTTTTTTGTTTTTGATCGGTTCACCCCAAACAAGGCGGTAACGCCACTGATGCGCAGGGGGCTACATAAGAGAAAAAGATTATATAAGAGGAGAGTAAAGAGCAAGACGAACCTATTACAGGGGGTGTCAGAGAAAGGAGCAAGAGAAGGTGGGATTACAGGTGGGATGACAATTGCAAAGGTAGAGAGAAAGGAAAAGATATACAGGGTGATGTAGAAAGAACTGGAGTCAAGTGGTGAAGAGATGGGAATTGATATTGCATTTAAATTCCTAGAGGTTGTAACCTTCAGGAAAGCAAGGATATGGAAGGGAGTTCCACAGGCGGGAAGTGTGTGAAAAGAAGCTGATGGAGTAGAATTGTCAGCTGCATTTGGTTGATTTAACTGTGAATGGGTGGGGCCCAGTTGTCAGTCTGGTTGCACGAGTAAACTCATGTGGCAGGGGCACCAGTGACTTAAGTTCGTCGGAGTAGAAGCCATGAAAATATTTATAGAACAAACAGATGGAAGCCACATCAGTGAGAAAGTGGCTGGAATTGAGCAGCCAAGTCGGTACTTATCAACCCCCCACCAAAAAAAAAAAAAAAAACAAACCAAAAAACTCCTGGCCCGACACAGTGACCCAACCATCCTAGCAGTGGATTTAGCTATTGATTCAATGTAATGATTCCATTTGAGATCGGGAGAGAGGGTAAGAGGCGCAGTGTATTGCCCTGAGGGAGACTTGCTTGGTCCATGCTTATAGGCGGTAGGAGAGGTTGCCTGTGATGACTGACAGACAACAGCTTTGTCTTAGACTCATTGAAATTTACAAGCCACCTTTTCCCCAGTCCACCACTGAATGTAGATCCCTCTTAAGATCAGCAGCGATGTTATGTTTGTCCGTCTCGCCGGTTTTCTTACTGATGCGGAAGTAAATTGTGGTGTCATTTGCGTAGATGCCTACTTGGCACTTGATCTCGTTTGGGAGATCATTTATGAAAATAAGAAAGAGCGCCGGGCCTAGGAGAGAGCCCTAAGAGACACAATCGTTTGTACACTAGGATGTGAAGGCATGCCCATTCAAGACGACTTAATTATGCGGTTAGATAGGAAAGATTGAATCAAATCAAACAAGCGTTTGATGATATCATAAGCCTGTAGTATGCGTAGAAGGCCAGCGTGCCAAATCCTTTCAAAAGCCTTGGCGATGTCCAGGGCAACAGCACGAGCTTCGCCGGACTTATCAAGGGCCTGGCATATGTACTCCGTGATGGTAGTTAGCATATCAGCCGTGGACCTGGCGAAGCGGAAGCCGTACAGCCTGTCTGAGAATAGTTTATGGGCAGTAAGATGTTGAACTATTTCAGCATTAATAATAGCCTCGAACACTTCACCGAAAATTGGTAGAAGGCTGATAGGGCGATAGTTGGATGGGTCCGAGGGTTCCCTCAAGTTCTTCCGAACCACAGAAGAGGACTTACACAAAAATGAAAATAACATAGTTATGAGATGTAGCTGCTAATCTAGTGATGCGCTTAAATTAAGGAAGTCGCGGTACCAAAGGAGAATGATCGACAGGAATCATCAAAAGTTGATAACATTCAGTCCTAAAAGCTATCCCTTCTGCTTTTAGTGTGCGTGTGTGGTGGTGGTGGGGGGGTGAGAACTGAAATGTTTCTAAGAAAATTAGGTGAAAATCCGAATGAGGCTTCGTCAATGTGGGGAATATGTCTAGTAGGCAAGATATGCTCTCGGTACCGAGGAAGGATTATTCAAATTTCCATCCAAACGTCTTAGAGATAATATGTATATATCGCTCATTCAGTAATGAATTAGAACACTCTGGCCATTGGGCGTGTATAATGATGATATACACGCTAAAAAATCTGCCTTCTTCTACTGATCGCCTATAGCCCAGAGGTAGAATCGCCGATTGACGCTAATTCGGTTTCAATCCTGGGTTAAAAAGCAATCGGAATCTAACCGTACTGATGAGCTGTGATACAGCGAAACAGATCTGTCTGCGGATATATATATATGGGTGCGATAGATAAAGTGTTGTCTAAATTACGCAAAAATCAAGATAACTTTGACATCTCATTTTAACAGATATATTTATAAAATTACACAAAAATATGTTGAATTACTAATGAGTAAATTTAATTTAAAAATGTCAGTCTTAAGACGACTTCGAAATCGCCTGCGCCTCTTCTTCTGGAGGGTCTCCTTGTTTAAGTTATTTAATACCGCCATAATCCTTGCCTTCAGTTTATCTTTGGTGTTAAAGGAGTTTTATTAGTCCCTCGCTCAATTACGCCCAACGCATAATAATCAATGGAGTTTCAGTCTGGAAAGTTAAGTGATCAATTGTAAGGCTGATGGCATCGCAGAAATTGTCTGACAGCCATGACTGTTTTTTTTCTGTTTGTGTAACATCGGGCAAAATCTTATTGCCAGACATAGGGTTTTCTAGCAGCCACACTCTTGACCCAAGGCAGAACTACCTCTGCAAGGCACCTGATGTAGGCCTCCGTTTTAAGTCTGAGACCCTCATTAACAAATTCGGGACTTTTTCGTATCAGAACGATGAAAGTGTGCTTTCTGAGATGCTGTAACTTCATAATCTTCATCAGACTCAGTTAATTCTTTCCGAATCTTCTGCACTGTCCTCAGATCGACACTCACTCATTTTCAAATGTTCTCATTGTTCTGTCAAGCATGTCGTTTCCAAATTTCTAAAGGAGTAAATTGCGTCATGGGGCTCTTTTTCTCACAGACGGTACCCAACTGACCCTACTGCACAGTGCAGTCGAATAAAGGAAAAACAAACAACGCGCATGCGCGAAATTAAAAATATAAAATAGCGACAATTTATCCATCACATCATATACATATGTGTGTATGTGTGTGTGTAAATTGTTATATATATATATATATATATATATATATATATATATAAATCCAGGTAAAAAGGACCCAAGGTTTTACGATTTTGAGTTCCCTGGCATTAACTTTTTTTTATAAACAGCGGTTGATACAATAAATATTGTAAAGCATAATATAATCATATAATTATAAATTAAAAGTACATTGCGACATTTCCATGTTGCAATGTACTTTTAATTTATATATATATATATATATATATATATATATATATATATATATATATATTCACGCACGCACACGCATATAGGATACAGTCTAACGAAGAGGATCAGGAACAAATAGAAAACTTTTGTAAATTTAAAATGTTTCGCTCATTTTTATGCTTCAGCAGAGAATGAAATATGGAGAATATTCCATATTATTCGTAGCAAAAGTTAAATTTATAAACGTTTCCTAGTTTTTCCTTTTCCAATACATTTTTCCTGTTTTTCTCATTTTTCTATATATTAATGTGTGTGTGTGTGTGTGTGTGTGTGTGTGTGTGTGTGTGTGTGTGTGTTTTATGGTGGGGTGGCTGTGTGGTTTAGCTTCCGCTGGTTTCGAGAAACCTTGGATCTGCGCTCAAAGTGTTAGGGCTCAGCTGCTGATGGCTGTGCAGCATCTGTTTTGGTCGCACATGTCCATGTGAGGGTTACAGTCTCGATTGCAATCAATGCGTGTGAAGACGCTCTGCCCCGATGTCAGCTGGTCTTTTTCTTTCTGTTGAGCACGCTTCTTTGTCGGCGGCAACCCTTCGTTTCTCCTCTCTTTGCTTTAACAGTCGGTGTAAATCGTGTCTTTTGATAAATGCATGCTTTTGATCTCGGATATTCTGTATATTCTGTCCTCCTCCTTGATCCGTCTTATTCTGTCTTTTTTTCTGTCTACATTTCCCCACACTCTTCTTTTATTCTCTCTCTCTCTCTCTCTCTCTCTCTCTCTCCCTATTTCTGTCAATATATTTCTGTTTTCTATTTTACAAACCTCTCACTATGTCTGGGTGTATACAAGCATATATTATACACCAGCTAAACATGTTCAATACAAATATCAATGATCATTGATATCAACTGAATCAGGCCTTCCTCCAAAGACTTTAAATAATGTGACAATGTAACTGATTGCACTGAATTATAAGTAGTCATACGTCACGTTTGCGCCTCGACATACATTCTTAACAATATGGCGTCAATCGAAACAGCGTTATCCAGAATTATAATAACATAGCATAAAAAGAGATAGGAGCTCGATCTCCTATGTAGCGTATCTCAGTCTACCTAGATCTATGCCCGTCTGTTCATATCTATCTATCTATCTATCTATCTATCTATCTATCTATCTATCTATCTATCTATCTATCTATCTATCTATCTCATAATGTTTAAATCTGTATTAATATCTATTTACCTCTTGCACTCTACCTCTTTCCCTCTTTTCAATTTAACATTTTTTTGCTCTCTCCTTTTTTCTCTCTCTTTCTGCATCTACGTTCTCATTCCTCTCCCTCTGTCTATATTTAATACATCTTTTTCCGCCCGCCTCTCTATTTTGTCCTTTATTTTGAAATATTATAAGCAGGTCAAGATGACATCATAATAGCACATGTTCAATAGAAATTTCAATGATAATTGTTGTCGTCTGAATCAAGTCTTCCTCGAAAGTCGTTGAATAATGAGACAATGCGACTAATTCCATTGAACAATACGAAGTAATACTTCGGGTTAATGCTTCGAAATACGTTCTTAAAAATATAGTGTCAAACCAAAAAGCGCTATCCGGGGTTATTACAATATAAATGGGAATATGTGCTTGATAGTTTTTTTTATATTTTTGGGAAGTGATAGGGATGTGCATTGTGGTGGAGTGGATATCGACTCGGAACGACAAATCGGGGAGCCGAGTTCAAATTCCAGGTGAATTCCTCGCGTTAACTTACGCACAAATATCCTTGGGAAAGATTTTTAATCCATCTCTTCCCTCCAGTTATGGATTAAATAATCGGACAAATTTGGTTCTATAACCTTGGCTGGCAACCAGTCTACCGCAGAAAGCAATGGCAACCTACTGCGGGATAATCTTCTGCCCAGTCAGTAATGTCTCTTTCGAGGCATGATCGCCTAAGCGTGTATCACGTATGACTCTTAACTGATAGGGATAGAAGCGAAGTCAAATTTTTTGTATGAGGTACGCAATGAGAATCGAACTATTTAATAAAATGGTCAAGCAGACAAAACTCGTTAACTTTTACCAAACACTGAGACGCCTATATCGTTAGGTTTTAGCATCATTAAATTATTGTATTTATTCTCGTGGACAATTCTCGGTCTCTTCTCCCATATTGTTGTTCTTTATTGTCTGGAAGTCATGGCGCTATAACTGATTGGCATGGAAAGAAAGTTATAATTTTTTGGCTTAATTACTGTTTCTTTGTATTGTTTTGGTGTCTATTGCTTGATTAGAATTATTTTACTTTGTCCTTTCCTTGTTGAATATTGAGAGCGTTGTCGATTACTCTACGGGTTGTGAACCAAGAACACATCCATTGAATGGAATACGCGCGAGCGCGCACACACACATACACACACATACACCCACACACGCACATACACACACACATACACACACAATGTTAAGCGATCATTATAGTTAGTGCCAAAATTGCTGTTTTTTAGTAGTTTACTGGAAGAAATTAATTTTAAGTCAGCATATTAGACAAAACATCATTTTGAGGACCCTAAATGTTATGCTAGGATTTGTCATCAGAGGCCACAAGTTAAACAACATAAGGTACGCAGATGATACAGTGCTGATAGCAGACACAGAAAGGTAACTACGAGACTTCCTAGAAAAGGTAGCTGAAGAGAGTGACAAGAAAGGACTACAAATAAGCTACAAGAAAACCGAATGCATGATCATCAGCAAAAAGGGCAGCCCAAAATGCCAAATACAGGTGGGGGATACTAGAATCAAGCAGGTACAAACATTTAAATATCTAGAAAAAGTTCTAACAGGAGATGGAAAGTTCGACACAGTGATCCGAAGGCGAATTAGCATGGCGAATGACGCGTTCCAGAAGATAAGTAAAATATTAAGAAACAGGAAACTTTCATTAGAAACAAAGAGAATACTAGATTGTTATGTGATGTCAGTTCTTCAATATGGCAGTGAATGCTGGACAATATCATCAAAGATGAAGGAAAAACTGAAATGTGGTTCTACAGAAGGATGCTGTAGATATCATGGACCGAGCATGTGAGCAATGATGAGGAAAGAAGGGAAACGAAAAGGAAATTACTATTCAGCATCAAGAAGAGACAACTGAGGTTCCTGGGACATGCAGTGAGGAAGGAGGTCTTGGAGAACCTGATACTAACGGGGCCAGATAGAGGGGAAAAGAAACAGGGGAAAGAAGCGGATAACACATTTGAAGGGCCTGAGCAGGTGGATGACAGAACGAGGGTTGTGTGGTGTTACAGGAGAAAGTGTGCTAACAACCACCAGGGATAGAGAGACGTGAAAGGCCATGATCGCCTACGCCCTGAAAGGACAGTGCACATAGAAGATAAAGATTTTTGTCATAAAGTGCTCGATATTAAGATGAGGATAGTGAGTTAATAGAATTATTGGGGGGATTTTTTTCACTTAGCTGAGCCCTGTTATTTCAGTCATGCCGATTTCGAAGTTTCGTGTGTGTGTGTGTATGAAAGTGTGTGTGTGTGTGTGTGTGTGTGTGTGTGTGTGTGTGTGTGTGTGTGTGTGTGTGTGCGTGTGTAACGTAACCAAGTGTTAGAATGTTCAGGTATTAACGATGAAACTCTGATTCGAATCTCAACATGATCGATTTGTCAGGAAGTTCACTTCTTGATAGGGAGGCTTTTGAAGCGCGCGGATTGTTTGGAAAGCGCATGAAAAACCACCTCCCGAGATGACCGAAGACCTGCGAGTGAAATTGGGTAATTAGAACTGTAGACGCCGATGGCTGAGTGAGCACGAAGTTACAAGTCATCGTCACCGAGAGTTTGAGCGTACCGACGTTGTTCAAACTGGTTATCGTGAGAGATTATGCGACATCCCCCAAAAACTGTAAGATCCGTTCAGCATACATGTGTAAACTACAGGTGGGCTCTGTCGAATAAACAAAATGGGTTTTGAATAGAGTATTGGTTATTTCGCCACACTAGAAGACGATTGTGTTCGGAAAACAAGAGTAGCCATTATCTATATTACTTCAAACTATATATATATATATATATATATATATATATATGTGTGTGTGTGTGTGTGTGTATGTTTGTAAATAAGTATACATGTGTGTATACACGCATGTACACACCGATATATAAATATTAATCTGATGTTAATAGAAAAGTGCTCAATGTAATATAACAGAGCTATAAAGTGTATCTGGATTAGGACTTTTTTCACTCTTTTTTTTTTGTTTTGTTTTTTCTTTGAGGAACCTCTCTCTGGATGACTTTCACTGTTTCGTGTCCGTTATTTCAGTGGATGCGACAACGCGGGTTGGTGAACACTATTTAATCCATAGCTGGAGAAAGAAGAGATGGGTAATTGTGTGGAAGTGAATGCAGTAAATTTATCTGGAATTCGAACTCGGCTCTCAGATTTCTCGTTCCGAGTCGATATCCACTGCACCACAACTCACATCCATAAAGCATATATTAATAAATATACATATTATCCTATACTTAAGAGACGACTCGGAGTTTCATGCATTACGTATATATATAGCCAAAAAAAAAATAAAAACGAAAAGGTGTTATAAAAAAAATCGTCATTTTTCGCGGCAACTGGTACACTGCTAAAAGGTTAGAGGCACCGAGTGTGGATCAAAGTCACTAAGGAATATTCTCAGATAATCGCTTTTTAATTATCATTTTCACTTATGATATTTTTGTAAGTACCTTTTCACTATTTGGCTGACAATTTTGTACATTATGGAAATTTGAGTAGGTGACCAGTGCAAAAATGAAATAGATATTTGTTTCATATAACTTTCTGTAAAGAAACGTTTTCAATATCTTTCCCGTTTAAACAAACGGAAAAGATATTGAAAGCCGTCCTTTTCCGGAAGTAATATATATAAGAAGTAATATAACATTAGCCAGAATAGAAATTAGATAATAGAAGTAAAATAAATTTCATCCATCGTTCAAGTTGAAAGCTTTTAGAGATGGCTCTCTAATTTAAAGATGGCTATCCATTTAAAATTCGCCTGACGGCAGATCTTTCGATAAGTATCGTTGTTCTATCTTTTCTTTTTTTTAAACCTCGACTATTTTAATTGTCGGTGGGTGGTGGGGGGACTTGGAAGCAGAAGAAACAGACGTTGATTTTTCTTCCTCTTGATCCTTCCAGTGGGCTTCTAGATAGATTGGTGGCGACTGTCTTCTCTCCAAGCTCTTGACCAACAACCGAAGACCACGAGATATGGTAGAGGTCACCCACTCTGTGTATATCGGGCCTTCAGGTTTTGAATTCAGAGCTGTCTTTCTGCTACACTGGCTGCCAAACAAGCCTGTCTGTTTTGCTATTTTATCCATAGAAAAGAGTTAGATTTGTACCTTTCCCAAGGGTATAAATGAATGTAATTGGTGCTTTAATCCGAGCTGCTATTTATTAATCCCTACCTCGTTCTGCGAAAACTAAAAAATATTTTGTCCTGTTTTCTTGTGGTTAACGACAAATTTTACAGGGTAAAGGAAATCGGAACCTTTTTCCTCTTTGTATATATTTCTGAGATGAAGTATTCTAAATATTTACATTATTTATATTGTTAATTCTGTTGTCCTCATTTTTATTGTCACATTAAAAACGTTTCGACCATTGTACGCTCCGGCTTTCTTCAGGTAATATTTGTCAGAATTTCGAACCGGACCCAAAATAGACATATATTCATTCATACAGATTGACTATTCTGGTTCGGTTCGAAATTCCAACAGATATCACCTGAAGAAGGTTGGAGTGTAAAACGACCGAAACTTTGTGAATATTACAATAAAACTGAGGACAACATTCTAAACAATGTAAACAGTGTAACTATTTCTTCAACTTTTTTAAGTTCCATGTCCCTTCCAGACGTTGCTGATTATAGCTCTCCACAACTTTCTATTCTTTTGTAGTTCTTAGAACTATTTGTCTTTTCACGATCACTCTCACACTCGTTTTGCTATCGTTAGGTAGGTTACTCTCTTTTTTTTTCTTCTAACCCTTCAGGATTTGAGCGTTCATAGTTTTCCACAACTTCCTATACATTAGCTAACTTTAGCAATGTTTTTCCTCTTACTATCCCCCAAGCACCTTCTTTCAGTCATCTATTTACAAAAGCTCTATAGTTTGATTACTTGCTGTTTACCCCTGACCCTCATGTCTTCGATATAATTCGGTAAGCACGTCGCTACGTCGTTATTCATTCTCTGAACGTACCAACATAGGCACGGCCAGTTTATTGAGATTTCGTGTGCCTTTGCTTATTCGCTACACCATCAGTCTAGATCAATGTCTATTTATTTAGCAACTGTCAAGCAAACTGTCATATGTTTACAATAGACAAATGAATCTCAGCTGACGTAGAATTCTTATACACTCCAGTGAGGATGAAGCGGCAGAGGCAACGGACGACGATGGCGGCTTGTTTGCTCGAAACGGGTCAATATTTTCTGCAATATGACTTTGTTTTTCGCTTGAGATATACGCTGTAGTCATTTAGTATTTATTATTCATATTGACTAGTAGCTGGATGTTGATAAATAAGCAGGTACTTATGTAGTTAAAAACGTTGGTTGAATGAATAATTAATCATTTCACCCCGAGCAAGGTAATAAAACCGCCAACATGCAAAGGTTTATTGGCTGAGAAAGAATATGGGAAAAATCTTTATTAAGGAGAGAGAACAATAAAAAAACAGGAATTGAAACGGCAGAAGATATCGACTGACATTGCATTAAAATTTTTGAAGTCTTTTGGTCTCATCAAGTTGAAACAAAGGTTGCCGTATGATTACCGAACTTAAGCAACTTTGAGGCTGGTGAGTATCTAGATGGGTGACTGCTTGGATGTGTGAGTGGTGTAATTATTAATTGGAAAGCAGGGTTTTATTCTCGTTGAGTATTTTTATATTCACTTATGCGCCTTTGAAATGTTATAAATCCACATCTTCTCTCTCCAGCTATGGGTCAATTATTAAGATATTTTTGTCGCTAAACCATTATTACCTAAAAGAGTTACGTACGATCTAGAAATATATCCTGGTTTTAAATAACCTGAAAAACGTTGATAATCTGTAGAAAGTGAATCAATCAATCAATCAATCAAAAAAAAAAAAAAATTGAATGAGTCTCAAAAAGCTGGAGGAGAGTTTCACAAGTAAAAAGTACGAAAGAAGAATCTGTTAGCATAGAAATTATGATTACATGAAGCCATTTCAATTGTAAAATGGTTTGATTTAACTGCCAGTGTAGTAACGGACTTAAATTCATAAAATCTAAGTACCAAATAGGAAAACTCATTTTAACAATTACCATATTTATAAAAAAAAGCACAGGGAACGTAAGGCAGTGGGAAAAATAACGTAAAGGCAGTGGGAAAATAACTGAAACGTAGATGCCAGGTCAAGACCGATAAACATTGCCGATTATTATTTGGATTTTATCTACAATCTCTCTATATATAGCAGAAGCACTAGTCCAGATGTTGTAGAAATATTCAGTACATAGACGAATGGTAGACTTATAAATATGTAAGATAAATTCTGGAGAGAAAAATTGTTTTGAATGACACAGTGAACCAACTTCTTCAATTGCAGACCTAGCAACTGATTCAATATAATATTTCAACTTGATAAAACGGTACAAAGGAGTTAGACACGTGGAGGTTAGCATCAGCCATGCGGATGGAAGGGCAAAAAGTTCCTCTAAGAAAATTAAAACAGAACTATTTAATTTTGGAGACGTTAAAATTAACAAGCCATTTCTTGTACCAGTTAACAGATTGTAGGTAATTTTTCTTTCTGCATTCATTTAAACACACACACACACACACACACACACACACACACACACACACACACACACATACACACACACACACACACACACACACACATATATATATATATATATATATGTTTATTGTTTAAACATTATTTTTTAATGCCGATGCGTATTTTATGGTGACGCATATTTTCATGACAAGATTTCTCGCGAATATTCAGACCGGTTGATGTAAATAAATGTATCGTTTATTTAAAAAATGAAAGAAAGAGAGTATGTACGTAAATATCAGTATCCATAAAGAAATAATGTTTAAACAAATAAATTAAAAACATATCGGAGTAAATCCATTTCGTAACGAAATTCTAAAAATCTCGTAGATATAGCATTGTTAATTTGGATCGTGTTATCCTAATTATCTACCACAGCCTGTATCACATTTCATTCAATTCCTGTTTTTTCAGAATGTTCACGAATGTCTTTATTTCTTCAGATCTGTCCGAATCTATCAATCATTTCATCCTTCCTTCCGGGTAATGGAACCAATTGCTATTTTCCATGCATCACCAAACTTCATTAAACTATTTGTGGCGATTGTCATTCTTGCAACAAATCTATGACTATCCACCCGATATGCACTATAACTATGCATTTCCTGCCGATGCCCACTCATGGGTTCTTCAATGATTCTTAAAACCAGAAAAGCTTTTATAAGGAACTATTAATGACAATTTTATTTCAGATATTTGTTTGTCCCACGTTTTCCAAGTGAATAGTATATACTTTCCCTTGCCTGATAAAACATTGTGTATGATAAAAGGTACGTGCAAAGTTTACCTACTGTCGGTAATATTTCTAGCCAATCTTAGGCTAGAGCCACATTCATTACAAATCCATTGGGTTTCAGCTGAATCAATATCGTCTCTCTTTTATTTTGTTTCGCTCTGTTTAACTGTTACATAAGATGTCACTGCGGACTGTTTCTCCATCTAAAATGCAAAGATGTAGCCAACCGAATCTTGGTTGCCACACTGAAAGGACTTGGATTTTAATAATGATTGAGACGGTCGAAAGTACTTAAGCTCAACCGACGATCTATCAACTTCGGATATTTTAACCACAATTTCGATGCCAGCACGCCACATCTTATTCGAAAACTAGAAAAATACAATAAATAAACAACAGACATTGTCGGTGGAATATAATAACACATGTATGAATACACACAAACATATATATGTATGTATGTACATAAATATATATATTTAGTGTATCGAGACAGCAAATAAATTTCTAAACATATACTGTTAAATATAAGAGACAATGAATGTCTATTATGTTTAAGCATGAGCCGTTCTAAAAGTCGTATTTTGGCTTTAATTTCAGGTGAAAATAAAGACAAAAATTCTCCAACATTTGGATAATTTTTCATTAATTTGTTTCTAATATACATATACATATATATATGTATGCAAGACCGTGCTTAAGGCCCCCGCAGCCCTGGCAATTGTGGAGGGAGGCCGCAAGTTTCCTAAGGGCCTTAAGGCCCCTTGTTTCCGTAGATCTATTGTAATGAAAAATTTATCAAAATGATTATTAGGATTAACCGGAGAATTAATTATTGTGGGTTTAGTATGTTCGGGGTGGGGCGCAAAATAAATTCTGCGGGTAAAGGAGCCGCGATGTTGCTAAGCGCGGCACTGTATGTATGTATGTATGTATGTGTGTACATATATATATATATATATATATATATATATATATATATATGTACACGTTAGGGAAATTCTCAAAGATTAACGAAATGGTTTTAACAAACGACATATTGAAATTATTTGTTTTAACATTTTTTTTAATCGATACTCGTATTTGAGTAGATATTCTGTTTTAAATCAAATATTATATTTATATATTTATTTCTACCGGCCTGATTATTTACGATAAGTTTTGTACGAAAATGTGCGTCATTCGGCAGGATTCGAACCATGCGACCCCTATCAATATAGGGGTAGCCACCAACTGATCTAGTGCGTCTTAGACCACTAGATCACAAATGATACCACAGTTCCAAGAAATTCAAATCAAGCCTATATAACGCAGTTTTTAATTCTACACAAATAACCATATCTGCTCTGAAATGTATCGTAATGTCAACAAATGTAAACATACAATGTTACGGAAAATCCCGAAGATTAACAAAATGGTATTAGCAATATATTGAAAATATTTGTTTGAACATTATTTTTCATCGATACTCGAACAAAATTTATCGTAAATAATCAGTCCGGTAGAAATAAATATATAAATACACTGTTTGATTAAAACAGAATATCTACTCAAATACGAGTATCGATTAAAAATAATGTTCAAACAAATAATTTCATATGTATGTATGTATGTATGTATGTATGTATGTATGTATGTATGTATGTGTATAGCCAATGTCCATTAATCATCTGAGAGACCACTCTCTGCCTCCATCAGCAAGTCTGATGATAAACAAAAAAGGAAAGTGACGCGTTGCGCCTTCTCGGGTAATATTCTCAGCTGATATTAAGTGGAACAACTATACTGAATCCATTGCTAGTTCTCTACCTGCCAGTAACATAGGTTCAATGTGTAGTACGAGAATAATTTTCTCTCCCGAATCTATCATACGTATCGATAAGTCTACCTTTCGTTTATGCTTAGAACTAGCAGTATAGCCCGGCGTTGCTAGGGTGTAATGAAAGCTTAAAAACTAATCCATGGTCCTGGAGCTCAGACTCTTTGGACGTTGGCACGAAAGACTAAAAAGCAATAGTTGTTTCCAGTTAAAGCGAAACCGTAGACAGAAAGAAAAATGAATGGATGTAAGCCAAATTTTGATTTCCTGGTATCGATATCAAATAATTTTTTTCGTCGTAAACTGAATTTTGAAGGCTAAATGAGTCCTCTGAGTAAATGGTCTCATGGCTGAGACTAAGAACTACAATTATACCTACTTAAGGTCAAACGCGAAGCAAAAACTAAAATAAAAGGGCTGAAAAATACAGACATACAGGCAGATAAGCAGACACACGCACAAACATCTTGCCTTATATATATATATATATATATATATATATATATATATATATATATTATCGATTTCCTGCACTATTGTAAGAACTGCAACCTAAAATCAGACCACTCCTTCTATAACCCGATTTTTTTCGATTATCGATTTCCGATATTTATCGGGGGTACCTCGACACAAAACCTATCTAAGATCGCTGACAGACGCTTATAGTACAACTGTGTAAATTTTCAAGAAAAGCGGTTCAGCCGTTTCAGAGTCTCTAGGTAACGGACACACACACACACACACACACACACACACACACACACACACACACACAAAGTTCCATTTATAAATAAGTTTAGGTATTGACGCTACATATGATCCGGTGTCCCTGTTATTTACCTTGAGCCAAAGAAGAATCTGCAATATTTCTCTCCAGCTAATTTTAATTTTTGAAACTTTAAAAGCAATGTCAATCGCTATCTACTGTCATCCTAATATTTTCCCGCTCCTTAATAATGTTCCTTATTCTCCCACGCCCAGTAACTCTTTGTGTCTTAGTGGCTTTAATGTCTTACATTGGGTGAAATTGTTAAAAAAAGACATCTGTGTGCTTTGGAAAGACCAACAATAATTAGTAGGATGCATGATACGTATGTGATTAAGTGCATTGGAAAGAAAGGTGGTAATGTTTTCAAATTAATATTTATTGTGTAAAATAAAAGTATTATGCATCAGTAGTCTGCGAACAAATACACACTTAAGTATATATATATATATATATATATATATATAATTTCAATGATCAGACCCAAGAGATTAATATTCAAAGAGCAAGCTAAAAGGATGGCTTTTAGATGTCTAAATATATAAACTAACGATGACAATAGGTGTAAAATATCGTCAGATCGATGCATCGATCAATCGATTGCGACGTAAATAAAATAATGAAACTTATTTACTTTGACACATTAACAAACCTGGTGTTTGTGGAGGAGGAACTTCCTTTCGTTATTTTTTTCATTGAAAAAAGCTACTAAAAAGCTGCAACTACGAGTTGAAAAACTGACGCGTAGTACGTGATTCGTTTTAAAGCATTCATTATGATGAATTATGAAGTCTTTGCTTAATTTCTGTCTATATAAAATAACCATTACAAAACAATAATCTATCTATCTATCTATCTATCTATCTATCTATCTATCTATCTATCTATCTATCTATCTATCTATCTATCTATCTATCAACCTATCTATCTATCTATCTATCTGTCTGTCTGTAAGTGCATGCCGCAACTTTTAATATATATATAAATCCAAAAGGGAGCCGATTGATGGTAAAATTCCAAAAGAGATCGAAATGGCAATACGATCTTAGAAAATTTAATTTTTATTATGTAATATATATATATATATATATATATATATATATATATATATATAACATGTTTTGTTAATAACGAGCGACAATGAAGATTTTATTTATGTTCGATTTTATTTCTCCAGTATTATTACATGTTTTCTTTTTGCTGAAGATAAGGAATAGAAAATGTTTCATAATTTTTTACTTTCTAAGCGCTTCCAGCCACTTCACTTGCATTTCAAGGACGTTATTTCTCCGATGTTGTTATTTTATCCTCATGTTTTGGTTGTAACGTAATTTTTGTGCTTTTCAAAAATGAGAGTTCTTTAAAAGTTATCACGTGACATTTTTAAATTCCTTATCTCAAGTAAAATGGAAACATGCAAAAATACTGAAGAATTTAAATAAAAAATAGATAAAATCTTCGTTGTTAGTCGTTTTTAGTGAAACCAGTTGAAAAGAAATATCACTGCCTATATATATATATATATATATATATATATATATATATATATATATATTAGGTACCTCCACTAAATCGCTGAAGAAATAGCATAGTATAAAGAAAAAATGTCCCAAACTTAATAAAAACGAAATGTTTCCATCAAAATGTTTATGTTATTATTAAGAAGAAAGATCACAGTATATTTTAATTATTTAAAATTTTTTAATCTTTTCTAAATTTCTGAATTTCCTAAAAAATTCTCTAAATTTTGGTAAAAATCTTATTTTTATTTTCTTTAGCGGGGAGCCAAATCTTTAAGAGAATTTACAAAGGAAAATGAAATATTACATAACTCACCTTTTTCTAATGACAAATATATTAATTTGGAAATTCTTGCAAAATCAAATAATTGTCGGATTTAATGAAACTTTCAGAACATATTTACAAATGAATGAAATTATTTTAAAATTATTATTTTAAAAAAATATTGGTAAAAGTAATCTTTTTACTTGTTACACCTCTCCATGTAAATTCATGAAATTCTAAGAAATTATATTCTGTAGGCGCAATTGATTTTATTAGTTAAACGTAGAACTCATTGAGTAATGTAAATCATTATTATTTTTAAAACCATTTAGCTCTGTTACTGAAAATCTGCTCCGAATAGGAAAATAAAAAATGCAATAAAACTATGACATTATTTAATTAGATAAGATTTTAATTGCTTTAATAAATAATATAAATTTCAGACATTATAGTCTGAAGAAAAAAATTGATTAACAATGAAATTTTAAAAGAATTTTTTAAAATTTTTTTAAAAGTATAATAATTTATAAAATTTCCAAAACATTTTTAGCATATTTCCAACACTTTTAGACGTTTGATTGGTAGGTTATAAAGTGAAGACTATATTTTTTAATCGAAAATTAAAAAGTCTAATACAAATCATTTAGCCATCGTATTTTAAAAATAATTTTCAATTTTTTGGGGAGGTATTTGAAGTTTATTTTGTATGGTAATTTCTATGTGTACATTAAAAGGTCATGTGTTTAAGGGTTTTTTTTTTCACCTACCGGAAATATTTATGCAATTATGTCACTTGTGATCGCAATACACTTATCTCGCACCGGCGAGCTGTCAAAACATTCCAGATACGGCGGACAGGTCAAAAATTTCAACTCTATGTTTAAGAAATAGTTTTATTATAAATTTCATGCTATAAATAAGAACTTCTAGTGTAAATCAAATTAATTTAACATTAATTTACTAATTTTACAAATTCGTCATAGATGTATTTTTTATTTTTGTAATTTACTTAAGATCGAGAATTAATTTTTGTTTACAAATGTACCGATGGCTCAAAAATTGCTGAAAAATTGGAAGATGAAAAAAAAATTGAAAAATTTTAAATTCCAGTCAATATTATTTCTGTTTGAAATACACCAGATTATTTTGCTTACTGGAAATATATATATTTGGTCAGCAACCTTTTTAAAGAAAATTTTAACCAATTATATGTACTGGATGGGCGACATATTATGTAAAAACTTGAAAATATAATAATAAATTAAAAACAATATACCAGTCGATATCGATAAAATGCTTTTGAATAAATTATTTTTATTCTAGCTCACTATATATATATATATATATATATATATATATAATTGTTTGAACGTTATTTTTCATTGATACACGTATCTGAGTAGATATTTTTTCTAATCAAACAGTATATTAATTTCTGCCGGCTTGATTGTTTAAGATAAAGTTTGTTACGAAAATATGTGTCATTCGGAAGAATTCGAACCTACGACTACTATCAACATAGGGAAAGCCATTAATTGATCTGGTGCGTCTTAGACCGCTCGACCACGTATGATTCCACTGTCTAATCAAAGTCAAATCAAGCCTTATATAATACAATTTTTGATACTACGTAAATAACCATCTTTACTCTACTAAACTATTAATATAGTCGTATTTGAGTAGATATTCTGTTTTTAATCAAACAGTATATTTATATATTTATTTCTGTCGGCTTGATTATTTACGATAAATTTTCTTACGAACATGTGTGTCAGTCGACAGAATTCGAATCTGCTACTCTTATCAACATAGGTAAAAGCACCAATCATTTGGTGCATCGACCACAAATGATTCCACAGTCTGATCGAAGTCAAATTCTGCGACCCTATCCACATAAGGAAAGCTACCATGTGATCTGACACGCCTTATATAGGCTTGATTAAAACCTCGTTTAGACTGATGGCTATTCGTGGTCGAATCAGATCACATGGTAGCTTCCCTATGTTGATAAGGCTCGCAGGTTCAAATCCTGCCGAATGACACACATTTTTGTAATAAAAATTTATCGTAAATAATCAGGCCTGTAGAAATAAATATATAATACTGTTTGTTTATAAACAGAATATCTACTTAAATACCAGTATGGATCAAAAATAATGTTCAGACAAATCATTTCAAATTATCGGTTTTTTATAACCAAGTTTCGTTAATCTTCGCTAATTTCCGTAACATATATATATATATATATATATATATATATATATATCAACATGAGGTGTAGATATAGAGGAATCCAAAGGAGTGTCCTGTACATACAGTGGTAGGATAACTCTCTAAGAGAGCTCTAAATATATATGTATATAAATACATATAGAGCAAATATAAGAAATTAAGGCAGACACGTTATTTCATGGTAAATCGGAAGTATAGGCCTATTTCAGCTTCCGTCTTTATTGTACAGCACGTGTAAAATCTTTTGTACAATAAAGACGGAAGCTGATGATGGTTCGCCTGAAATAGACCATGAAATAACGTGTCTGCCTTAATTTTTCTTATATATATATATATATATATATATATATATATATATATATATATATAGCGTTTCACCCCGAGCAAGGCATGTCACTGCCACTACTGCGCAGGGGGCTACATAGAGTGGAGAAAGGATGATTAAATATAGGAAATGTCAGAGGGTGGGTGATAGGTGGGTAAGGATACCGAGAATGGTTAAATATAGGAAATGTCAGAGGGTGGGTGATAGGCGGGTAAGGATACAGAGAATGAGGTTTGGGTAGAAGAGAGTGTTCTGAGAATAATTGGGAGTTAGTGTGATAGGAGGTGTCTATTGACCCTACATTTAAACACCTGGAAATTGTAGCTGTCGGGAAAGCAGACTTGTGGAAGGGAGTTCCACAGGCGGGAAGGGCGAGAAAAGAAGCTGTTGGAGTAGAATTTACGGTTGCATCTTATTTGTTTAACTGTAAAAGGGTGGGACCTAGTTGCTAATCTAGTATCTCGTGTAAATTCGTGCTTAGGCGGCACCAGTGATCTAAGATCATCGGAGCAGAAGCCATGAAAGTACTTGTAGAAGAGGCACAGGGAAGCCACATCACACCGGTGAGAGAGTGGTTGCAGCCGGTCTGCCAAGTCAGTATCAATATATATATATATATATATATATATATATTATTCGAAATGGTAAAAAATTACTGGTACGAGTTCTACTAACAGATTGGAGAGATAAGAAGAATTTTTTCTTTCCCAAAGATATTTGCGTGTGTCAATATAAAGAACCAAGATGAGAATTAGATTGGGTTTTATAGTGTTTGTTATTGTTATAAATTAATGCAAGTTTTATTGACAGATTAAAGTTATTCTATGTATAAAGTGAATGCGTTGTCCTTGCTCTGACTACAGAGCTGCAACTGGCTTCACCTCAGCTATGGGTACATCGTTACTGACATTGGCCTGATCACATCTTTCAAAACGTCAGCACGAATTAAGGGAAGCGTAATTATTTAAGAGTTGCGGTGTATTTAGTGATTTGGTAATGGCGCACGAGACTGACAACACGGGATTAAGAAAAAAAAGTCGAAAAGCAATTAAAAATGGGATAAAGTTGTTCGATCCTTTGAACGAATGTTGTTACTATTAATCCGTATTACCGCCTACTTATGTAAGATACTATAAATGCTACAAACAGATTGAGATTGTTGATTTTTTAAGCGCCACTAAAATGTGGTACAAGGCCGAAATTATTGGTTACCTAGCGAGGACCGAACTCATTACTCAATCGTAATAGATTCTAGCGAGACAAGCTTGCTAACCATTACACCACGCCGAGCTGCTCAGATACCTAGTTAGACAGATGTTAAAAGATAGATATTAACACATAAATAGATGTTAATAGACAGATAGATAGATAGATGTTAACAGATAGATGTGAACCCTCATCGGTACTTCGTGTCGACACCCCAAATCTCCGTGCCCGTTCGATAGTCTATCTTTTCATTCCAAACCAGGCTCTGACCACGTTGTTTTTGATGATCACAAAACCGGTTTGGGTTGAATGTCGCCGAAGATCCACTGAATCAACGATCAAGACAGAGCTGAGAGCCACAATAAGAAAAGAAAATTTTTGTAAAATTAACAATAAGGAGTTTATATACATACGTTCTGTTCGATACACTATTTGTTTAGAGTTTATCACTCTGGCATGCAGAAAACTATAATTCTAACCCACGTCTTCTAAAGGATGTAAAACGTTTTCTAAGTTGGTTGGTTTGATACCAGGCTAAATCGGAGGTTCTTCTAGGGCAGGTAGTCACGTGACAATACGTCTCTCGTGTTAAACTGCAATGTACCGGTCCAACACTACGGTACTCAACTGTTCTGTCTGAAAACCTATCGTCTCTGGCTAATACTGAGTCTCACATCTAGCGACCCACTTTGGATACATTTAGCATTTTCAAATGGGATCCTCCTTTTGGTCACCTGATCAACCTCGTCTCCTTCTCTCCTGTGTGAGTCCCTCGTGGGGCGTGTTTCAGCCCAACGGTCAAATTTTAACTATCGTTCCAAAATCGAATCTTTGGTTTGTGGTCGTTTCGTATCTGCGTTCTATCATTTCAATCGTCGTAAAAATAATCTAACTTCGGTCCAAAAGAAAACCACAGCGTATCTGCGCGCAAGTGAATGCAAGGAATTCAACTGGAATTCGAACTCGGTTCCTCGATCTTTTTGTTATCTTTCCTAAAACTTGCTCTGCCATTAACAAGCTCGCTAGCTAAAATATGCGTTTTTCCCCTGTCTCTTTTTTTAATTTGTCTTGCGGGGACCAAATTTTCCAATCCCTCTTTCCTCATTACATGCCCTAGAAATTTCAACTTCATTTTCCTGATCTAAACTTATTTATAAATGGAAATTTGTGTGTGTGTGTCCGTTACCTAGAGACTCCGAAACAGTTGAACCGATTTTCTTGAAAAGTTACACAGTTGTACTAAAAACGTCTGCGAGTGTTCTTAGCTAGGTCTTGTGTCGAAGTACCCCCGATAAATATCGAAAATCGATAATCGAAAAAATCCGGTTATAGAAGGAGTGGTCCGATTTTAATCAAATTTGATACACTCATAGACAAAGACATAAGAGGCGATATTCAGAAGTTTCAAGGTTGCAGTTCTTACAATAGTGCAGAAAATCGATAATATATATATATATTATATATATATATATATATATAAGGCAAGATGTTTTTGTCTGTTTATCTGCCTGTAAGTCTGTATTTTTTCAGCCCTTTTATTTTAGTTTTTGCTCCGGGTTTGGCTCTAAGTAGATATAATTGTAGTTCTTCATCTCAGCCATGAGACCATTTACTCAGAGGACTTATTTAGCCTTCAAAATTCAGTTTACGACGAAAAAACTTATTTGATATCGATACCAGGAAATCAAAATTTGACTTACATTCATTCATTTTTCTTTCAGTCTACGGTTTCGCTTTAACTGGAAACAACTATTGCTTTTTAGTCTTTCTTGATAACATCCAAAGAATCTGAGCTCCAGGACCATGGATTATTTTAAAGCTTTCATTACACCCAAGCAACGCCGGGCTATACTGCTAGTTTTAATTATAAGTGTCCTTTTTTGTTTCCATTTTCTATAAAACTTTGTTATTGTTCACATGTCTAGTATTCATATGTCGAACCACATTTTCAATTCCTTTGCTTTATCCGTGCAGAGATTGTCCAGCATTTACCGCCATATAAAAAGATTGATGTTACTTAAATATTCCGTTCTTTTTTCTTTGTTTCTAACGACTTTTTCTGTTTTTTAATTCACCCTAACTTTAGTGGCTCTCTAGCGTTTTACAGGGTGAATATCGTTGAAAAAAAAAACAAAAAAAACAAAACAAATAAATTCAAATAACTTTGTTTTGTTTTGAGAAGCATATTTCACTAACCCCATGTAATGCAACTTCGGATTTCGGTGCCGCTATTTCCATCAACTTTTAAAACACTTCTCAGGTATTTAAATTGTTTGACTTTTGTAGTTCCAATTTGTATTTTACATGTTGGGTTCTTCTTTTTGCTAAAAAACCGTGTATTCCGTCTTTCCTAAATAAAAATTTCTGCATCTTCTTCGATAAAATTTGTCAAGGAGTTGTTGGTTTTTGTGACTTTTACTTTTTGGAGTCCGATTCTTCTGATACAGGTGGGGGAGGGGCCACCTGTTGTCAGATTAGATAATCTTGATCGAATTTTTGACATTAATTGTCATTTGGAAAAATTACATTCGATTTTTTAAAGTAATTTTTGCTTACATTCAAAGATAGATCTTTTGATGAAGCGATTTTTTCAAACAGATAGACCGTACACGTGTGTAAGAATGATTGGCATGAATATAACACTGTTAAAAATCATTTTTGTATATTTTATCAACCTTTTGCAGTTTATTTAAAACCAGGAAGTATTTTTAGATTGTAAAATTTCATGATTTAGTGATATTAATTTTACTAATTAATTCATAGCTGGAGAGAGAACGGATGGATTCATACTTTTTCCAAGGGTATTTACGCGTAGGTGAATATAAAGAATCTAACTGGAATTGAAATTTTGCTCTCCAATTAACAATCCCGATCTATTAACCATTACACGAACCGCACACCAAGCTTATAGCACTTGCCATTTCCAAGCAGTCATTCTTGGTACTGATCAGTTTCGATATTGCTTAACTTTGGGAATAGTACAGGAACTGGTGTTGGATGAAAAGAGAGAAAAAAAAAAGGAATTAAATAAATATACGAAAGTCAGGAAGGAAGTGAAACTGGAAAAAAAAAAGGAAAAAAAAGAAAGAATGAAATTAAGAACAGAATGAAGTAGAAACGATGACGAAAGAAAAAATGTGATCAATAAATAAATGCGCAAAGAAAGAAAGAAAGAAAGAAAGAAAGAAAGATAAAGAAAGAAAGGAAGGGGTAATGAAAGAAAGAACGGGATGAAGGAGAAAAAGATAGACAGAATGGAAGATGGAAACAAAGAATAGAAAAATGAAAGGGAAAACTAAGAAAGTCATTCATTTTGAATACATCAGACAGTAAAGCTCATTTTTTCAAAGATTTTGTATGTTGTAACTAAAACGCCATTTAGATATAAGCATCAAATGTTTTTCTTTCTAAACTTGATTCTTACGTTTATTGTGTGTCCTGATAGTGATGGTTAACTGTTCACCGAGTAGTGGAGTGATGTTGATACACACTTGGTACTTAATTAACGTGAGTTTAACGTTGTTATAATATTCTTAAAACCAGATCTTCTTCTGATTCATGTAACACAAACTCCCACCACTGGCTGGATGTGAACACTCCTAAACCCAAGATTGAACTAAAAACTTCGTCAGCTGCGCATAGGCTCTGCACATAGCTACCGTTTTACTGACACACTCAAAGATAAATACAATCCAGCATTTCCAACCATAGCATCCATTCCTGCCTAAAGAAACAAAATAAAAATTAAAGTCGATCTGAGCCTAAGAAAAGGGCATAAATATCAATCAAAGAGAATTCTTCAGCATTTGGGCGTCACACTAGCCACGATTCACAAGGCTCGTCGAAACACGACCTTCCATCTCTAATGACGCCCGCCAAAGAGCGTCGCCGCTGTAAGTCAGAACACACCCTCCTTCTCCTACCATACGTCTCCGCGTATGACTTTTATGACTCTACTTATCATTTTCTTTTAACGAGAGATATTTACACCGATTTACCATTTGTTTTATTTTATCGTTAATACAATTGTTTATTTCTTAAACCTCCGTGGTTTCTTCTTTGTTCTGTCACCATACAATGAATATATCAACGTTGAGATAAAGACAACTGTTGTCCAAAACAATGATTTTTTGAAGGAGTTGGGGTTCGGGAATAAAACAATTTGAGCCTTGTTTGGTGGATCAGAGCTGGACTTACCTATAAGCTATAGCTTAGACTCACGACCTCGAGGAATTGTGCTCGTTTGTAAAAATATATTTTTATTTTATCATTAGTTTAAATTTTTGTTAACACTAGATAATCGAAGCTTAAGTATACTCATTATTAAATAATAACCATATATAATTATATTATTTTTTCTTTTTACTCGAATTGCTTTCAGTGAATATTTTGACAGCTGAATTCTTATTTATACCATTTACATGCGGAACTATTGCCCTAATCTTCGTTGTTGTTGACACAACGTTTCAGCACCTTTATCTTTAGACCTTCATCAGGTTTATGCCAAAATGAGCAACCTATAGGGAATTCCAAACTAAAGCGTTTATTTCATTTAAAGAGGTTGACTGTTCATATTCCACTGCCTATATCTGTGATTATGTCACCCAGTAACTCTTGTTTTAGTATTGAACAATTATTGATAGCCCTCTCCAAGTATACACTGCCCGGCCTAGCGATTGAACTCACAATTTTATTTATATATATATATAACTGTAAACTAACAATTATGGGTATATATATATATATATATATATATATATATATATATATATATATATATATATCAATGACGGTAAATTGCATCCGTCAGCGATGCCTGTGATTGCGAGGTTCTGAGGAGCATGTAACCACCTATGGGCAAATAGTTAACCCCTAAACTAAGGTCAAAACACTTTGAAAGTATAAAAAATACTTTTATAGAAATATATACATAAAAAAAAGACTTTTATAGAAAAAATATATTTTGGGAGGAAAACAACACTCAAACTCAACATAAATAAAGAGCATTTAGAACTAATATGGAGTAAGTCCTCCGTTTTCTAGTTTCACTGCTTGTATTCGATTTTTCATGGATTTGGTCAGGTTATCAACAATCGTCTGATCCATATGTTGTCACTTTTTCGCAATTTTGATTGGTTTCAAATAGTGGATATAGTCCTTTCTGCAATATTTGACATTATTTTGGCCCATTCAAATTCTCGTCAAGAATTAGCTCAGATTTCCCTCCAGATCAGACAGGCCCCACACCATTACTCCGATTCGTCCATGTTTCACGGTCACCTGCAGACATTCAGTGTTTCAAGTTTTATTCTGATTTCTCCAAACATAAACCTCCCTCGAATTCGAATATTGGCAACATTTACTTTCATCTGACCAAATTCCAGACTGCCAAAATTCATAAGCTTTGCTCTCGAATTCTCTCGCCCAGTACAAATGCCTGTTCTTGTTAACCTCTGAAATGAAGGGCTTCTTTCTTGCAACTCCTCTTTGATAGCCTAGCTCTTTCAGGGTGTTTCTTGCGGCATATGACGACATGTCCATGATGATGACGACATCTTTGACGCTCTGACGACGGTTCCTGATAACTTCCCTCTTCAGCGCCCTTTCAGTTTACTCAGACACGTTGCTTGGTCTTCCCGAACGTTGTTCCACACGACAATGGCCTTCTTCATTAAATTTCTTGACAATATTATTAACCCTTTAATGATTAACCTGGAACAACCTCGCCATTTCTCTATTTGACTTGCCACAGAAATGCCAGATGCCATTCTGTTACTTGTCCTTGAGTGAAATTCATCAATTTCCTTACTTTTAATGCAAAATATGTCAATTACCGTTTACAGATTAGAGTATCTTGATACTAACACGGTATTGTCTGAAAAAAGAAGAGACGTTATTACACAAGCCCAAATTGCTGTAATCATGTCATGCGTTGTCACACATGAAATTACGCATTTTTTTGGTTGATTGTTGATCCAGTCGTGTAACGAAGTAACCTCCTTAACATATATAAAAAAATCTTGACTTATTCCTGACTCTTTTTGTTTCTAGACAATTTTTCTCGAGATATATTGTTAATCTTAAGCCTAATAAAAATAATCACAAGGAAACCATGTCGAGTAATCTTAGTCTTTGATTACAAACTGGGAAAAAAGAACCAATTTTGCATCAACTCATTCCATATGATAAAAAATGTACGCGCTTTGATAACAATAAGAGTGTAAGCCAGTGGTTTGATGCAAGTAAATCACTGAAACAATAATAAAAACCTCCACTGTGTCCTAAAAAGTTAATGGTTACTGAATGGTGGTTTTTTATTATTGATTCAATAGAAAACAATAACAGCAACATCATTTTGTGAAGAAATTGAGTGTATGCGTCAAATATTGAAAAAAAAAATATCCTAAACTTGCGAATGGGGATGGCCCAATTTTGGTGCACGACAACACACGTCCGCACGCTTCTCATTCAACTATCCAAAAACTGCAAAAGAATCAACCTAGACTAATCCAAAAAGGGTTCTTGACAAAGTCCCACGGAGAATCTGTAATGTGTTCGATCTCGACTTGGTAGCTCATCTGCAGTCACTTTCTCACTGGTGTAATGTGGCTTTCCTCTGTCTCTTCGACAAATACTTTCATGGCTTCTGCTCCAACGAGCTTAACTCCCTGGTGCCTCCCCTGCATGAATTTACTCATGCTACTAGGTTCCACCTGTTTACAGAGAAATCAATAAAATATAACCACAACATCTACTCAAGCAACTTCTTTTCTCGCACTTCCCGCCTGTAAAATTGCCTTAGATATACTTGCTTCCCTGACAGCTACAATCACCAAGAATTTAAATATAAGGTTAATTGCCATCTCCTATCTCTCTAACTCGCATCCTTTCCCTGATGTTCTTTTCCCCGTCCACTCTGCTCTCATTAGCTCTCTACACACCAATGTTCTCATCCTTCTCTTACATATTGTCAGACACCTCCTATAACTTGTTCCACTTACTCGTCACTGTTCTCTTATGTAACCCCTGCGGACCAGTAGTAGTAAAACTGCCTTGCTTGTGGAGGAATGGTTATATATATATATATATGTATATATATATATATATATATAAATGAAAACTCAACACGTCATTTAAATTGGCTATAAATTATAATTAATTTCAATGAGCTTAATTAGCTCATTTCATCAGACCACAAAATATTCCTTCCATTTGGTACAAAATATTTTGTTGGAATAAGCATTTTCTTTAACTGAAAAGAAAGATAAAAAATAAAAAATATAAAAATATAAAAAATAAGAAGAAGGAATATTGTGTGGTCTGATGAAATGAGCTAATTAAGCTCATTGAAATGAATTATAATTCATAACCAATTTAAATGACGTGTCGAGTTTATCTTTATAAATATCATATTGTTCTGGATATCATCCATTGAGCTCTCTAAAAATACTCGTATTTGAGTAGAGATTCTGTTTTTAATCAAACTGTATATTTAAATATTTATTTCTACCGCCTGTTAATTTTACGATAAAATTTGCTACGGAAAGGTGTGTCATATATGATTTCGGTTATTTTAGATCTGATAATGTCCATAATAGTTTTTGATATAGTTGTTACTATGTGTGTGTTTTTTTTTATATGAGATAGATTGTCTTGGATATTAGATGCAATGGAGCTGGTTGGTAGTATGATGTATTTGTTATTGTTTAGATTATTATTGTTTCGTTTGTTGTGGTTGTAATGCACAAAATATATACAACCACAACAAAAGAAACACTGTTAACAATAATAATCTAATCAATAACAAATACATCATACTACCAACCAACTCCATTGCATCTAATATCCAAGACAATCTATCTTATAAAAAAAAAACACACACACATAGTAGCAACTACCTCAAAAACTATTATGGGCATATATATATATATATATATATATATATATATATATATATATATATATATATATATATATGCCCATAATATATATATAAGGCCAATAATAGCACGAGACTAAATTTTTCATGCGTAAAATTAGTAAAATTAATTTTTGTTCACTTCTGGACTTAATATCAGCGTGAGGGTATGTGGCTTAGACGATTTTCTTTGAACGTTGATCTTCTCGCGAATATTTGAAAGACACCGACTTTTTTCTTGGGTGGGGCGCTTATATAACTTTTTGTGCTCTTGTTGTATTATGTGTGCAACTTGTAACCTTAGCTTTTGAGGCTCGATTCCGCACCTAGTTATTTTGAGAGAGCCTTGCAGATCAACCTTCTGACACAGCTGCCACACACACACACACACACACACACACACATCTATATATATGATCGTATGATATATTATCACGGGGCCTTAAACATCTAACGCGTGTAACTCAGTGCGCCTATACGTGGTATGTTGTTTTGATTGAGATATTGTGCTTATTGCCGCTTTAAACAAATCTTCCTTCAGGTTGATCAGTAGCTGGATGGCTAATAGTTCAAGACAAGGGAATGCAGAGCAGAAAATCCCACGTGTAAGTGTAAAACGAAGAGCATCATCTACTGTTGACTCTCATTTATCGTTTACGATACGAGTGTCAACCATATATATATATATATATATATATACCATAAACACACATACACACACGCATACATGCTCTAGCACACTTACACACACACACACATACATGCATGCTCGAACACACACGCACACACATGCTCTAACACAATTACACACACAAGCACACACTACAATTAATGACAGCAGTAGTAGCATCAGCCAGTAATGACCATTCCTTGAAAGACACAAACTCACATGAACAGACACATGCTCCTCTGCCATTCTGAAGATGTGATTTTGTTCTTAAAATATTAATGTAAAATAAATAGGTAATATCCAAAAACTTATTTTCCTTCTTTTATTTTACGAAACACATTGTTACAGACTTCAACACCTAACCATATATATATATATATATATATAATTATGAATTAAAAGTATATTGCAACACGGAAATTTTTATGTTTCGAGATAGAATCTCTGCATCAGTCAATGTTGGATGTTGGGTGTGAAAATGATTTACATTTAAAAACAAAAAAATCATCGGTTTGCTATTTATGTATGTGGGAAGATATAAAATTTATGTGTGTGTTTCTCTTAACTAATCAGAATAAAGAATCATTTTGAAATTTGGCCAGCAGTTATTAGGTAGGGAATTCATACTTACTTTTTCTTTCTTTATTTCTTTTTTCTCCCAAACGGTCAAAGTGTCAACTTACTTTAAAGCTAATTTTATTTTTATTTTAAAAAATGTTATATACTAATTTACTTATTTTATTTTAATATCTCGTCAATTATTATTTTCCTTAAGCGAATTATTGGGTACATGCATGTTAATTAATATAAGGTCTTTTTTATCCATATTCGAAGGTGAACATTTTGCAATGTCTACATATGATGTTTATTTAGTAGATTTTTATTCTTAAGTGATTTAATAATATACCTGGATTTATATATATATATATATATATATATATATATATATATATATTTTCCGTTTTCTTTTAAGAAAAACTTTAAATACCGGTCATATTTCCGTAATAAATTTATTTCAGTCAATAATTGTTGTTGCCAACAATCACCGACTTCATCAGACGGTAAGTCCTATCCGACTTGTTTCATGTCGTATTACTACGAAATGAAAGTTCAGTCAAGGCCAGGCGGAGGGGGAGGCAACATGGGATGCCCACTATCATAAGTATTTCCGTTTCCGTTTCCATTTACCGGGATATAGGGGGGAGAAGTTTAATACAAACAAAACCAACACGTGACTAATGTCACCAGCAATTTTATACATCAAATCATAATTCAAATTCCTAAGCCAAAAATTTATTTTATTAAATCTGTGATAAGTTAAGCCTAACCTAAGTTTAATTAGATCAAGTTAAGGCCATTATTTCTTTACTCAATTGTTGATAAGATAATTCCATTCTATTTGTTGCGAGACTAGACGATATCCATATTATATCTAAATTCCTTGAATTCCATTCCGATAGGTGTCGTCAGATTCCAGCAGTCCTATCTTATTTCCTACTACCCCTCCTGCTAACTTTTCTGTTTTATTTATTTATTTATTTATTTACTTACTCCCCTGTTCCTCCCATCTTTTCCCACTAGTATGCTAATTTTCGCACCTCCTCTTATCTGTCTTCACTAGAGACCATTTTCCGACTTGGTGTCTACTTCTATCCATTTTCCGACTTGGTGTCTACTTACTCGTGTCGAAAAATCTTCCACGTATTTACGAAGAAGGGAAAAAATGGTTTAAAAAAGAAAGATCTAAGTACATGAACATCAGTCAAAAGAGCTCGGACCGAGTCAGCACGTAGCCTAAAGAAAAAACCCCGACACGAGTAATCAACTAACAAAAAAGCGCTCAATACTTAGGCTAGCTTTCCCTGACAATCCGTTTTGGTGAAACCTAGGTAGGTTGTCTGGCTCTCTAGGTATTCTTTATATATATATATATATATATATATATATATATATATATATATTATTCAATTTTTTTGTGTTTGTACAAGTGTTTTTTTTATGGACATAAAGTTTGCAAAAACTATTCAAACTTTTTTAATGCCCAAGCGCTTTCGTTTATTCTTTTTGCCATTACCAAGGACGATATTTATTTATTTTTACTTTTAACTAAATGAGTGGGTATTTATGTCTATCTGGAGTAAGAGGAATGCTTTATTTTCCAAACACGGTCGGCTTATTGTGGCCGTGTTCGTAGTTAATGTTAATGTACCAAACTCAATACGTAACATATGAGCAAACAGTTCAAGTATAAAAGACCCATTCACGTGTAAATGTGTATGATTCAAACAATTATTATATAATTTATGTACTGAAAACATCCAATTAAAATTATGTAAATAACTTAATCATAACAGTGTCTGTCATTTTTAACGTAACTTGCACAAAGGGGAATTTTAGCCTAAATACACAATACATATAAATGAGCTGTAGCGTTGACAGGTGTTATTATCATTCATTTCTCAATGTAAATTTAATGATAAAGAAATTGCAAAAAGTGTGTCTGCTTTTTTTAAAAAATAAAATCCGTTCATAGTCACGGATAATCTTTCGCGTATTATAATTGAAAGATGTCAGAAATGAGCTGTACGGTGAATTTATTTAGTCAATATGATATCGAAAAGAGATTGAAAGTACTTGGGAACATTGAGAAATGAATGATAATAAGGTCTGCCAAAGTTACAGCTCATTTCTGGCACTTTCAGTTATAATATGCGAAAGTTTATCCGTGAGTATGAACGGATTTTATTAACAATAAGCAGATACAATGTTTACAATTTATTTAGCAATCCAAATTTACAATGAGAGATGAATATATATAAATATGTGTGTGTGTGTGTGTGTGTGTGTGTGTTGACCTTTGTGTCCAATTTTTATGTTTGCATACACACTATCTCTTATATTGACGACATTTATCTATAAATATAACACATATTAAAAGTATATTTTCATCACCTCCATATATATATATATATATATATATATATATATATATATATATATATATATATATATAGTGTAGAGGCCTGGTGATGTCGTGTTCCGTTATCACATTGTTTTGACGTCGGACAGAAACGCAAGAAGATGACACAGACACCATCAATTTTTCTTTTTGTAATAATTGTTCCGTTGAAAGCAAATGAATCCACCTACGCGTGTGTAATAAGAATTCTCTCGAGATCTGCTCTCTACCGAAAAATATTCATTTGTGGCAATTATTTGATAACAGGAAATGCTCTCATGGCTTTACATAAAATTTACTGCACAGAAGAATATATATATATATATATATATATATTTATATATCCAGTCTTTGATTAAATTCTCGCTAAATTTTCACGAAAAGTATTGGGTTTATTTTACAAAAATTAGTAAGAAACACATTACTAAAGTATTGTCCACCGCTAGCCACTACTTTTTCTCATCTTTCTGGCAGCATTTGAACTCCACGTCGGAAAAACGTCACTTCTTTTGAGGTTAACCACGAGTAGATCTATTTTTTGACATCTTCATAAGAATGAAAGTACTACTCAGCCAGGCCATGTGCCCTCGATCGGAACAAATAATCGGACAGAGCCATGTTTGGTGAATACGGCAGGTTGGGGTAGGACTTCCCATTTAAGCGTTTACAAGTAGGTTTTCACAAAGCGTTTCCAAGTACATTTTGCAACATGTGGTTTAACGTTTTCATTTTGCAAAATCACTTTGTCATGTCTCTGTTCGTATAGCGGCCGTTTTTCTTCAATGTTCAACTCAAACGCATCAATTCTAGTCGATTGCGATCCCCTGTGATGGTGTCGGTCAGTTTGAGCAGCTCATAATAAACTTAACCAAGGCGACCCCACCAAATTCAGAGCAAAAGCTTTAAACAACTATTATTCGGCTTTGCCGCGAGTGTTGATGCATTGCGGGGCTTACCCGAAGATCTACGCTTAGGGTTATCGTAATGTATCAACTTTTTTTCCCCGATCACGATACGATGCAAAAAATACCTTTACTTTCTCCGTTCTACTCCTCTCTGCTTCAACTCGTACGGCCTTAAATGTCTTTGTTTTTTGATAATTTCTAATGCTTTCAAATGATTTGAAACTGTTTTATGATCAACTCTTAATGAGTCTGTGAATTCAACTTTCGCGTAATATGTATCTTCATGAAATAATGCCTCGCTTTCTTTGTCTTCAAACTTTTCTATACGTCAGAGCATTCTTTATCTTCAATATCAAAATTATTATTTTTGAAGCATTTAAACCAATTTCTGCTTTGTTTATAGTATTTTCTTACAGATGCGTTATCATCTGAAACTAAACGCACACAATTCTGAGAACGCCATCTTTTGGAAAACAGCGAGAACTTATTCAAGGTCTTAATATATATATATTTAACCAGCATATCTTCATTTAAACATGTTTCATTGAATAATGTAGACATACTGTCTACCTATTTTTGTTCTCATCCTTTCCTGTTCTATAATCATCTGTTGATGTTAATATGAAATTCATTAAAGAAGGCCCCGTAGTTTTTTTCAGCCCAATTACTTTCGAGCTTTTCTAAGATCATCTTCAGGAGTAAATTTTAAAGCAAACATATTTATCACATATACAAAATGTTGCATTTGTTATTTACTCCAAAAAATGATTTGATAAAAAGGTCGAATGTACTTGGGTTACAAAAAACTGCGGCGCCTTCCTTGATGAATTTCATCTTAACATAAAGAAACTGATTAGACTACTAAAAAGAATCAGAGTAAAATAAATAAACACAATATTTTGATATTATTAAATAATTATTAATTAATAATTAAGTATATTATTAAATTGAACACACACAAATATATCCCCTAATTATATAGCAAAATGAAATGCTTTATGTACCTTGTTTTGTTTTGTAAAAGGTCTTCATCGAACTAAAATAACATTCTTATTCAGAGAATCGTGTCTGACTATTATATATATATAGCACGACCCCTGGCTGAGTCCAGCCAACCTTCCTGACCTTCGGTCAATTCAACGCACGTTGTGTTGTTGATCTCAGATTATTTAAAGCAGGATTGCTTGTTGTCACTTGACAAGGTTAGTCCAGACACGCGAAGGATTTGTATATAATGAAAACCAGATTTAAGACAGCAACGACACGCTGTAGATTTATATATAATTATATATATCGAATAAATACAAAATTTCAAGCAAGTCAAAGTAAGTGACAAAAAGGAGATATCAGCTGTCTGGTATTTCAGTAGCACGATAATATTTGTGTTCCGTATCCCCACGGGGCAATAATTTATGCAACTTCCAGCTGGTTAAATTTTGACTGATCGTCTCTTGCAATATCTCTCAGACCCCAACTAATTTTTTTCTACCTTATCATTCCAAACACAGGGCCTGAACTAAATAATTCCGTTTTCCACTCCAGTTTTATTTAAAAACAAAAGGTCACAGTTCATACAATAGTGCAGAAAATCGATAGTATATTTATATAAAAGGCAAGATGTTTGTGTATGTGTGTATGTTTATCTGTCTGTATGTTTGCATTTTTCCAGCCCTTTTATTTTAGTTTTTGCTTCGGGTTTGGCTCTAAGTAGGTATAATTGTAGTTCTTAGTCTCTGACATGATACCATTTACTCAGAGGACTTATTTAGCCTTCAAAATTCAGTTTACGACGAAAAAAACTTATTTGATATCGATATAAGGAAATCAAAATTTGACTTACATCCATTCATTTTTCTTTCAGTCTACGCTTTTGCTTTAACTGGAAACAACTATTGCTTTTTAGTCTTTCGTTCCAACGTCCAAAGAGTCTGAGCTCCACGACCATGGATTAGTTTTAAAGCTTTTATTACACCTGAGCAACGCCGGGCTATACTGCTAGTTATATTATATTTGAATGTTCTGTACTGCTAGTGTATATATATATATATATATATATATAATCCGCAGACAGATCTATTTCGCTGTATCACAGCTCATTTCAGTAATGAATTAGAACACTTTCACTTACTGGCATGTGTATACATGATATATCACACATGATATATCATATGATATATCACACGCCTCCTTCTAGCGAGCGCCCATAGCTCAGAGGTAGAATCACCGACTATCGGTCGAGTTTCAATCCTTGGTAAAATGCAATCGGATGTCTAACCGTTCTGATGAGCTGTGATGCAACGAAACAGATCTGTCTGCGGATGACTATATATATATATATATGGAAAAAATAGTGAGTCTATGTCTATTGAATTAATGTTTTTTCAATGCTGGAAATCAACTTCATCAAACATGGTTACTGCCGATACAAAAATATACGAAATCAAGACAATGTCCAACGTTTCGTCTCACATGAATGTCAGAAAATAAAATGAAGGAAAGTAAAGTGAAGCACTTTAACTCGTTCCATTCATTCTTGAAGAGTATAAATATTTTTGAATCCTTCCGGAATATTTCGTTCGAAACATTTCTAAGTACTCTAATTTTAGAGTAATAAACGGTTATGCAATATTGGTACTTTTACATCAGCGCAGATGAAAGTGACCTTCGAGGCAACAGAAATGCCGAAAATACCATGAATTGAACATGTGAATAATGCCGTTTTAGAAAAAATGGAAACAAAATGGACAGAAAGAGACAGTTGAAATTTCCAGCCACATCATGAGGAAAGAGGGCTTAGAAAATCAAACACTGACAGGACGTATTAAACGCAAAAGTGAAGAGGAATAGCCTAACGAGATTGTGTAAATAGCCAGCAGAACAGAGATTAGGAGAGATCGCGGTAAAAACAAAATTTACTACGAACTACGAACGAGACACGGTGGAGTAACGGATAGAGATTCGAGTTCATTACTTTCACTTATGTACTAATACTCTTGGGAAAGGCATGAACACATCCCCACCCCTGATCTCTTGCTCAGAAAACACCACTACTACTTCGGCGGCAGTACTTATGGTGTCCTTACGAACTCAATGATCATGACAAATGACAGGAAATTGTGGTGAGCCGAGAACTCCCACGTCATGAAAGGACATGCCACACAGAAGAAGAATATTCGACAGATACATAAAATATTAGACAGTGAAAATTTCAGTCCCATATTCGGCTAATAGCCACGTCTTAGACTTTGTCTTGCGTCTTCGAATTTATTGATCTTCCTTTCTACACGCTAGAATATCAGTGGAATATTACGTTGGAATATCAAACAAAATCATTCAAAGTTTCTGTTGTTATAGGATCAGAATAATACACCACTACTGGGAATTGGCCGCGTAGTGTCAGCCATTATTGCTTTTACTCTAGCACTCATTCATTTTTCCCCTTTGCGACTTGTGGAACCGACAAAATGTAATATTCCTTATCCGGTTTAGGCGAACATAATCCCAACGTTGTCGAACTTGACATTTGTTTATATATTTGACGAAGAGCTACATGGTGGGACTGAATCCAGTCGTCTTGAAATAATTGGAGAATTATCTGCCGTTACAATTTTCAATAAATTTTCATATCTGCAAGAGCTCTGTGAACTCATGCATTTGTCTGTCATTCTTGTTGAAAAAAAAAAGAAGCAAAATGTTTTCATTAAAAGAATGCCTGTCGCAATCTTGAATTTTTCACATATTGATTCATTCGCATTTTCGTGGCTACACGATCTAAAATTACTAAATTCTCGGTATGGTTTCATGGTTTTAAAGTTGAAATTGCAAGATCTAACTGTGTAACTCTTTTCTGGCCTTTTTTGCTTTCCAGTCAAAAATCTTAAATATGTCGATCACTATATTTTGTCTTCTTAATTCTTGATTTTTTATTGTTATTTCTCCTTGATGTTTTTGCCTCACATTATTTCATACTCAGAAATATTCGTGCGTCTGAGTGGCTTTACTGCTTTGCTTGGGGTGAAATTATTTAAAAAAAATAATTTTTCCTTTTATCTTTTTTTTTTCTATTTTATGTCTTGTACTTTGTTCATTTCCCCCCCGTTCTTCAGTAGTTTTTTCCTTTCCTTTCTGGTCCTGGGTATGACGCTAAACTGCATCCGGCAGCAAGGTCTCTGATTAGGAGGTTGTGAGAAGCATGGAACCACCTCTTAATTGCTGTTGTTCTCAGGTCAACCCTGATCCGGAATGGTAGCACCTGTTAGGGTCCCAGCGATGGGCAAATAATTAACCCCCAAACTGGGGGCAAAACACTATGAAAGTATTAAAATAGACTTTTAAAGAAATATTTACATAAAAATAGACTTTTATAGAAAAACATACATTTTTGAAGGAAAAATATTACCAACAATACATTTTTGAAGGAAAATTATACATTTTTAAGGAAAATTATTACCATTTTTGAATTCAAAGCTAGAAGACATCTTCAGTTTCTAAAATAATAAAAATAATTTTTTTCATCAAAATCTGACCAAATCAACCTTCTCACTATAGCCGAACATGAAAAAAATACCTTAAAACCCCATCTTTTCGGCATTAAATAACCCATTTGTTGATATGCCGTCAAACAAAACTCGAACTCAAACTCCTTTCTTTTCATATTCTTTCTTTTTCCTTCTCTCTTTTCCTCATTTTCCCGCCTACCTTGTTCTCCATTTAATTTTTTCCTTTCCATCATCGTTTTTCGTTTGTTTCTTTTTTATTCTTTCTCGATTTTCATTCCTTCTCTTCCTTTTCTTCATTGTCCTTCTTAATTCTTACTATGCATTTTTATCTTTTGTCTGAGTTGTTTTCTTCGAGCCCCCCCTCTTGTTTGTTTGCATCATTGACACTTCCTTCATATTCTTGCTTAACACCAAAACACATGTCATTAAATTGATACATTGAAATGTTATCGCTGAGCATTACAAATGAAATTATGCGGTAGAATCTCTACAAATTTGTTTTTTTTAACCCCAGGCTTCGTTAATTACCGTCGGCCCGTGGGTGTGTGATTTTATTTGCCTGAAATGAAGGATGGGATGCAGTGGATGCAGTGGATATCGGTTCAGAATGAGAAATCGAAGACCACAGTTCGAATTCTGATCGAGTTCATTCCATTCACTTACGCACTTATGAATCCATCTCTTTTCACTCCAGCTATGGGTTGAATAGCAAAATGAGGTTCTATAGTATTGGTTAGCAACCGATCTATCACAGAAAGTAATGGGAAATTTTTCTGCATAGTCAGTCATGTCTTCAAGCGTGCATTACGTTTGGCAATTAACTGGCACTGAACGTTGACCGTACATTTTCATATCAGAGAGAGTCCTCCTTGGGTTAGGTTTTTTGTATCTGTCATACGATTCTTTCCCATATGTGCATGCAGATCGATCACCTGTTCACCTGCAGCGATCAATCATTGACATTCTATGAGTCGCAGATCTGTACTTGGTGGCTAAGAGGTGATCTATACGCTACAATCGCCAATGCACCTGGCTTTCTTTGAGTCCACCTCAGCATCATCTGAAGTGAGTCACATACTACAAGTTAAACGGCTTCATATGCATTCTTCTGACTGACATGAATATTCAAATATAATATAACTAGCAGTATAGCCAGGCCTTGCTTGGGTGTAATGAAAAATTTAAAACTAATTCATGGTCCTAGAGCTCAGACTCTTTGGACGTTGGCACAAAAGACTAAAAAGCAATAGTTGTTTCCAGTTAAAGCGAAAACGTAGACTGAAAGAAAAATGAATGGATATAAGTGAAATTTTGATTTCCTGGTATCGATATCAAAGAAGTTTTTTTCGTCGTAAACTGAATTTTGAAGGCTAATACGTCCTCTGAGTAACTGGTATCATGGCTGAGACTAAGAACTACACTTATACTTACTTAGAGCCAAACCCGAAGCAAAAACCAAAATAAATGGGCTGAAAAAATACAAACATACAGGCAGATAAATAGACACACACAAATATCTAGCCTTATATATATATATATATATATATATATATATATATTATCGATTTTCTGCACTATTGTAAGAACTGCAACCTTGAAACTTCTGAATATCGTTTCTTATGTCTTTGTCTATGAGTGTATCAAATTTGATTAAAATCAGACCACTCCTTCTATAACCCGATTTTTTCGATTATCGATTTCCGATATTTATCGGGGGGTACCTCGACACAAGACCTAGCTAAGAACACTCGCAGACGCTTATAGTATGACTGTTTAAATTTTCAAGAAAATCGGACACACACACACACATACTCACGCACAAACAGATAAAGTTACATTTATAAATAAGTTTAGATAATATAATCAGTGGCACGGCATCAATTTAATACTTAATAACAATAGAAAACCAATACCCTATTTTATGGCAGTAGAAATGTATATTAATATTTCTATCATTAACACAGTCGAGAACATAAACTGAATGAGTCGTTGCATTCACTTACGCGCAAATACTCTTTGGAAAGTTATTAATCTATCTCTTCTTCCTTAAGCTATGGGTTGAACAGTAAGACAGATTGGGTTCTATAGCTTTGGCTGGCAATCATTCTACAGCAGAAAGAAATGGCAACCTACCGCAGGAAAATCTTTTTCTTAGTCAGTCATGGATCGAAAGAAACATGATCGCCCAAGCGTATATCGTTTGGTGATTAACTGATTGTTTCCCCATAGTCTCTTCATTATCAGCATGAGTTTCGTACGACATGGCATTCAGAGTTTTCCTTCTCCTAGACTGGTAGCCATCTAAGGCTGAATATCAGAGTCTGTTCTACTAGTTAACTCATTGCTGGATGGAGGGGGTCGTACCTTTCCCAGTGGTATTTGCGTGAAAATGAATGTAATGATATTCGACAGGATCGAGAACTTGGGTCTCTGAATTCTCGTTCCGAGTCGCTATCCACTGAACCACCCTAACCCTACTAACATTTAAATTTTGCCAGCATTGGTTAATATCAGTTTTATTGTGAAAGCATTGATTCTCATAATAAAATCTTACATCGCGTAGTAATTCAGAGAGACCAATTTATTACTTAATTACAATAGTAAACAAATCTCTCAGTTTATGTCTAATAGAAATATTAATATTTAATGTTTGCTTTGGTTGATTTTGTTTAGCGGCATATCAACTGATATGGGTTATTTAAATATGGATTTTTCTTGGTTCATTTTGCTTCGCAGCATACCAACTAATATGTAATATTTAATGCCGAAATATAAATATCTTGTTTAGAATTTTATACTTTCAGGGTAAAGGTATGTTTTTTCGATATATATTTTGTAGATCAAAAAATCTATTATTTGTCTATATTTCTGAGATGAGGTAGTATTTACAGTATTTACATTATTCGGACTATTGTGCTCATCTTTGTTGCCATTTGTACGATGTTTAATAATAGATCATTCTATTTGTCTATATTTCTGAGGTGATGTAGTATTTACAGTATTTACATTATTCGGACTATTGTCCTTATATTTGTTGAATTTGTAGGACGTTTCGGCCGTTGTACGCTCCGGCCCTTTTCAGGTGCTAGGAATTTCTTACCGAACCCTTTATTACAACCACTGGGGTTAATCTTTCTCATGACTTCCAATCGTGGCATTACTACTACGCAAGGAATGAATATGTTATATACCTCAGTGATTGTAATAAAGGGTTTGGTTCGAAATGTCTAACATCTGAAGAAGGCCGGAGCGTACGACGGCGGAAACGTCGTGCAAATGCAACAAAGATGAGGACAATAGTCCGAATAATGTAAATACTGTAAAATATCTATTGTTCCTCATTTTATAAAAAATATACTGTTGATTTTTGTTTTGTTTTGTTTTTTTAGTGGGGAGTCACTATTTGTCCATAGAGCTATCATCCTTAACTTATACTTAATGTAAAATTAAGTGAAAATGTTCCCAACATTAGTTTCTTAATAGAAATTGAATTGCCAAAAATATTGACTTGTATAATAATTTCTTACACAGTATCGTAATTGGAGAGGGTCTGTTTAGTAATTATTTAATAACAACAGAAAACCTATCCCCTTTTTATGTCCAGTAAAATATTCATATCTAATTTAGATATATCTTGAAAATTTTGCTACTGTCAGTCAGCTAATTCTAATTATAAATTGAAAACATTGACTAGCATAATAACATCTAGCAATGTATTTTCGGAGGTATTTCTATTTTTTTAGCGCAAAGTCTATGAACCATTTGTCTTTTTAAAGCTGTTAATGGATTTAAAAGGTGTTTAATCTAAACCTTTTAACGTTATCAATCTTTCCTGGATTTGTCTGATTTTCTGAATGTGAAAATACGATTGTTTTTCGTCATTTGTCATCTGTCTCAATTTCTGATGAGACATCAACCTTTCTCTGCTTATTGAGCCAGGCACACAACTAGTATATGACTGCCTCTCGATAAAGAGTAGTTCAAGTCGCCTTGTTTCTGATTAATCACCTTTAGGCACACATATCCCCTTGTTTCTAAAGCTGAGAATAATGTCTTATGCTCACGGCCTTTTTTTTAAAGACTTTCTTGCAAGAACATAGGGACTTCGGATATTATAAGTCATATTCTTAAAGTATAAAAAAAAACTGTGGAAAGAGGACTTTTCATTGCAATATTAAATTCTTCTGCCATAAAATACACGCAATTATATTGAGATTTTCTCAGCGTAACTTAGATGTGACACAAGACTGAATAAAGAGCCCAGTCGTAATTGATCGAGCGAGACAACATTGCTAACCAGTAAACCACGTTGGATGCATCCATAAACACAATTTTTTTTAATCTTTTCACTCCAAGCAAGGCGGTAACGCCACTGATGCGCAGGGGGCTACATAAGAGAAAAAGATTGGATAGGAGGAGAGTAAAGAGAAAGATGAACGTGTTACGGGGAGTGTCAGAGAAAGGACTAAGAGAAGGATGGGAATACATATGTGATGACAGTTGCAAAAGTAGAGAGAAAGGAAAAGATATACAGAGTGATGTAGAAAGAACTGGAGTCAAGTGAATAAGAGATGGGTATTGACATTGCATTTAAATTCCTGGAGGTTGTAGCCGTCAGGAAAGCAAGAATATGGAAGGGAGTTCCACAGGCGGGAAGTGCGAGAAAAGAAGCTGAGGGATTAGAATTGTTGGCTGCATTTGGTTGATCTAATTGTGAATGGGTGGGACCCAGTAGCCATCCTGGTTGCACGAGTAAACTCATGTCGCAGGGGCACCAGTGACTTAAGTTCGTCGCAGCAGAAGCCATGAAAATATTTATAGAACAGACAGAGGGAAGCTACATCTCGTCGTTGAGAAAGTGGCTGGGGTCGAGCCGCTAAGTCGGTACCTATCAAATGACTGATTCTCCTTTGGAGCCTGTCAAGAACACTGAGATGAACAGCGGGGGCGCCTGACCATATATGTCAGCACTATTCCATGGTTGATTTGTAGATGTGCAAGATGGATTCAAGCGGAAAAAACATCCTGGCCCGACACAGTGATATAGTGATTTTCTAAAAGGAGCTTACATGTGGCACAAGGCCGAAAATATGGGACACACAGTGAAGATCGCTACACGCAATTATATATGTTTTTCTAAGTGCAGCTTAGATTTGACACAAAGCCGAATGTATGGGGGCAACCCAGTGAGAACCAAACTCACTATTCTGTTGCAATGGTTTTAGCGAAACAAGCTTGTTTACCATTACACCACGTCGCAGTGCCGATAGACACGATTATATATGTCTGCTAAATTTCGCTTAGTTTGAATCTGTAAATATAGTGAGGCATCCAGTGAAAAAAAAGAATACAATGCACCTAGTGAGGATCGAACTCGTTACACTGGAACATTAATCAGGGAGGTGAGTTTGTCAGCCATCGTACTACAGTAGACACACTAAATATATTAGGGTTAATCTACAACGATCCAGAAATTAACTATAAGACGTGCATGGACACTAGCACGAAAAGGTTTTGTGTAGTCAGGCACAAGGCCAAATAACAAGCGTTTAGCGTGAAAAAGTCCTTTTCTTTTTAAAAACCAACATGAAGTCAGACTAAGATTATTTGTTGAGTAATGTGTTCGGTTTTATGAATTTGAGGTGTAGAGGTCGAGTCCAGGTAAAAGGCCAGGGTTTCGAATATTCTTCTTTATCTATGCGCCTTGTCCTTTCAGAGCGTAGGCGCTTATGGCTTTCCATGTCTCCCTATCCCTGGTGGCTCTTAGCACGCCTTCTCTTGTAACACCACGCAACCCCCGATCTACCATTCACCTGCTCAGACCGGTCAAGTATGTTACACGCTGTTTTCCCCTGTCTTTCCTTCCCTCTATCTGGCCGTTTAGTATCAGGTTCTCCAAGCCCTCCTTCCTCATTGCATGTCCCAGGAACTTTAGCTGGCTCTTCCTGATGCTCAGTATTAATTTCCTTTTCGTTTCCATCTTTTCTAAAACCTCATTTTCTAGATAAACTTCAACTCAGCTTTTCTCCTATATCGCTTTTTAAAAATTATTTCACCCTGTAAGGCAATAAAGCTTCTAAGTTGCAAAGGTTTACCGAGTGTCAAATAATAAGAGAAAAAACAAAACAAAAACAAAAACAAAAGCAATAAAATAACAGAAATTAAGATGACAGAAGATAACGATTGACATTGCACCAAAGTTTACTGGAAAGATTAGCGAAAATTGCGAGAGAAAAAAGTGTTAGCATAAAACGTAAGATTATATATATATTAGCAGTATAGCCCGGCGATGCTCGGGTGTAATGAAAGCTTTAAAACTAATCCATGGTCATGGAGTTCAAACTATTTGGACGTTGGCACAAAAGACTAAAAAGCAATAGTTGTTTCCAGTTAAATCGAAACCATAGACTGAAAGAAAAATGAATGGATGTAAGTCAAATTTTGATTTCCTTATATCGATATCAAATAAGTTTTTTTCGTCGTAAACTGAATTTTGAAGGCTAAATAAGTTCTCTGAGTAAATGGTATCATCGCTGAGACTATGAATTACAATTATACCTACTTAGAGCCAAACCCGAAGCAAAAACTAAAATAAAAGGGCTGAAAAAAATACAGACATACAGACAGATAAACATACACACACACACAAACATCTTGTCTTTTATATATATTATCGATCTTCTGCACTATTGTAAGAACTGCAACCTTGAAACTTCTGAATATCGTCTCTTATGTCTTTGTCTATGAGTGTATAAAATTTGATTAAAATCGGACCACTCCTTCTATAACCCTATTTTTTCGATTATCGATTTTCGATATTTATCGGGGGTACCTTGACACAAACCCAGCTAAGAACACTTGCAGACGCTTATAGTACAACTGTGTAAATTTTCAAGAAAATGGGTTCCGCCGTTTCGGAATCTATAGGTACACACACACATACTCACACACAAACAGACAAAGTTACATTTATAAATAAGTTTAGATATTTCAAGTCTAAAATGATGAGATCTGTTAGTCATTTAATGCTACACGCTTGGGTGATCATGTCTCGAAAGAGATATGGATGACTGGACAGAAGATTTTCCCGCTGTAGGTTGCCATTACTTTCTGCAGTAGACTGGTTTCCAACCAAGGCTATAGAACTCTATCTATTTCCAACTCGTAGCTGGAGAGAGAAGAGATGTATTCATACCTTTCCCAAGGATCTTTGCGCGTAAGTGATTGTAATGAAAAAAAAAAAATGAATAGGTCGATGGGTAATCGCTCATTTATTTCAACTTCTCGCCTGCCTTAATGTGCCTTCAATAATCGGATGATTGAACCGCTGTATACCACTGGTTGCGATTCCTGTCCAGCCTATTAAGCCCCTCTGGGCAATTCGACGTGATGTATAGATTAGCAAGCTTGTTTCGATAGAACCTATTGCCACTGAATAGTGAGTTCGATCCTCACTGGGTATCTTATACTTTCAGGCATGTGGCACATCTAAGCGGCGCTTAGAAAATCAACTATCGATCTCTAACCACAAGACCAACTCAAGAATTTTACTCTATAAATTGTTTTCTAATATTCATTATTTTGACCAGATACTTTTTTACTTTTAATCGTCATTCTTGGTTGATATTATCAGATATATATTTTTTGATATTAGTGGGAGTTTTTTTATTGATTTTTGTTAAAAGAGGTTTATTGATCTCACCAGTTGTTATAGATTTTACTTAATATTTTTATTGATCTTACCAAGCCTAATAGATTGATTTTATCTGAAATTACCAGGCGTTCTCGATTGATTTTACCAAATATTTTTGTTGATATTACCAGGAGTTCTTGATTGATTTTACCAAATATTTTCGTTGATATTACCAGGCGTTCTTGATTGATGATAACAGACAAGAACCATTGATCTTATCATTTGATATTGATTGATTTCACATGATATTTTTATTGACCTGACCGGGCCGTTTTGTTTAGCAGTTATTTTTATTATTACCATCCGTCACTGACTGATTTTACAAGAAAAGTTTATTGATTTTACCAGTTGTCGTATATTCATTTTACCTGATGTTTTATTGATATTACCAGTTGTTCGTAATCCACTTTTAATGATTATTCGATATTGAACACCGGTTTCATTGGAGTTAAGCATCGTCAAATATGATCTCTAAGTTTGATGGGTAAACCCTTAGGAATACCAGGTGCTGTAAGATTTCAAATACGGGTGGGGTAACGGATAAAGCCTCGTTATTGTTAATCAGAGAGTCGAGTTTCAATTTCTATTTCAGCCTGTTTTCATTTATCTATCTAGTAGTGAACGTATGAAATTGTAGCTCCTTAGCCACAATTTTTTCTATTATGTTATCCCACTTGATTTTACTAAAGAAAGTTATTTGTTTATCTGTTACCACTGTTTTTTGTTTTGTTTTACAAGTAATTTCTCTTACATAGAAGAGTTTGAATTTTATTTAACGGCATATCAACCTCTGTGGGTTATTTAATGCCAAAAAAATGGGGTCTTAATTTTTTTTAAATTTTCGGTTACAGTGAGAAGGTTGATTTAGTCAGATTTTAATGAAAATTTTTCTTTTTATTCGTTTTTTATTTTAGAAAACTGAAAATGTCTTCTAGTTTTGTATTCAAAAATGTTTTGCTGAGAATAAATTTTTCTTTCAAAAATATGTTCTGGTAACAATTTTTCTTCATAAATGTATTGTTGGTAATATCTTTCCTTCAAAAATGTATATTTTTCTATAAAAGTCTGTTTTTATGTATATATTTTTATAAAAGTGTATTTCTATACTTTCATAATGTTTTGACCCCAGTTTGGGGCCAACCACTTGCCCATAGTTGGGACCCTAACAGGTGCTACCACACCGGGCTAGGGTGACCCTGGGAACAACAGCAATTAAGAGGTGGTTCCATGCTCCTCACAACCTCTCAATCAGAGGTCTTGCTGCCGGATGCAGTTTAGCGTCATGCCCAGAACCCTTACAGAGAAGATGTCCACCTCCATTGGATATTCATCTCTTAAATTTCAATTTGTTCTTGTATTAAGGGAACAGTTATTAATACAATGTTAACAAATTAAATGCAAATGACGTCATTTCGTCAGAGAGTCAATTAAGCAAGCAGGTTGACATAACGTTTTAATTTACCGACAATAGGAGCAGGAAGAGGCAAGAAAAACATTTGGCAGATCTTCGTGGAGAATAAAATCAGCAAAGAGATGAAAACAAATATGATAGAGTAAAGAAATGAAAAAAAATGAAATCGGCATTTTGGTTTTCGTTTGCCTCTTAAAATTAATTAGAACAAAGATCGGGTGACAAATGACAGCTTAAATTTCAAGAATAAATTAAGTAGACTTATTCTTTTTTCATCTGCTATTTTATTACATGTAATTCAAAGATTTAATTGATGCAGTAAATTTTCATGAGTATTTTTGGCGAAATCTTTTTTCATATGTAAAAGGTTTATTAACTTCCGTTTGACGGAACATTTTAGTTAAATTGTGTTTAGACTTTCAGCGTTCTTTCACAACATACAAAATCCAAAACTTCTGGACGTGACAGGAATTGAAAATAGCTATTTTCCCTCTAAATTTTATCTGAATTTACAAATATATATATATATTTAGATATTCTACAATTTCATGGGTAATACGTATTTCGTCGCTGGTGACCCTGTTGCTCGTAAGACCCAAATGATACAACAGTTAATCTTCAAAATATTCCAGAAAAGCATTACACACAGACGCTCACGTGTCCATATTGAGAATAGACATTTGTAACGGAAATCTACAAAAAACAATTCCTCGCTCATTAAAAAAAAAACCCAAAGAGAGAAAAATGGGGAAAATATAGACAATTGATAAATGGAAAGAAGAGAAAGAAAAAAGAAATAGAAATGGAAAGAGAACGAATAATATTCAGAGAAATAGAAATTAACGTCATATATCGACACAGCGTCTATTGCAACCCATCTGATTTCTTAAAAAAACATGACGTGGAAATATATATATATATATATATATATATATATATATATATTCATTCATACATACATACATACATACATACACACACATATACACAAACATACATATATATAGACACGCATACATGGACATCTGAACATATATACAAACAAATATGAGTATATATATATATACACACACACACACATATATATATATATACAAAAGCATACATACATGCATACACACATGTAAGTTATACACACACATACAAGTAAATGCATACATATACATACACATCAGCAAGTAAAGGAAATACCAATATGTCTACTAGTACGAAAGAACAGAGTTACACTTATATATACACATACACTAATACTTAGACATTAATTTGCCTTTATTTGATGAGTACCTTCATCCGACTCGGACGCTCCAACGAATCCCTGTAGGTACGCAATCCTGCACATATCAAAACACTAACACCCGGCAAGTACCCAACTCAACACCGACCGCCAACCTATGCAGCTATGAGACATCCAATACGACACCGATTATCGCGCCAATACTCGACAAACACCAAATCAGCACATACCATCTGGCCAAAGCCCAACACGTTTCCCCATAGCACCAACCGTAAAACCAACACCTAATACCCATGATTCTCAGGGCCCAAGTCTCACAATTTTCCCGAACTTTTACAAGTCTCCGCCCCCGTGAAATCTGATGTCGAGTAGAACACCCCACAACCATACAACTCGCCGATCAATGCCGGGTCGAACGCCCGGCAAATATCAGTATGATAACACATAGCGAACGACACACCCAGCAATGATCAACTAGAACGCCCAACCTGAAGAAAATCATCCATCAAAAAGGCAGTTAAAGAGATTTTCCTTAATTCCTCAATATTACAACCCGGATTGTAATGTAAATGCTGAACTATGTTTACAATGAACAATGAGCTCATTTCTCTGGTTTAACAGTTTAACCTTGTCCCTAAATTTGATAATTTCTAATTTTTCGTTAAGACAGAGGTAGCAAGGTGCACGGAGGGAGTTATATATATATATATTCTTCACTGGTGGACAACATAATTATTGCAAAAAAAATAAAATAATAAGGTACTATTAAAGAGCGAACAGTCGACAAGAGCTTTCAAAACTGGTAGTAACATTTAATAAACTGGTAGTAAAGAGCATTAACTGAGTCGACGCTGCCTCACTAGTGTCTTTCTGTCAATGTAAATGTGATAAAAAGGTTAAAAGTTTTAACGTCGTCAGAAAAAAAAATCAGAAAACTATGACGTCAGTCACAACCTATTTATAACGTTTCGATATTGGAAATAGTCGTTTTTTATCACATTTCTAAATTTGTTCACAGGCCGTAACACCAGAAAACTTCACACTAGTAATAATAATAGAAGCCCTGATGATAACAACTAAACCATTATAATGTTGTCTACCCTACAATTAATCCATGTTTTCTTGTTTCTCAAGTATTTTTATCTCATATATATATAGTCTAGAAACAATTTTAGATATTCTTCTATTTCATGGGTAATACGTATTTCATAGCAAGCCTTGCTGCCCGTCATCTGGGTCTGACGAGCAGCAAGATTTGCAGTGAAATACGTATTACCCATGAAATTGTAGAATATGTAAAAAATTTTCTAGATTATATTACTCTGTTAAATTAAATAAATAAATTTAACATTGTTTTGAGTTCGTCTCTTTCGGAATTTACCTGACTTATATACCAAGTATTCTACATTATATATATATATATATATATATATATATATATATACTCTAAACATTTTTTAGATATTCTACAGTTTTATGTGTAATATGTATATCATAGACAAACCTTGCTGCTCGTCAGACCCAATGACAAGCAACAAGGTTTGTCTGCCAAATACGTATTACACATGAAATTGTAGAATATCTAAAATTTCTTCTGGATTATATTACTCGGTTAAATTAAATAAATAGATTTAACATTTAATTTTTTTGAGTTCGTCTTTTTCGGAATTTACCTGACTTACATAGTAAGTAATCTACGTTTTATATATATATATATATATATATATATATATATATATATATATTGTTTAATTACTTAGTTTCTGATCATAATATGGTTAGACCAGTGCACATTTGTATTAAGAAGTGTTCAATACAATTATCTTGTAGAACTTTTGAATATTTTCTATTTGTAAATGAATTATCGCGCAACCTAGATTTCTACCATGAGTGGTACCTTTAGGCGATTTCCACTAGGTCGCGTAATAATTCGATTACAAATAGAATATATATATATATATATATATATATGTTTACATTTGTTGACATTACGATACGTTTCAGAGCAGAGACAATTGTTTTACAGGCTTAATTTGAATTCGTTTAGACTGATCGTCATTCGTGGTCGAAAGGTTAGAATTTTGCCGAATGACACACATTTTCGTAACACAAATATATCGTAAATAATCAGGCCGATATAAATAAATATATAATACTATTTGAGTATAAACAGAATATCTACTTAAATACAACTATCAATCAAAAATAATGTTCAAACAAATCATTTCATATATATATATATATATATATATATATGAATATATATCACATTGAGTGCTGGTGTTAATAGAACGGGGCTTGATGTAATAGGATTGCTATTAAGTATATACTAATAAATATATTTATCATTACACATCAGTAGCACGACTTGGAGTTTCATGTAAAACGTAATCTTTAGTACCAGAAGATTGCAGTACTACCGGCAATGAATATATATATATATATATATATATATATATGCAACCTAACTGTTAGACAAATGTATCTTTGGACTTAAATTTTCTCTTTTAAGGGAGCGACCGTTATTTCTATTCGTTTTTTTAGATCTTTGTGAATCTCATTCGTGTAAAATCCTTTGTACAATAAAGACGGAAGCTGATGATGGTTCGCCTGAAATAGGCCTAAACTCCCGATTCACCATGAAATAACGTGTCTGCCTTAATTTTTCTTATATTTGCTCTATATGTATTTATATGCATATGTGTTTAGAGCTCTCTTAGAGAGTCATCCTACCACTGTATGTACAGGATACTCCTTTGGATTCTTCTATACTCAGACTGCATGCTGATATATATATATATATATATATATATATATATATATATATAAAGCTTGTTGTCATCTAATTCTGTATTGATATTTGGAATCCTATAATAACCGAAAAAACATTCATCTATGATCCAGATTGTCTGTTATTCTGTCTTGCCAATTCGCAATTTGATAAGCTGGATAAAAAGAAAGAATCTTTGTGCCAGCAGCGACCATTTTCACCAATGTCGATTGTTCAATCTCTGTTCTGCATGACAAACGTTTCCAAGCATCTTCGCATCATTTCGCTGAATGGGAAGCAGGTGGCCTGAAAGACAACCAAGGTTACAATAATGAATTGGCGTTTCACTCACCGTTAGCGAAATGTTGATTAAAATACCTTTCGGGAGGCCTGGCATTTCTAATTAACCGTGGATCATTTACGTGTAGTTTCCGCTTTTTACTACCCTTTTTTATTTATTTTCTTTTTTGTAAATCGTGAATTGCTAGCAGCTCTTCTTGTCAGAAGAGACTGATGTCTCTGATTTTAGCTTCAAGTTGCATTCAGTTTCGTAGAAAAAATAAAGCCAAACGTTTGGTGCGAATATTCATAGGAAAGCTTGAGGGAAAAATATTCTTCCACATCAATTTAAGTAGACCATATATTTTTATGAATACAATGTTATAATCTAGGCAAATATTATTTCTACTCGTTCCTTCTAAAATATACGGGTAGCATAACGGATATTGGTGCCAAAAGCAGAATTAACGAGAAGGATTTAAATTAAAGTTTGTGTCGCTTACTTTTGTACTAATACACTCGGGAAAGGCATGAATCTATTTCTACTCCCATCCTCGACATCTCGGTGAAATATCAGCGTATATTTTTAGCATTGGTTGTCATCTTCTTCTCCTATGTGCTGTGTCCCTCCAGGATGTAGGCGATCATAGCCTTCCACATCTCCCTATCCCTAGTGACTCCTAGAACGTTTTCTCCTGTTACCCACACCAACCCCACACTGCCAACCACTTGCTCAAGCCTGTCAACGATGCCACGCGTTGCTTTCCAATGTCTCTCTTTCCCCCTTGTCTAACTTGTGAGTATCAGATTTTCCAAGCTCTCTTTCCTCATGACATGTTTCATAACCTTCAGCGGTCTTTTCCTGATGTTAGTATCAGTTTCTTTTTTGTTTCCATCCTCTCCAAAATATCGTCGTTGCTCACATGTTAGGCCCATGATATTCTCAGCATCTTTCTGTAGCACAAGATTTCGGTTGCTTCAATTTCTCCTTTATCTTTGAGGATATTGTCCAGCATTCACTGCTATATTCAGGGACAGACATCACATAATAATCCAGTACTCTCTTCTTTGTTTCTAGCAAAATGTTCCTGTCTCTTAATACTCTACCCATCTTCTGGAATGCTTTCTTGACCATGCCTGTTCGCCTTCAGATCTCAGTGTTGCACTTTCTGTCGTCCTTTACAACTCTTCCTAGGTATTTAATTTTCTGTAGCTGCTTGATTTTAGTATCCCCCGCCTGTAGTTGGCATTTTCCTCTCCTCTTTTTTACTGATGACCAAGCATTCAGTTTTCTTATTGTTTATTTTTAGCCATTTCTTTCCGCTGTCGTCAACTACCTTCTGTAGGAGGTCTTGTCTTTCTGTGTCTGCCTTTAGCACTGTATTATCTGCGTATCTTAAATTGTTCAGATTTTGTCCGTTAAGGATGAATCCTGGTATGACTTCTAGGACTCTCGGAATAGTCTCGCTTTACAAATTGAATAGGTCTGGTGAAAAGACACATCCTTGTCTTACACAACTTATCTTTGGATATCTGCTGAACTCATTTCCTGTCTGTATGTAGGCAGTTTGCTACCAGTGCAGATTCTTTATTACTCTAATATCTTTCGCGAACATGTCAAGGTTGCTGAACATCTCTATCAACTCTTTATGGCGTACTTTTTTTTAACACCTTTGCGTAATCTATAAAACACAGGTACACATTCTTCTTCATTTTTATTGCCCTTTTTGGTAACATTTTGAGCATAAATATCGTGTTATTTGTTCCGGTATCCTTGACAAACCCGCACTGTTCTTGTCCTATCTCTAGCCTGATTCTGCTGCCCGCTCTATTCATCAGGATTCAGATGATGAGTTTTGTTATGCGACTCATAAAGCTGATTATTCAGTAGATTTTACATTCGTTTGCGCCTGGCTTTTTAAGATATGCTATGAAAAATCGATCTGCTTAGGTCCTCCGGTATTTCACCACTGTTATATATTTCATTTATTATTTCTGTAATTTTCTCAACGCCGAAATCGTCTAAGACTCTCAGCACCCTAGTCTGAGAGAAATTAAACTCTTAATTCAAAACCGTCAGCGATATACCATTCTATTATCTTAATAAGTCATAGCCATTCACAGATAATCAAGAAAAGGAATCTGTCGAGAGCCATGATTACCTACATCACGAAGGGACATGATATCAAAATATAAAATAAAACGAAACCATCTAATGCTTATGCTGGATATCAAGTGATATCAAGGTTGCTTTATACTTCAGCATTCCTCCCTTAACAAAGGCTTTAAAGATTGATCCAAGTACTCCTGTAATTATGGGTACCTTAATATTCTATATTTGCTTTTAGGATTCTCGATATTTGCTTAATTTCCAATTTTCTTTCGTTCTTACTTTTTTCTTCACCGAATGAACGAAATCGACTACTAGACATATTTTTCTCCCTGCCTTGGTAAAAAGATTTTTTGTATTTCCTTAAGACATCAACTGTCAATAACACCTTTAATCAGTTTATCAGACCGCCCCATTAAACACTGGAATTGTTTATATCTTCTTATGTCACATTCTTGAAATGAAAATTTCAAGATAATTGTATTTTATAGTATTTTGAGTATATTCAAATCTAAGTGCACAACCTTCATGTAAATAAGAAAGCATATTATTATTAGTCTTTGGTCTCTCACTTCTGGAAGGTGAAATTTAGTGTTGATATTAAGCTTTCACTTTCGCACAGGTTTTCATTTTTGTCGTAAGTCCCGAGACCAATAGAATCTTTCGCAGAATATTTGCTGTGCAAAGCAACGCAGACTTCTTAAGTGATGGGATACTAAATGTTAGTTTAGTGTAGGACTCTTGGTTCGGTGGTATAGATCCCAACGAAATATTGACAACTGGGACGGTATTAGCTTGAACGTTCCCCACTGTGGCACTTCAATTCAGAGGTCGCTGCATTTCATAAGCTTATCATTTTTTCGCCAAGATATTATGGTCACCAAGAATAAACACATCGATGAGGAGGCACTTCTCTTCTGGCCAGCTAAGGTGCGGTCTGTTTTGTGTTGCCTCAAGGACGCAGTCGATCTGGAAGTTGAAGACATAAGATATTGAACTGCTTGTTTTCGATCACCTTTTCTCGCCTGTGGCGTTACAATTCCTCGTCGACTTCGAGTACACTTTCCCATCCAAATCTGCCGAACCCTACGTTGACTCTTTCACTCGTCGCCATTGGAACCCACTCCGGCGAACTTTCGACCATGTTAATTTATTATTTCATTATTTATTTCCCTAATTGCACGAATGTTTCTTTAATATAGGGTTATTCGCTCCTTAGAGTATTTTATTCATGAAACTGACACTAGGTAGATTACCAACCAAGACTAGGAGATGCCATTTCTCCTCAGAGGTATCATAGCAGAACTAGAGCTTATCGCGCGTCTGGACACTAACTAATGTACGCATAATGCGGTCACTCTTAGTGTGGGTTAGCTGTTATTAAATGAGTAAACTAATATTCGAGTTTTGTTTTGACCATCCTTTGCAATTAGCAGTAATATGATTCTTGGTACCTATACCCAAAGACTGAAACCTTTTCCGAGAAGGATGATTCTGATACCCAAATGTTAAAGTTTTGCCAAGAGAACCGACTGGTATATAACCCATATTATTTTTCAAGGCAACTTGTTCCTTTTTCTTTTTTTGTTCTTATTCAGTGGAATCTATTATTCTCTCAGCAAGAAATGCGTCTGGGTCTTCCCTAAGACTCCAACACTGCACCGGAACCAATTCCCAAATAGATTGTGACATCTGTTTCCGAAGTGTGTGAATCGATATATTCCGAATTTCCTCACAAGCGAGCAGATGCATCATTATATACACTTTCTTTCTTTCTTTCTTTCTTTCTTTCTTTCTTTCTTTCTTTGTTTTTTTATTCTATGTAGTTCTTTCTTTCTTTCTTTCTTTCTTTCTTTCTTTCTTTCTTTCTTCTTTCGAGACATGATCGCCCAAGCGTGTATCACGAATGGTACTTAACTGACTTTCTAAATAATTTTCTTTCTTTTTTTTTCTTTCTACATAAAATATTTTTTTCTATTTTGTTTTGTTTGTTTTTGTTTAGTTTCTTTTTCTTTCTTTCCTTTCTGTCTATGTGATTGTCATTTTTCTTTCTTTTTCTATTCTCGTTTTATCCGTTAAAATATTTTTTCTACTATGATGGATTTTAAGCTACAAATTTACCACAATAGAAGATTAACAAAAATAACTCAAAAGAAAGTAAAACAATTAGAAAAAGTTGTCAGACACGAGAAACTTATAAGATTGTCTTTTTCTGTTGCATTAACAACCGCGAATGTAATAACGGTTATTATTAATTTGTCTATCAAATTTTAGATAAGAACGACAAGGCTACGGCATTAGATATTTTGAACGCTGGTATTCTTCATAAGTTGAGGGTCTGTAATGACTCTGGCCGAAAAATCGACTTAATCTAATTTTTCTTAACAAATTATGTAATTAGAGCCGAGTTGAACGATGACTTATCTAGATCCTTTCACATAAATGCGGCCCCCCCAGGTTCAATCAAAAGACATTGTTTCTTGTTTTCGTCTACGAAATTCCCGATTTAATTAAATATTTACTTGGTGTTTATAATGTTGACAGCTATTTACTATTGTCGTAATAGTAAGTCCAATCTGTCAGCTGATCTCGAATATATATATATATATATATATATATATATATATATATATATATATGTGTGTGTGTGTGTGTGTGTGTGTGTGTATTTAGGCAGTAAATTCTCTTTTAGACATGTCAGATTAAATAATTTGCAAACATTGTGTCTGTTTATTTTTAATAAAATCTGTTCATACTCATGGATAATCTTTCGCATATTACAATTGAAAGATGTGAGAAATGAGCTGTAACGTTGAAAGATGTTATTATCATTCATTTCTCAAGATACCCAAGTCCTTTCAATCTCTTTCCGAGATCATCTTCAGGGGTGTGAGTTATGGTAACAAAAAATACCCGCCAAAACTGTGTTGCTAAAAATTATTGTACATTGACAAATTCATTAGAACATGAAAATTATCCAAAATGGAATTTTTTTACATCATATTCATGCACGTTTTAACGCATGAAAAAACTGTTTTTTTTTTACAAACATTTAGAAAATTATTACAGTGTAACTATATTTCCACGTAAATATACTTTTTGTTTTAATACAACGGAGTGAAGGAAATTGTTATTGTTAGTTGTGCTTTATTGTAATTCGCGATGGCAGCTCACTTAAAAATATTTAATACTATGTACTGGTAAAATCTGAAGGGTAGAGAAATTGGCTGAAAATTGGTAAAAAAGGAAAAATTATATTTCATTGTATTCGAAGCGAATTGTTTTGGGCCAGTGGAAGTTTAAAAATGGTGATAGTCACAACAGGATGTCAGGATTTTGTTGATGGGGTCAAGTCTTTTCCCCCACATCTGCTGGGAAATGATTTTAAAATTTTTGAAAGCCTAAGATGATGTGATTGAGAGGAAGAAGACAAAAAGGCCTCCTATAGAACTCATGGCTGAAGATATAAAGAAATGTAGAAAAGCCAGCCGCCGATCAACTTAAAAGAGTTAAAGTCCAATACTGTGCCTCCGATAGAGTCCTAGTTAAGGATGTACAGAAACTGAATGAACCGAGAAAGAGTTAAACTAACTGAAAAGAATTTTTTTTATGGCCAAGAGAAGGAGACAAGACGAATCTACTATTATTACCAGAATGCTCCACTTCGGCCGTTTCGGTAAAAGCTTAGGTAAAGAGCCGTAAAAAAACTTGTTTTTATTTGGAGAATTGAAAGCTCTGACTATTCTTAACGAAAACTTTGCTCTGTTATGAAAAGAAATTTTGATTTGGAAAATCGAAAGCCCTGATTACTTCAACAAATCTTTCTCTCCTTTGCAAACTTTGAAATTTGGTGATTGTCAATTCTGCTTTTATAATAATTATTATTTTTTTTTACATATAAAGACTTTTTTTAGTAACTCATACAGGCGTCTTCGAACTTATTCATTTATTTTTTTTAGTGCCGTATTTATTTTTTTAAACACAAGTATACACGGGTTTTCAACGTGACTTTTCTGAGATCAAAGAACACAGTGTGGGCAGAAAGGTTCACTTCACTGTTGTAATAGACGTCTTGAGGACCAGATTCTGTGACTATTGACCTCTGGACCCAACCAGACAGACAGGTTCCAGACAGGACGAAGTGTCGAGTTCAAATTCTAATTGAATTCCTTGCATTTACTTACGCGCAAAGGAAAGGTATAAATCTGTCTCTTCCCTCCAGTTATGGGTTAAATAATAGGACAGATTAGGTTCTATAGCTTTGGCTGGCAACCAGTCTACCGCAAAAAGCAATGGCAACCTACTGCGGGTTAATCTTCTGCCCTGTCAGCCATGTCTCTTTCGAGACATGATCGCCCAAGCGTGTATCACGTATGGCACTTAACAGACTGACTTTCTACTTAATTTTCTTTCTTTCTTTCTTTCTTTCTTTCTTTCTTTCTTTCTTTCTTTCTTTCTACATAAAATATTTATTTCTATTTTGTCTTGTTTGTTGGTTGTGTGGTTTCTTTTTCTTTCTTTCCTTCCTTCTTTCTGTCTATGTGAGTGTCATTTTGCTTTCTTTTTCTTTTCTCGTTTTTCCGTTAAAATATTTTTCTACAATGACGGATTTTAAGCTACAAACTTACCACATTAGTAGATTAACAACAATAACTCATAAGTAGAATAATTACAAAAAGATGTGAGACACAGGAAACTTATAAGATTGTCTTTTTCTGTTACATTAACAACCGCCAATGTAATAACAGTTATTATTCATTTGTCTATCAAATATATATGTATTTATATATATATATATATATATATATATATATATGTATATATATATGCAAAAGTTAAACATGTCGGAAATGCTTAATGTTAAAATTTCTATTCTTTTTTTTCCTAGCAAAACTGTGTGTAAATACGAAATTAAGACATTTTTTTAATCCCAAAAAATTCTTTGTTACTTTCCTATCTCTAAGAAAAAAATTCTACCCAGAGACGCTCATTAATCGACATCTGTGCGCATGCGTCATGTAATCACAGGCGCCATCATTACTCTGACGTCATCTGATAAAAAACTGAATTGTCCGCGTACATGAATTTATTGACTACAAATTTGAAAGATTTATTCCGACGAAAATAATGTTAAGAAAAAAAACCCCCAAAAAACACTCAACGCATGGAAAAAAGAAAGGGGTGTCAAACGTAGGCAAATTGTTGAGAAAAGTCTAGTAAACATACTTCATCCATTTTTTTTCATTTGCTTAGTAATTAATTGTTACGTGATTTATTGATTTTTTATTCATTTATTTATGCGTTTCTTTTGATTGACCCGTTATTTTTACATTACTTTTTATTTTTGATTTTTCACTCTTTCTGTTCGCGGTTATTCCATTCCTCCTCATTGTTTCATTCAATTGAAATCTTCATTTTAATTTTTTTTTTCCTTAAAAGTCTTCCTGTTTTCCGTCCACTTCTTTCTTTCAATATATACCTTCCCACATAATCCTTTACGGTTATTTTTTTCCATTTCTTCTTCATTTGGAACTTCATTCAATAACTCTTTCATCTATTTTTCCCCTATTTTGTGCCTAGTTGATACTATTTCAGCTTCTTCCTTTAATATTTGTCTCTTTTTTTAATTTCCTTTCGAGTTTACCTGTCGTTAAATTCTCGTGACAATACGCCAAAAAAAGAATGATAGATTTTTCGTGTGACAGACGCGATAAACAAGATGTTTTTAAAGTATACATTAATATTAGAGTGTAAAGAGTTTTATTTGTGTTCTTATCAAATTCATTACTATCAGAATGATTACTTTTTCCGTCGTCGGCTTCTTGTTATCCCATCCGTACCTCCTCCTCCTTCTATCTTCTCCTCCTTCCTCTTTTCTTACATTATTCTTCTTTATCTCTCATCCTTAACTCTCCAGCCTTCTCCCTTCTATTCTTTTTTCTTCCTTAATTCCTTCGCCTCCACCTTCCTTTTCTATTATTCTTAAATCCTCCACCTTCTCCTCACGTCCTTAACTTTTCCACCTCATCCTCTACGTTCTTTTTTTCTTCTTCCATTCTCCTCTACTTCTGTATTTCTCCTTCTCTCGACTTTCACCTCTCCTTCTCTTTTTTCTTCTTCTTTCCAGCAGTAGTTTGCCGTTACTTTCTTCGGCAGGCAGGTTACTAACCAAGGCTATAGAACTCGATCTGTCCTGTTATTTGACCCATAACTGGAGAGAAGAGACGGATTAATATCTTTCCTAAAAGTATTTGCGCGTAAGTGAATGAAACGAATTCAACTAGAATTCGAAATCGGTTCTCTGATTTCTCGTTCAGAGTCGATAAGTTGATATTCACTACACCACAACTTAGAGATATTAAAATTATCAGTTTCTGATTTCGATCAGGCTTGCAACGCGCCTGAGCATTAATCCAATTATTTCTACGTCTTCGCGTTTATTATTATTATTATTATTATTATTATTAAGCAAACAAAAGAATTGACGTAATTCTTGCAATATTTTGCAACGCCTAGAAAATAGAGTGGGGTAGTGAGTTCAGTTCTCACTGGGCACTCCATACTTTTGACCATGTGTCACATCTTAGCAGCTCCTAGAAAATTACCTGGAGAAGAGTGTGCTTCAAGTTATCTTTAAAAATGAAACGTGAATGAAATGCAACTGGAACATAAGTAACGTGATGCAGATTAGGCTCATCTTGAAGTATTCCGTTTGTTGATTAGTTGCTTAGAACAATTAATCAAAGAGGTTAGTATAAATCTCTCTTCACAGTTTTGTTCATTTCCCTCTCCCGGGAATGAGACGTTAGTAGTTGGTGTATAGAATTATCTTCATCTGTTTTAAGGGTTGGAGGTTCGGTGCAATCTGGATATTTTTCAGAATGTAGCTCTGAACATGAAATAAAACAAAGTTTTAGAGATCAGTTTGAAAGAATTTAACAAAAGTAACAATATAACGCAAAGTAACTTGCTAATATTTTAAAAGCGTAATGAATATAAAAAGCCGACAATGACATACAAAAGTACAAATGTAAGAAAATATCATGAAACCAAATTTTAAAATGCACAAAGTTGAAGAGAAAACGTAATGGCGGGAGACAATTCTCAGAGCTCAAAAGAGGACAACGTGAATCTGAAAATAAATTCAGATAAAAGTTACCGCAAAAGAGATTAATAGACAAAGAAGAAAGGTGTTGGAAACATAAAAAAAAGAATAACAAATGGAACAAAAGTTTGGTTGGTTGGTGGCCAATCGATAGAAAAATCAGTAGAAAAACTACACCGTAACGTAGCTACCCTGTGCCATTTATCTAAATATTTTCATGGTAATTGCTTCAATGACCTTTTCTTTTTGGTGCTTAGACTTTATGAATTTAAACGCAGTACTAGAGTAGCAGTATATGGTCTCATTAGATATAACCGTAAATTCTATGCAGTTTTTCCTCTCGCACTCCTTGTCTGTGAAACTCTCTCCTGGCTTCTTGCTACTCAGTTTAAGTTTAATTTTCAAAAATTTAAATATAATATCAATCATTATCTGTTTTCTTAATTTTTCTTCTTTTATTGTTCTCTCTTCTTGTTAAAGTTTACTTTCCTTATCTTATTACTCACTCAGTAATCCCCTTTTATCTTAGGAGCTTTATTGCCTTGCTTGGGGTAAAATGATTAAAAAAGAAACAACCAAAGAGAAATTGAAGAAATCAGAGAGATGAGTATACTCGTATAACCTGGCACATTCATGGTGGTCATGAAAGGAGCTTGAAAAGAAATTTTGGTCTCAATAGTTCATGATATTGTATTTAATATTTTTTTCTCTAATAATTTTTAAACTGATAACTTCCTGTAATTGGCATTGAGCTCGCTTCTACCTAAAAGGTTTAATTAAATAAACTTAAATAAAAAATTTTTAAATCTTATATTGAAACCCATTCCTTCCCGCCTAAATACACCTCTTCAAACAGCCCAAAATCTTAACCTTAAAAAAGTAATTTAACTCCTTTAGTTATTTATCTTTATAAAATATGAACTCCTTTACCAAATCCCTATACATACATACATATATATATATATATATATATATATATTTCTTTAATAACTTTAAATTCATTACTTCCTGTAATGGATAAACATAATTAAAATTTTTAAGTTATTACATTTAAATCTCCCCTTCCTAAATATACCGTTTCAACACCCTGTAACCCCGCCACTAACAGCTCTGTCCTGTTGTACTTTGTGACCGTTGTTAACCTAAAACCCTTCCACACTTTACCCCAGGGCCTTCGCCATTTGGAACAAAACAATGTCGCTGACGTGATGTAGAAGCTCTATTAAAGATCCTATGTCGAAATGTACATCCGACACCTTTCAATTTTGAAAATTTTCTCTAATTTATATATATATATATATATATATATATATATATATAAATTAGAGAAAATTTTCAAAATATATATATATATATATATATACACGCATCGTTCATTCAGTAATGAATTAGAACACTCTTAGCTACTGGCGTATGTTTACACGGTATATCACACGCTACAAGTCTGCCTTCTTCTACCGAGCGCCCATAGCTCAGAGGTAGAATCGCCGACTGATGACAATTCGGTTGGGTTTCAATCCTGGCTAAAAAAAAAAAGCATTCGGATGTCTAACCGTACTGATGTGCTGTGATATAGCGAAACAGATCTGTCTGCGGATGACGACTATATATATATATATATATATATATATATATATATATAATGTAATAATGGCTGGCCACTCGTATTCGAGTATACCTGTTTACCAGGGCGGCTAATTCCCATTGCAGATGCCTGCTCATGCACACTTTTTAACACCCACAGACCCCACCTGAAGTTTATACTGCAACTATGGCAAGCGGACCTTAGTTACAGTCTGAACAAGGCCAAGACGCTCAAATCCTCGGTCACGATGACTTGTGTTTTCGAGCTAGCACAACCTTCAACGAATCCCTAAAAGAAGCCGTCTATCTAATTTAATTCCCATAGTTTCACGAAGTCGCGCATTAGTTCTCTAGGCTAATGACTTCTACTCAGCGGAAACATGGTAAGCAATGACTGAGCTGCGCTAAATAAGAAAAGTGATATACTGAGAGATGTACAATGAATACGAGAAAAGACGTAATTACCACTGTAGATTAAATAAAATGTTTAATTCGAACAGACGGATATCTGAAGAAGAGAAAGTTGTGATAATAACAAAGATAAGGACAATAGTTTGCAAGCAACTAATGAGAAAGCTTTATTTACAAAATGCTTAATTCACATATAAAAAATAACTAAAGTTTTTTCATTGCTTAAGGATTGATTAATACAAAGGGCTTTTTTAAAAAACGTATAAAAAGTAAAAGAAATAACAAAATCCTAGTCAGTTAAGTGCCATACGTGAAACACGCTTAGGCGATCATGTCTCGAAGGCGACATGACTAATTGGGCAGAAAATTATCCCGCAATAGGTTGCCATTGCTTTCTGCGGTAGACTGGTTGCCAGCCAAGGCTCTAGAACCCAATCTGTCCTGTTGTTTACCTCATAGCTAGAGGGAGAAGAGATGTATTATATTATTAGATAGTAATTAGTTGGGGATCAGTTTATTACTTCACTAGCAGTATAGCCCGGCATTGCTCAGGTGTAATGAAAGCTTTAAAACTAATCCATGGTCCTGGAGCTCAGACTCTTTGGACGTTGGCACAAAAGACTAAAAAGTAATAGTTGTTTCCAGTTAAAGCGAAACCGTAGACTGAAAGAAAAATGAATGGATGTAAGTGAAATTTTAATTTCCTGGTATCGATATCAAATAAGTTTTTTAGTCGTAAACTGAATTTTGAATGCTAAATAAGTCCTCTAAGTTAATGGTATCATGGCTGGGACTAAGAACTACAATTATACCTATATTTTTTCTGTCGATATTTGCGCGACATGTAGGGTTTTTGTTTGTTACGTTAAAAAACACAGGCACAAAAATCGGATTGCTATAATATAAATAGCAAATACATGTTCGTTTTTGTTGGGAGTTTTAAAATTCTTTCAGATCTAATTGTCGAATTGTCACATTTCTTTTCTAATTCGAAATAATTACTTTCATATAAAAAGCTTTGTTGTTGTAAATTAATTGTGTCGCAATGGATGCAACCTGGCTTACTCATAATTATAATATATGGTGAAAAAACAGGGAATTGTGGGAAGAAAGGTTGCGATAGGAAACTAAGAACTCACTTGGTGGCGATGTTTGATCACGTCATCAAACCTCTGACTTCGGGCAGAGAGGATCCCAGGCGAGGTTCAGCCGAAAGGCAGAACTCATCTGGGAAAAATAGACCGGTGTCAGACCCTGCCTTGTACAAGGTCTACTGGAAATTTTCGCTTCGTCTTAAGGGCTCGGAGTTCCCACAATAAAATAGCATTGTACCGCATTCTTCCTCAGTGAGGAGGCAAATATATAACTGGACAAATAAATAACTGGACAAAGTTATGCCGAAGAATAGAGTCTCGTGTGGGGAAAAAAAGCCAGAAGCCTGATTCTGCCTTATTGCGGGTCCATGGAAAATCTTTGCCCGAATTTACGGGATCGGATCCCTAACAATAAATCATCGGCTTTGTGCCACATCTGGCCCCAGTTAGGAAGTTACTGGTAGATATCAAAATATCTAACTTCTGAGATCGGGCGGAGAAGAATCCAAACGAGGCTATGACGAAGGGTCGAGTCTCGTCTGGGGATAAATAGACCAGAGTCCGACCCCGCGTATGCGGTCGCCTTCGGAAATCTCTCACGTAAAAATCAGCCATGTACCACATTTTGTGGGGAGGTTCGCGTAAATACCGAGCTTTGATCAAGTATTAAGCAACTTGACGAACGAACGAACGAACGAAGAAACAGTCGAACAAACGAACGAATAAAGCAATGTGAAGTATTTTTTCAATATAAAACAAGGTGAAGTATTTGTTTCAAAATATTAGTCAGTTAAGTGCCATAAGTGATACACGCTTGGGTGATCATGTCTCTCACAGTAGGTTGCCATTACTATCTGCAGTAAACTGGTTGCCAGCCAAAGCTATACAACCCAATCTGTCCTGTTATTTAACCTATAACTGGAGGGAAGAGACGGATTAATACCTTTCCCAAGGGTATTTGTGCGTAAGTGAATGCAATGAATTCAACTGAAATTCGAACTCAGCTCCCCGATTTGTCGTGCCGAGCCGATAGCCACTGCAGCACAACGCATATCATTTTCAATAGATAACAAAGTTAAATATTTTTTCAATATATAAAAAAGTGAAGTATTTTTTTAGTATATAACAAGTTCAAAAATTCAGTCCGCATGTTTTTCAAGTTGTTCGCATATACCGATGATTTCCTAATAGACAATGCTTTGTAATTACTATCTAATATATAAATATTTATTCTTTCTATTTTCTACCGTCTCTTCGTTTCAGGGAACATGGCGGACACTTTGGCGGGAAATATTCTTTTTGTTTTATTTTTAATGCGGAGGAATTATTCTTTAGGGTTTAAAAGATATTTGTATACATTTCATTTGATAAATTTATTTCAAATTATTTTATTATTTCAAATTTAAAAACCATATACGAACCTAAGTTTACCGCAAGATCTCATAAGTTAAACCCATTGACGTTGGAACGAAATAGATATTGAATAGTACCAGTATCTCGGTTAAGATATTAAAAAAGATGGGGAGTACAATGGCCAGAGTTTTACAATAAAAATAAAAATGATGAAGATAGTAGTCAGAAATAATTATTGGAACACAATGATCAAAATCCTACGACGAAAAATGAGGATATTAGGCTAAAGTAAAGAATCTATCTAAACTTATTTATAAATGGAACTTTGTGTGTGTGTGTCAGTGTGAAAATTTACACAGTTGTACTACAAGCATCTGCGAATGTTCTTAGCTAGGTTTTGTGCTGAGGTACCCCCGATAAATATCGAAAATCGATAATAAAAAAAAAATCTGGTTATAGAAGGAGTGGTCCGATTTTAATCAAATTTCATACACTCATAGACAAAGACATAAGAAAAGATATTCAGAAGTTTCAAGGTTGCAGTTCTTACAGTAGTGCAGACAATCGATAATATATATATATAAAAGGCAAGATGTTTGTGTGTGTGCGTGTCTGTTTATCTGCCTGTATGTCTGTATTTTTTTCAGCCCTTTTATTTTAGTTTTTGCTTCGCATTTGGCTCTAAGTAGGTATAATTGTAGTTCTTAGTCTCAGCCATGATACCATATACTCAGAGGACTTATTTAGCCTTCAAAATTCAGTTTACGACGAAAAAACTTATTTGATATCGATACCAGGAAATCAAAATTTAACTTACATCCATTCATTTTTCTTTCAGTCTACGGTTTCGATTTAACTGGAAACAACTATTACTTTTTAGTCTTTCGTGCCAACGTCCAAAGAGTCTGAGCTCCAGGACCATGGATTAGTTTAAAATTTTCATTAGACCCGAGCAACGTCAGGTTATACTGCTAGTATCTCATAATAAAAACGACATCTTTGCAGTTAAATGTTTGTATTCTACTGGTAATGGAATTTACAGTTATTGATAATCGTGTACGTGATCTGTGTTTTTCTTGACGTTTTTCACGCGAGTTGTTCCTGCCACGCCTGCTGTGAACAACAAACATTTGACTTTTTGTAAGGCAAGTCTTGGCAAACTCATTGCTGTATAAACGGTTCGCATTTATCGCGTTCAAAGTCACGCATATTTTGAAATGTCTGTTTTGTTTTCCATTTATAAGCGAATAGATATATTTGATGAGTGGTTAGGAAATTCGCCCGACAACAATCATGAAGAGAATCTTGAAGTCACACGAATAGATTTGCCGTTGCAAAACTTTTAATCTTTTCTATAGGTTAGTAACACTGTCAGCAGCTTCTAAAGTGAACACGTGACAAATGTTTTGAGGAATTAAAAGCTAATCATAGTTTTGTTCGTTCGTTCATTTTGTTTTACGGCATATCAACCTCAATAGGTTATTTAATGCCGACAAGTTTTTTACAATAGATTCGTAAAAATAGAATATATATTCTTTGTAAGAAATCAGTTTGTAGATAAGGTTTAATTAAAGTATTTTTGTAAAGAGAGTTTTATTGAGTTAAATGTATTACTGGTAGGTAAATTATTTCTTCAAAAATAAATTGTTGTTAATAATTTTTCTTTCAAAAATATATTGCTGCTAAAAAATAATGCTGGTAATATCTCCATGAATTATTGCTGGAATTTTCACTATAAAAATCTATGTTTATACTTTCATCGTGTTTTGACCCCAGTTTGAGGGTTAACTATTTGCTATAGATGCGGCTTTAACAGGTTCTACCGCCCTGGGTTAGGGTGAACCTAGAAATAACAGCAGTTAAGAGGTGGTTCTATGCACCTCAAAACGTTCCAATTAGATGTCTTGATGCCGGATGCATTTTGTCGTCAAACCCAGGACCCAGATTAGTTTATCATCATACCCAGAACGCCTCATTGGGAGGGGGATATCACCTCTGCAGAGGTGCAGTTGGTATATTCTGAAGCCCCAGCTGACAAGATGGCACAGTTTCAGGAACGTTTTTCACACTTTTAAAACTAGGTTGGATTACGTGAAGTTTTTTTGAATGCAACCATTTAAAAGTATTGAAAGCAAGTTGATTGCATGTTGCATACAAAATTTTTATTTTCTCAATTTGGATATCATAAAGTCTTCGTAAATACGAACGTCAGATCGAAACCTTTCTATGGATGCCAAACCCGTTCAGAAATATATCACTATCAGCTGTATACAACCACTTTCTAAGATCAATGGTTAAAAATAGTTGAGAGTCTTGGCTAAGGTCATCATCCTTTGAGAATTCTAGACTGGCGCTACAGCATCACATGCAAGAACAGTACCGAATAAAATAAACCATTTTATTTCAAGACTACAGCTGAAATAACTGAAATGGATAATACATGTAATTCGAAGAGAAAATAAAGACATAATCGAGATGTTGACATTCCACACGACTTTAAAAAAAGGTTACAAAGGAAACCTTCATTAATACTGAACAGATAACAAATACAGAACTTGAAAAACCTTTTTTCCTAAAAGAAAGAAAGACTTTATAAATTTATCTTAAAGCAGTACTGGCTGTTTGTCAAAGAGTTTCAAATGTTTCCTTGTAGGGAAACGGCTAATATTACTATTACTATCATCATTCTGAGTACAAATCAATAAAAGTATTAATAATATAAATATTAATTTGATATTTTTTATCAAAAATTTCAAAAATAACGAAAAAACCGTTTAATTATTGGATAGTAACGAAAGTTCGTCGCAAATAGGAGAAATTCCAGTGAGTGATCAAAAGTTTATCATGATAACAGTAACATTAAAGAAAATACACTGAAAAATATTAAAATAACAATATCTTGTTCCAGAATTTCAAGCAAATTCATAAATGATGTCCCCCATCACAAATATAAGTTCTCTGATTTATAATTACGAATGTCAGTGTGAAGCTGAATATATAGGTAGAAATAATGAATTCTGGTTGTGGTGCAATTGAAACCAAAATGTGAAATCGGAGAGCAGAGTTCAAATTCTAGTTGAATTTATTGCATTCTTTTACGCCCAAATACCCTTGGGAAAGATATGAATCAATCCCTTCTTCCTCCTGCAATGAGTTGAATAGCAGAACAGAGTGGGTTCTATCGCCTTGGTTGGCAACCAGTCTACTGCAGAAAAAAAGGCAATCTACTGCGGGAAAATCTTTTGCCGACTTAGTCATAGATCGAAAGAGACCTGATCGGCCAAGCGGGTATCATGTATGGCACCTAACAGACTGTATATATTTATATATAGTTTTAAATTGTCTCTTTTTAAAGCCCCAAATAAAATTTTGTACCCATCACATATTATTTAATTATACGTATATATTAATTTTTTTCATTTTCTTTGTTTTTCAGAAGAGCGGACTGAGCCACTCCCCCAGCCCCATCCCAAAAACTACCCCGTGGAATAAACCCTGGGTGGAATAAAACCTATCAACATAAAGAAAATTAAAAACAGATAAAAACAACAACACACGGACTTTTAAAAAATTACAACGCTATTTTCCAAGATGGCATCCAATGACACTTTCCGACAGCTGCTGCATCTGTCAAACAACACAGTAACAGCATCCCTTCCCCTCGCTGGGGTCGCTATGGGGGAGACGGCAGCAGCGGCCGCTGCAGCGGCGGCGTTGGCCGGTGTACATAGTTCTCTAAATGCCAGTACGACAGTTGCCAGTACAGTGTCTGCTGCGGCGACCACCACAATGACGGCAGCAGCGGCTGCGGCCGCGGCAGCAGCATCCATTACCAACGCCACACTAGGACCACTAGTGGCTAGCACCGTGTCCATTTCTCGGACATCAACGCTTTTGGACAACTTTACCACCACTGTGTCCGCATACATTTGCAGCCCTCCAGGTAAGATTAATTTAAATTGGTGTAAATGTTCTGGAAAATGTTTTAGCAAAGACTATGTGACACTGAGATCCGAAGATGCATTGGTAGAGCGAAAGATGCCTTTCAAAATCTCAGCAAAGTATTAAGAAATAGAAAAAATGTGTTAGAAACAACAGAAAGAATACTGAACTGATATAAGTCTTCCTATATAACAATGATAGCTGGACACTCTTTTAGATAAAAAAAAGCGGCTTGAAGCAAGAGAATTATGGTTCTACACGAGGATGCTGGGAATACAATGATTCGAATATGTGAGCAACTATTAAGTTTTAGAAAAAATGGAAACAAAAATGAGAGATCAAAAAGAAACAGTTGAAATTTCTAGAGCGCATAATGAGGAAAGGGGGTTTAACAACTTCGATACTCATAGGTTCGATTGAATGCAAGAAGGATAGAGAAAAACAACGCATAACCTACGTAGAGAGCTTCAGTAAATGGAACGCGGAACGAGGCTTAGGAGAGATAATAAAAAGATTAAATTTATTAACAGTTGCAAATGACAGGAAATTACGGAGATTCATGATCGCTAACGTCATCAAGGGACATAGAAGAAGGATATGAAATCATTGGAAACGTCAAAATCAAACAAGTACAAACATTTAACTATTTGGTTATTGTAATCAGGAATGGTGGAAAAAATGTGACGCAGAGATCCGAAGTCTTACTGGAATAGCAAAAGATGTCTTCCAGAAACTAAGCAAAGAGTTAAGATAGTAAAGTTTCCTTACAAAGAAAAGTGTTCTGAACTGCTATGCAATACCTAATCTTATATATGGCAATAAATGCTGGACAAAATCTTCACATATGAAGAAATACTTGAAGCAACAGATATGTGGCTCTACCGAGATGAATGCTAAGAGTACCATGGACAGAGCATGTGAGCAACAAGGAAGTTTTAAGAAAAATAAGAACCACAAAGAAACATACTCACAATCAGATAAAGACATTTTCGGGGAAATATTATGAGGAAAGAAGACTTGGAGATTTTAGCACTCACAGGACATACTGCAGGCAACAGAAACAGAAAAAAACTGCATGTAATCTACTTATCTGGATGGATTAGGAGAACAGGGGCAATTACGGATAGTAAGAATTCAGTTAATCAGAGTGTCAAAAAGCAGGAAGTACTGGAGGGCCTTTATCCCCGACGTCATGAAAGCATTTGGTATAAAAAAGTGAAAAACTGAGGTAGATTTAAATTTCTTTTTATATTAGCAATCATTTTCTCAGTCTATTGTAGAACTCTAACAAAGTCTGTTAGTCGTAGGAAAGAATGAGCTCCATTCTGCTCATGACGTGTTGGTTGAAGGCTTAGATTCGATTTTCCTTTTCCCAGGTTAAAGAACCTATGCTACTTATGTATGTTTATTAGTGTGTTCTTCAGTGCGAAGTGTATGCAACATCTTCGGCTGGAATTTGAACCAAGTTTGACGATTCCACTTTAGAGATGATAACCGTTATGCTACATTCAAACTTGAATTTGAATTGTTGTCTATTATAAAATATCATTTGCTTTTGTATTCTAACATATTAATTGTTTTTGTAAAGCTAGTTAATCTCCTGTTATATCATAAAATATTCAACTCAAAACGAATTATGATGTAGAGTTAATAAAATGAGTTAAAGTCATCAAATAGGAAATTGTGACACATGGTCGACTCTTTGTACTTTCATTTCACCCCAGGCAAGGCGATAATGCAACTAAGATGCAAGGGGTTACCGGAAATAAAAGAGAATGAGAATACTTTTCGATAAAAAACCGGGAATTCAATACTAAACAGGATAACGGATAAAAGGGATAAACCTCAACACCCGTTGAAAAGAATGGGAAGGTGTGTGATCTGGACAATAGGCGAACCTATCTACTCCTATTATATATTGATAAATACTTTTCAATATATATTTAATATATAGAAAGCTCTAATATCTTTTTGAACAATAGTAGATCCTAAGATTGTACTATATTCAACTAAAAGTTTAGATTAATAGCAATAATGGAAATTATTAGTTTTCTAATTAATTTTGAGTGTTTCTTGACGACAGAGAAGTGTGACGGTATGATATATACAGTACAGTGTTCGAATTGCGGTTGAGGTATTTACTTCATACTTATGTTAGGAAAACCATAAATCTAGGTAAAGTTTTGCTTTGGAAGATTGCTGAGGCACCATGACGTGGTCTAATGGCTAGCAAGATTGTCTCACTAGAACATGTTACAACTGAGTAGTGAGTTCAATCGTCACTGGGTACCTCATACTCTCGGCCTTGTGCCACATCTAAGCGGCGCTAAGAAAATTACCTTGTTTATCTGATTGTCAGATATATTTACCGTATGCTCTTCCCCTTATTACTAGGTGAAAAAGAGAATCAAAAAGGGTATGAATTTTTCGAAACATTTGATCCTTAGGTTTCAAAACAGGAAGATTACTCCCAAGTACATATCCTTGATGTTTAAATGCTAAACAAAATGTTTTACAGAGGCGGCGATCTCACACCATTTCAGATTTAAAAAAGTATTGTGCAACATGCACCACAAGTGTATATTATCCCGTCAGAAAGTATATGACTCCCTTGTCCTGTTTTACAAGATTCAGATCAGACAAATTTTAAAATATTTCTGCCATATTAGGGTTGGAGTTGCTCAATCGTCACTTCCCAGCCTTGGCAAATTTCAAATGCATCAATGAGGCTTTGTCTGTGATTATTTTCCACTCGACAACCTCTTTCCTATAAACGAAACGTTGTTAGCCTCTCGATAATTGCTATTACCATGCAAAATATTCTGAAGAGCTACATTCCTTAGTTCCACTAGTTCCGAACTTTACAGCTAAAGTACACAATACCATAAATCAGTCAGTTAAGTGCCATACGTGATACACGCTTGGCCGATCATGTCTCGAAAGAGACATGACTGACTGGGCAGAAGATTATCCCGTAGTAGGTTGCCATTACTTTCTGCGGTAGACTGTCACCAAACCAAAGCGATAGAACCGAATTTGTCCTGTTATTTAACCCATAACTGGAGGGAAGAGACGGATCCATATCTTTTCCAAATTGTCTTTTACAAATATTTCACGTCTTCCTTTCCGATGAACTTAGCCCACTGATGCCCCCTACATATAAATAAAACCCACAAGATTAGAAACTACACTAACGGCCATAATAAGTAGGCCACCCCAGTGTTTTAAAACAATTATGTATCTCATACTATTTTTTAGTATTTATTGCCAAGTGAATAATTGTAAATGAAAATAGAATGGTTCTTTTGTTAATACTGTGATACTCTCTGCACCGGACTGCTGCCCTCAGGTCACGCCTTGGTCACGGCACCCAAATATGTAACACTGCACAGGGTGGACACGCCTCACGCCGGATCCTCGTCTGTCCAATGTGACGCTCGTTCTCGCCGACAGTCGGGACGATCCCAGTTGTGACACTGCCACCCGGTCGTACGGTTGGTTTGGTCGCTGTCGCGGTCGCTTGTTTTGTCTACGCGTTTTCAGATTAGCGGAATCAACATTTTAACTCCAAAAGAAGAGAAATTTATATAAAAATATGAAAGACGAGAAATGTGTATTTATCCGAAATAACTTTATTTTATGCTCCCGTGTTTTTAGAAGCACTTGATGGTACTAAAATTATATTTTTTTCCTAAGCTCACATCGCGTGACTCAATAAAACATTAATAATATCACCAATATCAATTTCTCTCTCCGTTGTTTTAAACCAACCAAAGGAAAGTATCCGCGCGGAAGAAGGGAAAACATCACCGTGGGAGATAGTGTCACAATACTGCACAATAACATGTGCATGAAATGAATTTATAAATATTTAATAACTACCTATATTGCAGTTTCATCAATGAAAGAATGAAGAAAAGTTAGGGTGATTCGGACGAGTTCATCTTTGCTTCTATACCTTGTAAAATTTTGCAAAGTAATAATAACAAAAGAACCATTCTATTTTCCTTTACAATTATCCACTTAAAAATAGTATGAAATACATCATTTTATCTTTGAAAACTGGGTGGCCTAATAATTATGTAGGTTCAACTCTTTTATTGTTAAACCAATAAAATGTAAACGCAAATTCTACTCCAGCAGATTTTTTCTCGCACTTCCCGCCTGTGGAATTCCTTTCCGTTCACTTGCTTCCCAGACAGAATTTAAATTTAAAGTCAATAGTCATCTCCTATTCCACTAACCTGCATCCTCTCTCTCTTTCTCATGTCTTTTCTCCGTCCAGTTCACTCTCATCAGTATTTTCATCTTTCTTTTACTCACTTCCTGACACTCCCTATAACCTGTCGCTTTTTCTAGTCACTTTCCTCCTATGTAACCCCCTACACAACAGTGGCAGTAAAAAAAGAAAAAAAAACAAAAAAAACATACCAGTGATCAAAACCTGAGATATATCCATGACTGCAGAGATAACATTAGCAAAAAAACAAAACAAAAAAAAAACAAAAAAACAAAACAACAAAAAAACAAACACAAAACAAAAAGAACTAAAAAACATCTAAAGTGGCAGAACTATTCAGCTCAAAGATCAACCTAATATATTCTCTGATGATTTATCTAAACGCTTGTGAATTATCGGATATAGAGAACGAAAGACGGATCTCTTTTTTTATGTACCGTGGCCTTTGAAGCCGTAGATGATCATGGCTTTCAACATCTCCCTATAACTAGTAGCTCTTAACACTCCTTTTCCTGATATACCACTCAATCCCCGCTTCAACATCCATCATGTTAAGTCCATCAAGTATGTCACACGTTGCTTTCCCTTGTCTCTTCTTCCTTCTGGATAACCCGTGAGTATCAGATTCTCCAAGCCCTTCTTCCTCACTACATTTGTTTTTTAAATCGTATCACCCCAAGCAAGGCATTCCACTGCCACTTTCGCGCAGGGGGTTACATAGAGCAATTGGATATAGGAAATGTCAGAAGGAGGGTGATAGACGAGTAAGGAGGTACATAGGAAGAGTGTTTGAGAGAATGGGTGAATAGGAGGTGTCTATTGGCCTTACATTTAAACTCCTGGAGGTTGTAGCCGTCGGGGAAGCAAGTATGTGGAAGGGAATTCCACAGGCGGGAAGTGTGAGAAAAGAAGCTGTTGGAGTAGAAGTTGCGGTTACATTTTATCGGTTTCACTGGGACCTAGTTGCTAATCTAGTATCTCGTACCTTCATACCTAGGGGGCCCTAGTGATCTAAGTTCATCAGAGCAGAAGCCGTGAAAGTATTTATAGAAGAGGCACAGGGAAGCCACGTCACGCCGGTGAGATAGTGACTGCAGGCGGTCAGCCAAGTCGGTATCGATCACGTTACAGATTCCCCGTTATATTTTGTCAAGGACCCCGAGGAGAATAGCAGGGGCACCCGACCAGATGTGGCAGCAGTATTCAATACACGGGCGGATGGTAGATTTATATATGTGCAGGATGGATTCAGGCGGAAAGAACTTCCAGGCCCTGCACAGAGAGCCGACTTTCATAGCAGCGGATTTAGCAATGGTTTAGACGTAGTCATTCCACTTGAGGTCCGCTGAGTGTGTCAGGCCAAGCAGGCGTAGTGTTTTACTCTCTGGGAGGCAAGCCTGTTCCATTCTAATGGGAGGGAGGTGCGGTTGTCTATGGACATGCCCCAGAAACTTCAGCTGTCTTTTTCTAGTGTTAAATATCAGTTTCTTTTTCGTGTCCATCTTCAAAACCCCTTTGCTGCTCTCACATTCTGTCCTCAGCATGCTTCTGTAGAACCACGTTTCAGTTTTCTTCAAGTCGTTCCTATATTATTGATGAGATTGTCAAGCATTCGCTGCCATATTGAAGAAAAGATATCACATCACATATCCAGTAAGATATCATATCACATATCCAGTACTCTAGATTAAATGATTGAGAAAACTCTTTGGCGCTTCTGACAAAGATCATATTACAAACTGAAAAATAAATCAGGCAACATACTGCCCGATAGGTAACCCTCCTGAGCACAATGAAGAGATGCAAACTAAAACAGTAAAGACAGGCCTCACGTCTAACAGTATTTGGTACGACAATCTTGCAAATCGCTTTCCAAAGATGGAGAAATAGAAGCAAAAAGAAAATGAAATCGGAAGATAACATCGCATAATTGACAGATATAAAGCTGAGAGAACCCCAGAAAAGGAAATGATAGCGAGAGCTAGTTGCAACTGACTCTGATGATGACTAAATATAAAATTTCTAATCGAAGAGTTTTCTGAATAAAACTTTATGAGAGAAGCCATTCTGGTTTTGATTCTGTGTAAAACATTTCGATCTTGTACAACTGAATGATCATTGACTGGCAAAATCCGATCTTTGTAAACCCTGGTTCAACACGGTAAGTCCAGACACAAGCTTGATGTATCCTCCAACTCAAAGCCATAAATGTCCAGAGCAATTAATCTATGTCTCTGAAATGATAAAAATTTATCCGAAATCTGTTTGTTCGCTGGCAATACGATATTTACTGCCTTGTATTGCTGCCATCTACAATAACATACGAGATATTTGTTTGCTCAACGAAGAAACATTGCCAAGTATTTCTCATTTTATTTCAGTGTTGAATTTTGTGTTCTTTAGAGAGATTTCTATATTTTATATGAATTTTCTAACAAAATTTTAATAACTCGTTTAATTCTTTTAGTTCGTTTTTTAGTTGAGATTGTAATTTTTGAATTTCTATTCTTTTTTATTTGATATTTTTAATTTTTTAAATATTTCAAGATATTTGTGTGTTTTTTTTTAATTCAGTGTCCTGACGATTGGAATATTTGATAGTTGTATTGTTTGATGTCTATTACTTTTTCTTACTACGACAACTACTACTTTTTTATTTATGGTTGCTGTCGCCATTTTCCTCTTTCTTTACATGAAAGTTTTTCAGTCGTTCACACAGAAAGCACTTTTCAACAGAAGGTTTATGAAGGGATGGTATACTAGTCTCTATTCTGATAGATATGCTAACAAAAACACACGTATATTTGAAATTAATCAATCTGACAATTTAAACGTTGCTTTTAGTGGATACTCATATTTGAGTAGACGCTCCGCCTATTTATTAAATACTATATATATTTACTAGCAATATAGCCCGGCGTTGCTCGGGTGTAATGAAATCTTTAAAACTAATCCATGGTTCTGGACCTCAGACTCTTTGGACGTTGTCACAAAAGACTAAAAAGTAATAGTTGTTTCCACTTAAAGCGAAACCGTAGACTGAAAGAAAAATGAATGAATGTAAGTCAAATTTTGATTTTCTGGTATCGATATCAAATAAGCTTTTTCGTCGTAAACTGAATTTTGAAGACTAAATAAGTCCTATGAGTAAATGGCATCATGGCTGGGACTAAGAACTACAATTATACCTACTTAGAGCCAAACCCAAAGCAAAAACTAAAATGAAAGGGCTGAAAAAATATAGATATACAGGCAGATAAACAGACACACACTCAAACATTTTTCCTTTTATATATATTATCGATTTTCTGCACTATTGTAAGAACTGCAACCTTGAAACTTCTGAATATCTTTTCTTATGTCTTTGTCTATGAGTACATGGAATTTGATTAAAATCGGACCACTCCTTCTATAACCCGATTTTTTTCGATTATCGATTTTTATCGGGGGTACCTCGACACAAAACCTAGCTAAGAATACTCGCAGACGCTTATAGTACAACTGTGTAAATTTTCAAGAAAATCTGTTCAGCCGTTTCGGAGTCTATAATTAACGGACACACACACACAGTCAAAGTTCCATTTATAAATCAGTTTAGCCTTTCATACTCACGAATAATCCTTCGCGTATTATAATTGAAAGATGTCAGAAATGAGCTGTAACATTGACAGATGATTTTATCATTCATTTTTCGATGTTTTCAAGTACTTTCAATCTCCTTCCAAGATAACCTTCGGAGTGTGAAACTTCGACCTTGTTTCACATTCACATCTTATATATATATATATATTGTTTAATTAGCAGTGCACATTTGTATTAAAAAGTGTTCTATACAATTTTATTGTAGAACTTTCGAATATATTCCATTTGTAAACGAGTTATTACTCGACCCAGGTTTCTACCATGAGTGGTGTCTTCAGGCGATTTTCAATAACTGATTTTACTGTTTATCTTTTTTTTTTAAGAACGCTCACTTAACGGTGGTTTTTTTTTTGAACGCTCACGTGGCAGGGAATTTTGAACACGCAATTTTAAAATTCAAGAAATTATAACGTTTTCATCCATGCTTGTGTGAACCTAATAGGTGATTTTTAGTATGGTTACACTTAGGAGAAGTCGGAAGCCGAGTTTGAATTCCAGTCGAATTCTTTGCATTCACTTACTCACAAATACCCTTGGAAAAGGTATTAATCCGTCTCTTTCCTTCAGTTATCGGGTAAATAATAGGACAGCTTGGGTTCTGAAGCATTGGTCGGCAACCAGTCTACCGCAGAAAGCAATGGCAACCTACTGCGGAATAATCTTCTGCCCAGTCAGTCATGTCTCTTTTGAGACATGATCATCCAAGCGTGTATTACGTATGGAACTTAACTGACTGACACTTAGGCATAATTTCCGTTCATTCATTCAATAGCTCATTTTTGTTTGGGAATAGCGGGATCTAAACGTTAGAGATTATGCTATTCCCAAGCAAAAATGAAAGAACAGAAATTATGACTAAGTGTAACCATACTGTATATGTTTGGTATGGGTGGAATAAAATTCCTATATAAAATGAAACACTATTCTTAAAAGAAATATTTATTTAAAATTTATAACGTAAATATGGTATAACATCACTGCAAAATAGCTATTTTGTTTCGACACTTCTTGTGCCGCTTGAAATGATGGTGTTGACTAATTGGATTGTGAGATATATATATATATATATATATATATATATATATATATAAAACTCTGATTTATATATAAATTGCAACGGGGATAAAGTATGTATTCAGGTACACATACACATGACAAACAGAAATGTAGGTTCGTAAAATTGCTCATGTATTCCTTATTGAATATACGTTGTGATGCAGTAAATATCGGTCGGCTCGGAAAATGAACTCAGAGAATCGAGTTCGAATTCCAGTTGAATTGGTTGCATTCACTTATGCGTAAATACTGTTGGGAAAGGTGCTAATCCATTTTTTGTCTACAGGTATGGGTTGAATAGCAGGACAGATTGCGTTCTATAGTCATGGTTGGCAACCAGTCTACCCCAGAATATAATGGTAACCTTCAGCGAAAAATCTTCTGCCCAGGCAATTATGTGTTTTTCGAGACATGATCGCCCAAGCGTGTATTACGTGTGGCAGTTAAGTGACTGATTCCTCACAGAATCATTCGACCTTTCTCCAAGTAAACGCACCTAACCTTAGCCCTCTGTGAAACTAAAGTTGACCCTTCTATCCCTCAGTTCTAGATCCCTGGTTACCTTGCCCACTTGATGAAGGACTTTAATGTCCATATACATGGACTTGTTGCTTATGTCAGTGAACATCTTCCTTTAGCTAGGGTGATCTCTCTTGAATCTCCAGATCATTTTTACGTGTGTCTCCGCCTCTCTCTACTAACCTCGGTTAGCTATCTTTTCTTTCTTTACGGCTCCCTCTCGTTTCCTGACTGTTCCGTACTTGACAGCATTTCGAATAATTTCTTCTCATCCGTTCGACCATATATTTGTGTTTGGAGACTTTAATGCCCACCACGACAAGTGGCTGGAAAACTCTGTCACAGATCCTACTGGTGTCTATACCATGAACTTTTTAATCATTTAATCCCTTAAGTCAGGTGGATTTTCCCATGAGTTTCCCTAATAACTCTAATGGACCTAACTCACTGCTAAATCTCTTTCACTTCCATCCCTGACTCTTGCAATGTCAAGCATCTTTGTCCTCTTTATTTTTGCATATTGGTTACAGTTGTAACATTTCTCTAACCTTTGTTGCATATTGGTTACAGTTGTAACATTTCTCTAAACTTTGTTGCATATTGGTTACAATTGTAACCTTTCTCTAACCTTTGTTGCATATTGGTTACAGTTGTAACCAATATGCAACAAAGGGTAAATATATTTGTCCAATTGTGGATAGATCAACTGTTAGTTTAAGTTCAAATGAAAGAAAGACCTGAGTCCAAGCTTAATTTTTCCAGGCAACGTCTTTTAACCATGCTCATCGAATTGCCAAGATTTTGAAACGATTCTTATATTGCAGAAACCCGGAAAATGTTACGATTATTGATTTTTCAGAGTTTCACACTTAGAAATGCTATGCGTGTGATTAGTAGAAGGCATATACAACTCAGATATTGATTTTATATATTTTTTTGCCTTTCGGTGTATTTTGAAAGTTGTTAACACTTCTCTGGCTTCTGGTTTCCTCATCACACCGAAAATGAAAAAAACATTTCTGCGATCACTTTTCTTGAGGTCAGATTATACTCTTTTAAGGAGAAAAAGTATATTAACTGAATTCCGTTCTGGCGCTACACATTCGTGGATAGCTAATTGGAGTGTAAACAGTTACTAGTGTTAATATAGCCTGAGGGTACATGGCCCAGTGGATATACTTGGTTAGTTCCAGTGACTTGACCCAAAGAGTTGTGAGTTCAATATCAGGCTACAGTAGTGGTGAACAAATAACTTAGAGAGTCAGGTTCAAGGGAGATAACTCATGACTACCAGAAGAGGCTTCACACAAGGAATAATAATGATATACCCCAGTGATCGTAATAAAGGGTTCGGTTCGAAATTCCTAGAACCTGAAAAAGGCCGGAGCGTACAACAGCCGGAACGTCGTGAAAATGTCAGCGAAAATGAAGACAATAGCCCGAATAATGTAAATAGTATGAAGTGGGAATATCAAAATCAAGTAAATACAGAAGTTAAATACCTGGGAAATTTTTATCCAGTGACAGGAGGTATGACACTGAAAACCGAACGTGCAAAAGATGCCTTACAAAAACTGAGCAAAGTACTAGGAAATAGAAAAATATCTTTAGAAATAAAGAAAAGAATGTTGAACTGCAATGTCATATCAAAATCTACCTACCTGGCAGCGAAGGTTTGTTAACTTCATCCCAAGTGAAGAAAATATGGGAGGAAGCAGAAATTGTTTTAATCATTTCCCCGCAAGCAAGGCAATAATGCCACTAAGACGCATCGGGGAAATACAGGGAGTGAAAGCGAAGGAGAAGTCTTTAGTCAGGAGAACAGAGGAAAATAGCAATAAAGAAAAAAAATTCAAAAAGACAGAAAATTGACTATGGATTAAAATTTTTAAGATTGTAGTGCAGTGAATATCGGCTCAGAACGAGAAATCGGCGAACCGAGTTCGAATTCCAGTTGAATTCGCATCTAGTTAGTAAAATGGTGGGATGTAATTGCCAATCGAGTAGCACGCTTAAATTCATGCAGTCGAAGTACTAAGGAGAACAGCTCATTAGAACATTTATCAAGAGAGGGAAGCCACATTACGTCAGTGGGAAAGTCAAGATGTCATTACAGACCGTTCTTTGAATCTCTAGCGATGTAATAGCACCACTAGACCAGATTGAGAAGCTGTGTTCAATGCGCGGACGAATGGTAGACTTCGACAGAAGGATCTTAAAAATTACGCGCATTCTTCTTCTTGAAGTGCCGTGTCTCTTCAGGACGTAGGCGATCATGGACTTCCACTTGGCTCTGTCTCATGTCGCTCTCAATAATTTTCCTCTTGGTATCTTTCCCAAACCCCGCTCCACCATTCATTTGTTCAGGCCTAACAAATATGTCTTGCACTGCTTTCCACTGTCTCTCTTTCTATTTATCCGACCTGTGAGTATTAAGTTCTCCAGGCCATCCTTCCTCATTGCGTATCCCAGGAACCTTATTTGTCTCTTCCTGATATTCATTATCAGTTTTCTTCTCATTTGCATCATTTCCAACACCTCATCGTTTCACACGTGCTCTGTCCATGGTATCCTCAGCATCCTTCTGTAAAACCGCTGAGAAAGATATTAATCTGTCACTTCTCCTTCTAGCTATGGGTTAAATGGCTGGACAGATTGGGTTTTGTAGCCTTGGTTGGCAACCAGTCTACCGCAAAAATAATGGCAATCTATTGTGGGAAAAATCTTCTGCGCAGTCAGTCATGCCTATTTCGAGACGTAATCACTCAAACGTGTATCCCGTATGGCAATTGACTGACTGACTGACTGAAGTGGCGGGAAGTAAGAAATCGGAAGGGAGTTCCACTGGGTAGAAGTGCGAGAAATCAAGCTATTAAAATAGAGCATCTAGTTAGTAAAATGGTGGGATGTAATTGCCAATCGAGTAGCACGCTTAAATTCATGCAGTCGAAGTACTAAGGAGAACAGTGGGAAAGTCAAGATGTCATTACAGACCGTTCTTTGAATCTCTAGCGATGTAATAGCACCACTAGACCAGATTGGGAAGCTGTGTTCAATGCGCGGACGAATGGTAGACTTCGACAGAAGGATCTTAAAAATGCCTTTAAGGAAAGCAGAACCAATGACGTAATTTCAAGGAAAATGGAAACAAAAAGGACCATTATATATAAAATGAGGAAGAGACAGTTGATATTTCTAGGAGAGATAATGATAAAATAGGTCCTGGAAAATTTGAATCTCAAAAGATGTATCGAAACCAAAGAAAATAGGGAGAGGCAAAGCTTGTGTCAATGGGTTGCAGAATAGGAGTAGGAGAAATGGTAAAAAGACAATCTTTACTATGAGCGACAAATGACACGTTACATAGAAGATCGAGCTCCTATCTTATTTATGCTATGATATGATAATTCCGGATAACGCTGTTTCGTTTGACGCCATATTATTATGAATCTATGCGACGTATGACTACTTATAGTTCAATGCAATCAGTTACATTCTCACAATACTTAAGGTCTTTGGAGGAAGGCCTGATTCAGTTGATATTATTGATCATTGAAATTTGCATTGAATATGTGTAACCATGATGTTATCTTGTCCAGCTTATAATAAATATAATATATAAATGCAAGTATATATACATAGAGAGAGAGAGAGAGAGAGAGAGAGAGAAAGAAAGAGAGAGAAGAAAAAGAGGAATAAAACAAAAAATAAAGAAAGACTGTGAGTAAAACTGCGTAGATAGGTCAACTGATAGATGTGAACAGAGCGAGATAGATAGATAGATAGATAGATAGATAGATAGATAGATAGATGTACCTCCACTCATTTTCGCTACCTAAATTTTAAATTTAAAAACGATTTTTTTATGATTTTATTTTAGTTTTAATTGAAAGCTAAATGATTAAATTTACTATTTCTAGTAACACATTATTCAATAATTCCCGGGCCTGACATATAGATGGCGTTAATAATAAAAAAAATCCTTATGATTTTTATGAAGTCCAACCCTTCAAATAGCACGTGACAAAATTTTAGTCCAATCGTATTATTAGTTTACAAATTACAGCAACTGTTGCAAACTTTCAAAACAATGGAAAAATCTGAATTTCGTGTGTTGATAAAGCTTTGCTTTGTGATGGGAAAAATAATGTTCAAGTAAAGCAATGGCTTAATAAGTGTTACTCGGACTCTGCTCTACCGGAAACAACGGTTAGAAGATGGTATGCCGACTTTAGACGCAGTCGTACAGATACAAATGATGCTGAACGCTCAGGTCGCTCAAAATCGGCAGTTGTCCCGGAAAACATAAAAAAATTCAAAAACTCGTTTTGGCCGATCGTAAATTGAAGTTGCGTGAGATAGCAGAGGAGTTGAACAAACCAGAAGGCAGTGTATTCATCATTTTGCATGAACATTTGTCAATGAGAAAGCTGTGTTCACGTTTGCTCACAGTCAATCAAAAACAACTATGCGTCGACGATTCAGAGTGGACAGCAGCAGGTGAAAGTCATGTTCGAGATAAGCTAAGTATATGGCGACCAGAATTGACATAATTGTCCAAATTGTTTTCCTGTAAGGGGAAGAAACCGTGAAACACATGACCTTTTAATGCACGCATAGAAATTACCATAGAATAAATGAAAACTTCAAATACACAAAAGACTTTCCTAATTGATGTGTTTTTCACCGGAAAAAACTAAGTTATGTCATATTACGTTATCCATTCTAGACTCACGTAAGGATTTGGTTACCCGCTAACTAAAGTCAAAATAATATTCCGAACATGTTAAAAGGGATAATTTGTTTTTAAATAATAAAAAAATACTTTGACGTTTCCTCTTAATAAAAATTTTGATGGAAAAAGTTATTAAGTTTTGCACATTTTTTTCATACTATGCTGTTTTTAGCGAATTAGTGGAGGTATCTAGATAGATAGATAGATAGATAGATAGATAGATAGATAGATAGATAGATAGATCTAAACTTATTTATAAATGGAACTTTGTGTGTGTGTGTGTGTGTGTGTGTGTGTGTATGTGTTTGTGTGTGTGTGTGCCTGTTACTTATAGAATCCGAAATGGCTGAACCGATTTTCTTGAAAATGTACACAGTTGTACTATAAGCGTCTGCGAGTGTTCTTAGTTAGGTTTTGTGTCGAGGTACCCTCGATAAATATCGAAAATCGATAATCGAAAAAATCGGGTTATAGAAGGAGTGGTCCGATTTTAATCAAATTTCATATACTCATAGACAAAGACATAAGAAACGATATTCAGAAGTTTTAAGGTTGCAGTTCTTACAATAGTGTAGAAACACGATAATATATATAAAGCAAGATGTTTGTGTGTGCGTGTGTGTTTATCTGTCTGTATGTCCTTTATACAAATCCACAATTTTTATCCGATTCTCACTAAACTTCACGCAAATATTCTTTAGGCTGAGTCTGAGCTCCAGAACCATGGATTAGTTTTAAAGCTTTCATTACACCCGAGCAACGCGGGCTATACTGCTAGTAGATAGATAGATAGATGTGAAAAGACTGGGATAGATAGATAGATAGATAGATAGATAGATAGATAGATAGATAGATAGATAGATAGATAGATGAACAGAATGAGATAATATAGATAGATGAAAAGGAATGAATAGAGATAGAAGCAAGTTTAGATGTCTTTGAACAGTACATAAATATATAAAGGATGCAATGGATAAATTGTCGTCTAAATTACACACAAAAACTCAAAATAACACTGACATCTCGTTTTAACATGTATATTTTCTAAAATTACAAAAAATATCTTAACAGTAAATTTGTTCAATAAAATCGCCATTGGCTTTAACCACGGTCTTTAGATGACTTCGGAATCTCTTGTATCTATTCTGGATGGTCTCTTTCTTTAAGTTTATGAATCCTGCCATAATCATTGCCTTCAGTTCATCTTTGGTGTTACATGGAGTTTTGTTATCCTCTCGCCCCACTGCGCTCCGTACATAATGCATAATGGGTTGCAGTCTGTAGATTTAGTTGATGCGGTCGCAGAAAATATCAGACAGCGATAATAGGGTTTTCCTGCTTGTGTGGCATTGGGTAGCGTCCTGTTGTCAGACATAGAGTCTTCCAGCAGCCACTCTCTTAACCAAGAGTTGCACTACCTTCTGAAGGTACTTGATGTAAGCCTAGGTATTCAGTCTGAGGCCATGTGGGAAAATGAAGGGAGGTGTCACCAGTGATCATTCTAAACACTTTGTTAATCCCCATTACATTCATCCAACTCTTTCCGAATCTTTTGCACTCTCCGTTGATTGACACCAAAGTGCTCTGAATTCCAAGCTGTACATCACACCGTTTCCAAATTTCTGGCGTAGTGAATTGCATTATGGTGCTCTTTTTTCACAAATGGTGCCCAACTGACCCTAATATAATGGGCAGTCGAAAAATAAAAAACAAACGGGCATGTGCGAAATTAAAATGTAGTGACAATTTACCCATCGCATCCTGTATATCTGTGTGTGTGTGTGTGTGTGCGTGTGTGTGTCTGCGTAAACAGACTGAGATAGATAATTAGCTTGAAAATAGATAGATAGATTGATATTAATAGACATAAACAAGTTGAGATAACTACAAACAGAAGGGGATATATATATATATATATATATATATATATATATATGTACAGATTATAAGGTTCCCAGAAAAAATGTACTACTAAACCATCGAAATGAATTAACAGCATTATGTATACACTACAGATATTTCTCTTTAAAAATAATTAATTCTATCATATTAATTTATAACTTATGATCTCATATTACTTTAAAATATTTTATTAAAATTAATCACCAAACACTATAATTATTTGTTTTACGTAACTCTAATATACTTTAGTATACCATAATTACTTATTTCTAATGTTAACCTAAGCAATCCAACCGCTTTAACAGATGATGTAATACAAAATTAAATTATAAAAAACCTAAAATCCAACCTACTGTTAAAAATGATTGTTTTTCTCATTTGAATAATGTATGTTCTTATTATGTATCTTAACCAGACAAAATAAAAAAAGCGTCATGTTTTGACATTGAGCGACATTGTTCTCCATGTAACCCAAATTTTGAACTCCATATTTCAACGTAATTCTTACTTTTCATTGAGTAATATTGGCACACCCACAATCATATTGTTTAACTTCCTCCAACCACCCTTCTTAATTTTTTGAATAACCATGAATTCATCTTATAATTTCGGAAATATATCATTTCCAACATTTATTTTTAAACGATCACCTGAAGAAGAACTATATTGTTCTGAAACATGAACATTTTTGTGTAGTGATATAATGCCTTTATAAACCATTGTAATAACAAAATTACAATATATATATATATATATATATATATATATATATATATATATATGTGTGTGTGTGTGTGTGTGTGTGTGTGTGTGTGTGTGTGTGTGTGTGAAGAGACTGAAATAGGTAACAGATAGTTATGAACCCACTGAGATAGATAGATAGATAGATAGATAGATAGATAGATAGATAGATAGATAGATAGATATGAACAGACTAGGGATAGATAGATAGATAGATAGATAGATAGATAGATAGATAGATAGATAGATAGATAGATTAACAAGTAGGTAAAATGTAATTACAGTTCCTAACATGAGTTCTTCAAACTTGAATTTATTATTTGCTCGCTAGCTAATGAATGGTATGCTAAAACAGACTAAATATATTAATGGAAATAATGTTTCCTGGTTGACGTTAATGCGATCCAAGAATAGCTAGCAATATTAACCCAGAGGAAATATTGACAAAAACCTATCTCGCTTTCAAGCAAGGAACTGAGAGACTTAAATTAGCGAAAATATAGCAGTTCTAAATATTCATTCGAGAAAGATTGCATTTAAGACGTTGCTCAGAGAAAATACATTGAGATGTTAACCAAGTTACCCAAGATTGCTTGCAGTTAGACTAAGTGTTATTTAGTATTAAAAAGGATTATTTATTAATCAAAGATATGTTGTAATGGTTGGCCAGAGGATTAAATATTATGTTCGTTGTGCTATTCTAAAATTTTGATCTGGTTCCAATAAAAAATCTAATATATTCAACAACGATCTAGAATAAAACGTGTGATGGCTAGAGTGATCAAAGAATTTTCTCATATTTGAAAGCATAACATGATTAAAGAAAAACTTAGCAGCTCCTATACAGTCACTTTCTCACCGGCGCAATGTGGCTTCCCTGTGTCGCTTCTACAAATACTTTCACGGCTTCTGCTCTGATTAACTTAGATCACTGGTACCCCCTATATATAAATTTACTCGAGCCACAAGAGTAGCAACTAGGTCCCACCCTTTTACTGTGAAACCAATAAATTGTAGACGCAAATTCTTCTTCATCAGCTTCTTTTCTTGCACTTCCCACCTGTGGAATTCCCTTCCGTTTACTTGCTTCCCCGAGAGGTACAATCTCCAAAGATTTAACTGTAGAGTCAATAGTCATCTCCTATCTCACTAACCTGCATCCTCTCTCTCATGCTCCACTCCACTCTCATCAATATTGTCATCCTTCTCTTACCCACTTCCTGACACCCCCTATAACCTGTCACTATTTCTCATAACTTTCCTCCTATGTAATATCTGCAAGACAGTGGCAGTAAAATTCCTTGCTTGGAGTGATATGATTATAAAAGAAAAAGACAGGATACTCGTCTAAGTACATATAGCAGAATATTGGTGAGGATTCAGTCAGGTCTCGCATAGGTAACGCGAGAAATAATCATCATCATAATGCGTCAATCGTCCGGTAGGGGAAGCCTCAGGGCAGAAGTAACAGACAATATCGTCCAGGAGATCTGTTGGCTGTGGATCTCAGGTGTCCCGGCGTTGCCATGTTTTTCCAATCTTTGAAGTTATCTGACCAGCTTTTGCGTTGTCGTCCCCGCTTGCGTTTGCCTTCAACAGTTCCGTGCATGATGGTCTTGCAGAGGCTTTTATACCGTGTTACGTGTCCAAAGCGTGACATCTTCCGACGCTTATTAGTAGTTTAGGGAGATTCCACGAGACTTTTGACCTTGCTCCGTACACAGACGTTGGTTGTGCTCCCAGTAGAACATGCGGAGGAACTTTTTAAAGCAACGCCTGGGTTTATTTTTCTGTCTCAACCAGGAGTATTCTAGCCCCATAAAATATTTATGTATTTCCCGTTTTGCCTGATCATTTTTCTGTCATCTATTTGTGCAAGCGCATTACGTAGGTGATCATCACTCTCCACCACTTCCAATCCTTTGTAGCTCTTATCAATATCTGTCTTTTTTTCCCCTCTCCTTATTTTGTCTTCCATTTTTGCAAGCTCGTTAGGTAGGTGATCATCGCTCTCCGCAATTTCTCATCCATTGTAGCTCTTATCAATGTTTGTCTTTTGTCTATGTTTTCCCGCTCCTTGTTCTGTAATCCATTTGCGCAAGCTCGTTAAGTCGGTGATTATCGCTCTCCACAACTTCCTACCCTTTGTAGCTCTATCAATGTTTGTCTTTTTTCTATCTTTCTCCTTGCTCTGTTATAAATTTTTACAAGCTCGTTAGGTAAATGATCATCGCTCTCCATAACTTCCTCTTCTTTTTAGCTCTTATCAATGTTTGTATTTTTTCTATCTTTCCCTTCCCTTCTTCTGTCATTCATTTTTGCAAACTCGTTAGAGAGGTGATCATCGCTCTCCACAACATCCAATCCTTTGTAGTTTTTATCAATATATATTTTTTTTCTCATTGTAGGCAGGGGATCATCGCTCTTCACAACTTCCATTCCTTTGTAGCTCTTATCAATGTTTGTCTTTACTTTATGTTTCTCTTTCTTTGTTCATTTGCGCAAGCTTATTAGGTTGGTGATCATTGTTCTCCACAACTTCCTATCCTTTGTAGCTTTTATGAATATTTGTGGGTTTTCTATCCATTTTCCCTTTCTCTGTCATCCATTTTCGCTCGCTCTTTAGGTAGATTTCTTTATGTTTCCATCTGGCTTTCAATATGTTTTTTATTCCCGGGTTTGACGACAAACAACATATGGCAGCAAGGACTTTGATAGGGTTATTGGATGTGTTGAAAAGCCTGGAACCCCCACTTAATAGTGAACCCTAAACAAAAGCAAAACACTATTAAAATAATAAAGATACCAAACAATATATTTTTATATTATAAATTACCCACAATATTTAATTATAATAAAATTAATAACACTACATCAATCCACATGAAAGAACTCTTTTATGATATTAATCTATATAATATCGTACAATTTCTGAAAAGAAAGTGTATTCCAAAATATCTTCCATAAAAATATAACATAAAACACACACATTCTCGCCTCTTAGTTATTATATCTATACAAACATGTACATGCACAAAAGTTGAGTATCATCTACCATGAATTCGATTGTGAAAGCAGAATAACATTTTTATTTATTCAAAGCTCCCATGAAAATTTGATTCTAGCATTAAATGACCCATTAAAAAGTTGATATGCCATTAAACAAGACAATAAATCAGTGTTAAATCTTCTTTCCCAGATAAAAACTGAGATAGGCAGTATAGTTAATAGTTTATCACGTAGTTTCTCAAAGAGATTCTGTCTGTTTTTGCCAGTTAACAAGGCTGAATCTGATTTGTTCCTGTTGAAACATCTTTACTTCTGCCAGTCTATTTAAAAGTTTTTAGAGGCTCCTAGAAATTAACATTTTGAAACTGATTGTTGTTTTTTTTTTATTGGCTCATTAATTAAAAATTTGATTCTTGGCAATACTTTTTGTATAATTTTATGTTTCTGTCATTCTAGTTTAGGAATTCTGTTGTGGTGCAATGAGAAATCGTAGCAGAGTTCAAATTCCAGTTGAACGCGTTGCATTCACTTACATGCACTTACATTTGGGAAAGCTATTAGTATGTCATTTCCTCCTCCAGCTATGGGTTAAATAGCAGGACAAATTGGGTTCTATAGCCTTAGTTGGCAATCAGAGTTGGATGGGGGTAATGGCAATTACAAAGGTACGACAACTAATAAAACTTACTGATCATTCTGGTAAGAAAAGATCTCTTGAATTTGCTGGTGAGGATCTCAGACTCAACACAGAGGCCTTCTTAAAAACACGCATGTCATCACCTCTCAAACATCTATATGCACAAAAGTTGAGTAACATCTACCATGTATTCAATTGTGAAAGCAGAATAACATTTTTATTAATTCAAAGCTCCCATGAAAATTAAATTTTAGCATTAAATGACCCATTAAGGAGTTGGTATGCCGTTAAACAAAGACATCTATTTAAATCAAATATGTTCTGTTTGTGTCAATTTTGTCAAATCAAATTTCTTTATTATGTGTGGCTAAAATAAAACCTTTTCAGTAAAAGCAAAGTTTTGTTTCAGTTTTTTGCTAAGCCTTCTTCATTTCTCACTTACTCTGCCCCTGATATTCTTGGCTCATATGAAATGGAAAAGCTATACTGATTCCATTGCTAGGTCTGCTGCTAAAATAGTCGGTCCACTGTGCCGTGCGAGGCAATTTTTCTCTTCATAATCTATCTTACAATCTTATAAGTCTACGTTTCTTTGAATATTACGGCCGTTTAGGTTCCGGTGCTCTTGCTGTATATTTAGAGATTCTTGATAAAATCCAAAGAATTATCAGCAATATTATTGATCCTGTCATGGCATCTAATCTTTTTACCATTGTCATAAATCGTTGCTTCCCTGTGCTTTTTCTATAAATATTTTCATGATAATTGTTCAAATGAACTCTTCGCTATGGTACCGAGATGATATGAATTTAAGCGTAGAACTAGATGTGCTGTAGTACAGTGGATATCGACTCGGAACGACAAAGTGGGGAGCAGAGTTCGAATTCCAGTTGAATTCCTTGCATTCACTTACGCACAAATACCCTTGAGAAAAGTATTAATCCCTCTCTTCCCTCCAGTTATGGGTCAAATAATAGGAAAGATTATGTTCTATATCCTTGACTGGCAACCAGTCTACCACAGAAAGTATGGCAATCTATTGCGGAATAATCTTCTGCCCAGTTAGTCTTGTCTCTTTCGAGTCATGATCACCCAAAACGTGTATCACGTATGACACTTAACTGAACTGACTGACTAGATTGGTGATATGTTATCATCATTTTACAGTTGAAAGGGCTACATGGAACCGTAAGTTCTTGGCCAACAATTTTTTCTCTCGCATTTTTGTTTGTGGAACTCTCTCCCGGCTCCATGCTTTCCAGCCAACTTTGATCTTCCAAAATATAAAAATTGCTATCTAATGCCGTAATTACTGTTCTATTCTGTTCTCTTCTTTTTTTCTCTTAAGCCACTGTGTCTTAGTGGCTATACTGCCTTGCATAGGATGATATAATTAAACAACAAAAAACCTTCCCCACAGATAAATCGCAGCAAACCACTCGTTATTTGATCGCTATGAACAGATTCATATATATATATATATATATATATATATATATATATATATATATATATATATATGTTGTGTGTATTTAGGCAGCATTTTTTCATTGATGCACGTTTCATTAAATAATGTAGACAAGTTTTGTCTATTTATTTTATGAACATTCTTTTCATATCGTTTGATAAGTTGAATAGCATTATCGTTAAAAGAAGAAAGAGATTCACAATATTGATACATGTTTATTTAACCCTTTCTGAGCGTTCGGCTTAAATCAGCCATTATCAATTGACAATTATATTAAGTGTATTAAACAGTTCGCGGACGAACAAAAGTAGTAGTCTATTTTGTTTGCATGGAAGATTTTCAAAGCAACGACAATTACGTGCGTACGGGACACTGGAATTTAAAGTCACATTACAGCTTATGACGTCGCACATGACCACGCGAGTAATATTAAATATGGAAAGACATTGGAACACCAATCACTTCTGTTATCTATTATAGGCAATTGAGCATGTTCGTAGATATATATATATATATATATATATATATATATATATATATATATGATCTATTAAAGATTTTTAAATTCATTTCTTTTACATATTCGATTATATTTTTGATATCGAGTAAATATTGAGATATTAAACTGTCAAATGTGTTATTACTTTCGGCTATTCTTAGCCATTACTAAAGTCATTTGTTTTTTGTGCCATATCTTCATGTTCAAGTATCAAGCGTTTACGTGTGGTCACGCGGTAGTTCGTGTCATCTGATTTTTTATATTATTGTCAAAACTATATTTAGTATACTTGATCCTAAATTTGATATTAGTTCATTATAGTAAGTTATTGGCATTTTTATGTTTAATACTTCTTGTATTTGTAGCCTTTTTTTTTTTACACTTTATGCGATTCGTTATAGTATAATGATAGCAAGCTTGTCTCGCTAGCTCAATGACAACTGAATAGTGTATTTCATTCATACCAGGTACTTCATACGCCCATTCGTGTGCTACACTAAAGCTCTGATATATATATATATATATATATATATATATATATATATATATATATATATATATATTCAGATAAAACTTACCTGTAAATAGCTATTTTCAACATGTTATTTTAAGACATGCATTTTTCAACCCCTTATAAACAGAGAATGAGAAAAATTCAAAGCCCAAAGCTTAGCTCTAGTAAAAGATGGAGTTGGGATGTATTGGTTTTTATAGGTTTGAGCTAGATAAATTTTAGTAGTAATTTTCTTCTTTGGTAGTGGAAGATATGTTGCTTGAGTTAGTAGTGGTAGGTAGTGGGGAAGTAACTGCTTCGCCAAATTAAAAAAAAAACTTATTGGGACTAATTGGAAGAATAGGATAATTGTTACTTATTTCTATGACGACCCATATTGATGATCTCCCTTCGTTTATTTAGGAGTATATTTTGGTATTGAAATTTAAATATTTTAATTTTTTATGTCAAACATAGATTACATCTATCTCTTAAGCTATTAGGGCTTCTAGGTTGCCTATGAGCTTCCATTTTATCTGGGGATTTAAGTTATTTTCTTTTAATTCCCAGTATTTTCGGGAAAGGGCTGTTATATATATATATATAATTCCAAATAAAAAGTGGCATGTAGGTAAAATCCCAAGAAAGATCCTATTAATATTAAAATTAAAACTGATCTAGCCAGTTTAAATGTCCTTTTCACAGATCGAGTTGAATCCATTTCGATATCTTTCCTCTCTCTTTTCACCTTCTGAGACAGCGTTTGGACGCCTGCTTTCTAACATACTCTTCTCTCTCTTTTGTCTCTTCCCCTCCCACTTTTCTTTCTTATTTCTTTCCTTTCCCTTCTTTTTGAGTGAACTGCCGGTGTATAAAGAAGTTTTAAATTTTTCCATAATAAAAGAAAATCGCTAACGAAGAGAATGCATTTCGCAGAAATGATCATCCCACGCATGTAATTTTCGAAGTATTATTGGAAAAAAATAAAAGGATATATATATATATATATATATATATATATATATATATATATATATATACTACCGGCAATAATTATTAGGCAACCCAGTCTTTTTTAAAGAAATGATGTATTTCATACTATTTTTAGTATTTATCGCCAAATGAAAATAGAATGGTTCTTTTGTTATCATTACTTTGCAAAATTTTACAAGGCAAGGAAGCAAAGATGAACTTGTTCGAATCACCCTAAATATTCTTCATTTTTTCCTTGATGAAACTGCAATATAGGTAGTTATTAACTATTTATCAATTCATTTGATGCACATGTTATTGTGCAATATTTGATGCACATGTTATTGTGCAATATTTGATGCACATGTTATTGAACAGTATTAACAAAAGAAACATTCTATTTTCATTTACAATTATTCACTTGGTAATAAATACTAAAAAATAGTATGAAATACATCTTTTTTAAAACACTAGGGTGTCCTGATAATTATGGCCTGTAGTGTATGTGTGTGTGTGTGTGTGTATGTGTGTTTTGTGTGTGTTGTGGAATATTCCTTTCCTTTCTTTATCCAATGTGGCAGGGCCTTTAATATTAGCAAAAATTCCTACTCAAAAGAAGATATAAAGAAAGAAAATAATGACTAAACGAGGAAAAAGCAAAAGAAAGACATAAAAAAATAAATAAAGACAGAAAGAAATACAGATGGAAAGAAAGTATGACAGAAGGAAAGTTTTGTGGTGTCCTCCCTCTAAAGAGTCTATGTTGGACTCTTCCGCCTACTATAAGATTAGTAGGAGAGGAGGCCTTGGAAGAACAGTCGAATTGATTGAACGCTGGACAACTGACACACGCACTTATCGTGTAATACTCTCTGTTGTATTTACTATTAAATATACACTATTTCTATAACAGAAAGAAAAAATAATGAAGAAAGCATTTGTAGAAGAAATCAGAAAATTTCATGAGTTTAGAACAGATATAAATGGGAAGTTAGTCAAGGAAGGCGAAACCGAAATTCACGATATCGATAAAAAAATTAATCAATGAAGTGCAATTCAGAGTTTCCTTCTCCTAGACTGATTGTCAGTCAAGGCTATAGCACCAAGACCAAGGCTATTTTACGCGTAGCTGGGGACAGAAAACACCGCGAGTTTACTCACTAGATTAGGTCTATAAACATGTGTCTATAATTGTTAAGCAATCATTTTAATCTACTGATCAGAAAGTTTGATTAAGCATTTGATTGATGATACAAATTAATTATAATTAATTATTATAGTCACAATATGACTGAAATACCTTTCCAAACCTTTCACTCAAAAACCTTGACCAAATGCCAGTAAGTTAAGTGCCATATGTGATACATGTTTCGGCGATCATGTCTCGAGAGAAACATGACTGAGTGGGCAAATCTTTGCCGCAGTACGTTGCAATTACTTTCTGGGGTAGACTGGTTGTCACCCAAGGCTATAGAATCCACTTTTTCCTGTTATTTAACCCATAGCTGGAGGAAAGAGAAGGATTAAGACATTTTCCAAGGGTATTTGCGCGTAAATGAATGCAATGAATTCAACTAGAATTCGAACTCGGCTCTCTGATTTCTCGTTCCGAGTTTATATCCCCTGCACTACAACGCATATCTTGGTAACAAACTGAAAAGGCCCCCACCTCCAAAAAAAGGGCAAAATTCAAAACAATAAGTCAGAAATGAGAAAACATTTAATAGGAAGCTGCATTTCACACTTTTCCCAATTGTGACACCTCACATGACGTAATGTCTTTTTGTCTTCTTCTTCTTCTCGATTACATCACCTATTTTTCTGACTTTAGAATCTGTTCTCAGAAATAATTTTGAGGGTTTGACTATACCTGACCCCATCAAAAGTTTATGACAAGCCTGAAACAATATTCCAGCTAAAGTTTATTTTTTGATTTTACTAGCGGCCAAAGCTTCCGCTTTATATCACAAAATGGCCGACAATATGATGACCCCATCGGACCTTTCGCTTTACATCTGCAATAATGTTTTGATCAATGCACTTTCCAGCGAGTTTCCAAGATTTTAAACAAAAAATATAAATTTGCAATATATATTTTTTTACACAGTTTCTTAGCCGCGTTCATATTGCGATCGACAAGCAACAATTTTATCATCTTTTGTCCTTATTTTTACTCTCCACTCAAATTAAAATCTGCAAAATTAACAATACCACTTTTAACAATTTCCCTCACTCCGTTGTTTAAATCAAAAAGTATATTTATGTGGAAACAGGGTTACACAATGAAACTAACGCGTGATTAATATTATCCAAGCAAAACATCTCGAGAAAAGAAAGCTTTTCTTTTCTCCAAAGATGTTATGAAACAATCATGGCATCTCAATTTTTTTTTTATCATATCACCCCGAGCAAGGCGGTAACGCCACTGATGTGCAGGGGGCTACATAGGAGTGAAAAGATTGGAAAAGAGAAAACCGGAAACTGCATCCTAAACAGGAAACAAGGGATGAGCCTCTTCACCTGTTCAATAGACGTGGGTGGAGTGTGAACCGAGCGATAGTTTAGTCTATCTACTCCAATTAAAAAAAAAGTGAGAAGATTGGAAAAGAGAAAACCGGAAACTGCATCCTAAACAGGAAACAAGGGATGAGCCTCTTCACCTGTTCAATAGACGTGGGTGGAGTGTGAACCGAGCGATAGTTTAGTCTATCTACTCCAATTAAAAAAAAAGTGAGAAGATTGGAAAAGAGAAAGCCGGAAACTGCATCCTAAACAGGAAACAAGGGATGAGCCTCTTCACCTGTTCAATAGACGTGGGTGGAGTGCGAACCGGGCGATAGTTTAGTCTATCTACTCCAAATTAGTATTAAAAGATTCTAGTAGAACTAGGAATAAGACGATTCATAAAAATTGCTTCTGCAGATCTAAATAAAAGCGTCCAAAGAAAAGTCTCTTTTAATAATCGTAGTTATTTTTGTGCTATTGCTCGGTTGGAATGGGGAAAAGACAAGTTGCGTTTTGATAGTCGTAAGACGTTGATGTGATGGTTTTAAAAGGAGTTATTTGGTTGTCTCAGAAAATCAATAGAACGCTATAAATTTCATAAAGAACGCCCTCGATGTTCGATCGTCTGCTAACGCCGGGACGTGACTGGAGGTAAAAAAAATGTAATATCTGGCGCTTGTTCATCTAACGGCACGGTGTGAAATTTTGAAATTAATCAGAAAAAGAAGCTAAGTAAATAAGATGGATGTAAGACGTGGTGTATAAGAAGAAAAGTAAAGGAACCAAGTGGCTATCAAGAAGGAAAAAAAGAAAAAAAAAGAAACGGAGACAACAGGGAGAGAATGAAGACAGTGGAAAGAATTTTAAATAAATAGAGTTAATGACGATGTAGGAATAAAATATAAAAAAAGAAGAAATGAGATAAAGCAGAAGACATTAAAGAAGGTGAAAGAAAAACGAAAAAGAGATAAGAAAAGAAAGATGTAACAAAACATTAAAGAAAATATTACTGTCGGAGATTCTAAGAGACAGAGAGAGGGAGAGAGAGAGAGAAAAGAAAAAGATGAGAGTTGTTTAAAAATAAAGAAAGAAATAATTGAATAACTAAAGGATAATCAGTACGAAAGAAAGAAAATAAAAGATAAAAAAAAGGAAAAATTATAAATAAAGCAGCAGCCAAATCAAGAAAAGCATAAAAAAAGAAAGAAATTATTAAAAGAAAAAAAGAAAGACAGATAGAAAATAAAGAAAATAGTAAAAGAAGCAGTAAAAAGAATAAAGAAAGAAAGAAAGAGAGAGAGAGAAAAAGTGAAAAAAGAACCAAAAGAAAAGGCAAAAAGTAAAAGACAGAAAGATAGAAAGAAAAAAGACAAAAAGAAAACAATCGTTAAAAGAAAGAAAGGTAAATAGAAACTGAAAAAAGTTGTAAAAATTTGAATGGAAAAATGGAAAGAAAAAACATAATGAAGCTGTCAGGGAAGGAAAAAAAGAAAGAAAGAAAGAAAGGAAGAAAAAGAAAGAAAGAAAGAAAGAAAGGAAGAAAAAGAAAGAAAGAAAGAAAGAAAGAACAAAACGCATTCAATGAAATAAAGAAAAACAAAAAATAAAACGAAAAGAAGGAAAAGACGAAAAAAGAAAATGCCACACTGAAAAAAAGAAAGAGAGCAAGAAAGAAAGAGAGAGAAAAAGAAAGAAGAAAAAAGAAAGAAAAACAAATGTTAAAAAGAAAAGCATCAAAAGTAAAAACGTGTAAAAGAGAAAGAATGAAAGAAAAATTAAAGAAAAACACAAAAACAAAAAGAAAGAAACGAGGGAAGAGTAAACAAAAAAGGGATGAAAAAAGGTAAAAAAAAAACAATACAATGAACGAAATGATTCAAAAAGAAAATAAAAAAATTATTTACCCCCCACCCGCCCAAAAAACGTACAAATTTTTTTTCAAGAAAAAGTGAATGAGCTCCGACTGCAAAAAAGGGAACGAATTTGTGAAAATGAATGAATTGCTAAACAGAATATTTTAGCTACTTTTCCTTTCCTTTCATTCGTGAAGAACGTAATTATATATACCGGATCTCGGTACATGACGTCTGGCCGTCACCATTGCTTTTATGTTTCGTTCATTCTATTAGGCTAATAGAATATAAAATTCAGGGCTAGGGTTAAGAAAGAGGCTTTTGTAAATGAAGAGAGGCAGACGGCACAAGAAAGCGGAGAACAAACTAACTATTGCATTCTGGGAAAATTATTCTCGTAAGAATGACAAGACTCAATATGACTGCAATTTTTTGACAATTTAATATTCAGCGTTTCTTTGCTAGTTCTAATCGACCTTCTCAACTAAGTCTTATATATATATATATATATATATATATATATATATATATATATATAAATCCAGGTAATATTTAGAGGGGGAATAGCTATTTTCAACATGTCAGTTTAAGACATGCATTGTCAACCCAATTTAATCTCTAAATATATATGTATATAAATACATATAGACCAAATATAAGAAAAGTTTAGGCATACACGTTATTTCATGGTAATTCGGAAGTATAGGACTATTTCAGGCGAACCATCATCAGCTTCCGTCTTTATTGTACAGAAGATTTTACACGAATGAAATTCACAAAGATCCCCCCACATCACAAACAAAGACCCCCCCCCCCCCAAAAAAAAAACGGAATAAAAATAAAGATCGCTCACTTAAAAGAGAAAATTTAAGAAAAAATACATCATGACATCAGTTCGGCGAATACACACGCACACATTCATACATAAGTATATATATATACGCAACATATAATCAAAGAACACGCGTAAGAACAGATGTCAACTTAAACTTAAAGATACATTATGCAAGTCAGTTAGACTGCTGACACGTAGATTTGAAAAGTAAAGAAAGGGGTTAGGTGAGAGACAGAGAGATAGCGTTAAAGAGAAAGGGTAACGGATTTGTTCAACCTATACAGCGAGAATATTCTGAGGACCCTAGATGACACGCCAGGATTTATTATTGGAGGCCACAACCTGAACAACATAAGGTATGCGGACGATACAGTGTTGATTGCGGACACGGAAAGGAAACTACAAGACCTCATACAGAAAGTAGCAGTGGAGAGTGACAAGAAGAGACTACAAATAAACTTTAAGAAAACTGAGTGCATGGTCATCAGCAAAAGATACAACCCAAAATGCCAAATACAGGTGGGGGATAACAGAATCAAACAAGTCCAAGAATTTAAGTACCTAGGAAGTGTTCTAACAGGAGATGGAAAGTGCGACACGGAGATCCGAAGGCGAATTGGCATGGCAAAGGACGCGTTCCAGAAGATGAGCAAAATACTAACACACAGGAAGATCTCAATAGAAACGAAGAAAAGAGTGCTAGACTGCTACGTGATGTCAGTTCTTCAGTACGGCTGTGAATGCTGGACAATATCATCGAAAATGAGGAAAAAACTGGAAGCGGCCGAAATGTGGTTCTACAGAAGGATGCTACGGATATCGTGAACTGAGCATACAAGCAACGACGAGGTGTTAGAAAGAATGGCAACAAAAAGGAAATTGATGCTGAGCATCAGGAAGAGACAACTGAAGTTCCTGGGACATGCAATGAGGAAGGAGAGCCTGGAGAACCTGATACTGACTGGTCAGATAGAAGGAAGGAGAGACAGAGGAAGGCAGCGGATAACATATCTGCAGAGTCTGATCAGGTGGATGACGGAACGGGGGTTGCCAGGAGCAACAGGAGCAAACATACTAAGAGCCACAAGGGATAGGGAGACGTGGAGATCCATGATCGCCTACGTCCTGAAGGGACAGGGCACATAGAAGAAGAAGAAGTATTTTAAAGCGTAAACAAAAAGGGAAAGAAGAAAGAAGAGAGGAATAAATTTAAATGGGAAAGAAAAGAAGATAGGAGAAAATGAAAATAAAAAATAAATAAATATATTTTTCACAGTGAAAGGATAAGTAATTAGAGTTTAAAAAATTAAGAAAATTAAAAATATTTAAGAGATAATAGTTAATCAATCCGTTGTAATCACAAATACCATCACACCAACATATAATCAAAATTATACTAATTATACAGTCAACAAAACAAATATAATACAATATAAAGTTTAAAAAATTCATTTAAAAGTAAGCCTAATTATTCTATTTAAATTTAGTTGTTTAAACTTAATTATTGAGTTTAAAAATAAATTAATAGTAGAAAGATAAGAAATTGGAATCTAAAAAAACAATGAAAATTAAAAAAAAAATTACTATTATCAAGCACAAAATCAATTGGACCTGCTGAATCTGAGGAAGGAACTAGTTTTTAAATGCCGACATAGGAGCCGATTTAAATTATGTTAAACTTTTAGCCCCTCATTCATTCCTCTGAAGACTTCACACACATCACACTATCTTACGGAATATCTATTATTTATTTGTACCCTATTGTTATATGTGTCGATGTTTTTTTTTCTATATACAGGTTTACATATGTCTATGGTATTGCTTACATTTGCAGGTATATATGTGTATATATGTATGTTCGTATATATATATGTATATATATATATATATATATATATATATATATATATATATATATATGAGTGTGTGTGTACATATATATGTTTATACATATATATGCGTGTGCGTGTATGTGTATGTACGCATTTACGTGTGTGTGTGAGTTGTACGTGTACGTATATATGTTATTTTTACATTATTAACGTTATATTGTATTATAATTGTACCGTTGACCGAATAATTTATTATTATAAATTTATTGCGAAATTTGCCAAAATTCATATAGATTTTATATTATTTTTCCCTCGTATTTTCGAATTTTCCTATTCGTTTTCGTGGATTATTGTGTGCATCTTTGAATACGCGTATAACCAAAACGCCTCCCTACCAGTAAATTGCTGAAAGATCAGCAATTTTGGCAATAAGCACCATTATAATTCAATAATATATATATATATATATATATATATATATATATATATATATATCAGGTTGTTAACCTGACCCCTTCCACACTTTACCCCCAGGGCCTTCACCATTTGGAACAAAACAATGTCGCTAACGTGACGTAGAATCTCTATTAGAGATCCTATGTCGAAATGTACATCCGACCCCTTTGAATTTTGAAAATTTTCTCTAATTGGCTCTGTATTCTTAATACATTGAGCTCTCTGCCTGCATCACTTTTTAATGTTAAAAATTTCTTAATATTGATTAGGATCAGGTTCTTGGAATTTACCTTCCTACTCTTCCACTTCGGATTAAATATATATATATATATATATATATATATATATATATCTGTAAATTCAGATAAAACTTAGTGGGGAAATAGCCATTTTCAATATGTCACTTTAAGGCATGCATTCTTCGACCCCTTCTAAACAGAGAATGAAGAAAAGGAAGGGGTTGGGATGTATTGGTTTTTCTTTGGGTTGGGCAGGGGGACGGAGCCAGTAGTAATTCTTCCTTAGTAGTGGGAGGTATGTGACCTGACCCTAGGGTTAGCAGGGTAGGTAACTGCTAGGTCAACTTTAAAAAAATGTTTGAAATGTTTTTATTGGGACTAACAGGGGGAATAGGATAATTATTTAATTTATATTTATTTCTATGGCGACACATTCTCATGATCTCCCTTCGTTTGTTAAGGAGAATATTTTGGTCTTGAAATTTTAAAATTTTAATTTTTTCTGTCAAGCATAGATTACACCTATCTCTTAAGCTATTTGGGGTCCTAGCCTTGCCTATGTGTTCCCATAATCATTTCACCCCAAGCAAGGCGAGACCGCCACTAGTTTGCAGGGGGTTACGGTGGGAATATTGAAAAAAGAATGATAGATGAACGGGATTTAAGAAGATAGAAGATTGCAATTGACGTAGAATTTAATTTTTTGGAGATTTTAGTTAGCAGGGAATCAAGTAAACGGAAAGGAATTCCACGGGCGGAGTGTGCGAGAAAAGAAACTATTGTCGTAGAAGAGGCAGTTACATTTAACTATTTCAACACGTAAAAGGATAGGACATGAATGCCAATCTATTAGCACACTTAAATTCACGTGGGACAGGGTAACCAGGGGAAAAATGCTTATCAGAGTTCAACATCTAAATATCTTTACTGAAGCAAGAAGATTATTACAGGCTGACCATTGCTAATTCGGTGTTTATCTACCGGAATACTGATGGTTCTATTAGAATAAACTTAACCCACTTTCATCTATCTTTTGAAACACCATACAAAGCAAAGCACTACATGGGAATTAATAGAGAAAAAAGAAAATCAATTAAAATTTTAATGAAACACTGGCAAAGTAAAGTTTGAACGTAATTTTATTGGAGTCACGACTGGTGCTGAACGCAAGCTTGTTATAATGAAAGTGCACAAAAGATAATTGGAAATACATTTGAAATTGTAATAATTGTTGATGCAGCTGGTTAACTGCTGTGGATTCCGGGAAAAGGAACCGCACAAAATAAATGAACAACCAGAATTCGAGATAGAAAAATAAGTATATTAAACGTAAAGATACAAACTTGAATGCAGGTTAGTAATCTAGGATTACGATTAGTACGAAGTATATATACAAGTCTCTGAAGTGAAACCGTAGTATGTTAGTACGTCCACGTCGGAAGCTATTTCCATGACACACTCTATTTCTTGGTTCCACCAGTGTTAACCTTTGCTGCGGGGACCCGTCATGTCACGTACACGGAGATGAAACATCCTCACTTCACTCGAACTCTATCAGTAAAAAGGTAGTGCTAATCAGACAGCTTCTTCCCAAGAACTACTGCTTTGTGAAAAAACTCCCGAGACGATGCTTTCCTGATCACCACAATCTTAACCTCTTTAATTCAAGAGTTCCCCGTTTTCTTTCTGTTTTGGAGTAGTTTTCACACTGAAGGTTATAATCGTGCGACGTCGGTTGCTAATCGACTTAACGCACCCAAAATGTTTAGAACTTGGTAATCTGCCACTGAAAGCTGACTCCTTAGTATTCAGCTAACTGCCGACTAATATCAACTGCCTTAGTCCAACTATGTCCAAATTGGAACTAACCAGTAGTTCTACTGAACTCCAGCAATATGGCCGGGAATTCCCACATTAAAATGACCATGTGTCACATCCGGGCTTGCGTGGGAAGCCTAGTAAATACAGAAGTTCTCTGGAACTTTCCAATTACTTCCTGTTAACTCTTATTAATATAGGAGGGAGAGTCCATTATCTGAGGAATAGGTGTGTTTCACCATAACAGAGGGAGAGTCCATTATCTGAGGAATAGGTGTGTTTCACCATAACACTTTCCGACATAACATCAGAAACCGCACTTTTTGCCTTCTCTTATGCTCATGAGTGTCTATCTGGATTTGTATTCAATGAACATTAATAAAAGATACAACTAAGTAATATTTTCATTTATTTTATTAGTGTTGTCAATCTTTGACACTTTCTCAGATTCCTGATTTTTTTTTCTTAGTTTTGCAATACTTTTGGGTCTGTGCGTCAGGTACTGATATTGGTTATTACCGTCGTTCTCTTCTAGAAGTATTTCAATTCTCCAACGGTTTATGGGTGCACCTCCAAAGCCCTAGATGACCAGAGCAGGGTAGGTATTCTCTCCGCTGACTTAACTCCTACAGCTCAATGACGGCGGGGAGAAGCCTGGTTTGTAGCATTCAATACCTATAAAACAAATCCAGTAATTGTTGGGAAGCACCCCTTTTTGCTCATAAGAATGGACTCGCCTGATGTGTACAAATAATCCTGCCTATACAGAGAACGGCAGAGTGTGTGTAGTAATAGTTGTAAAGAGCGGAGTTGACTAGTTGTACCGCCGCTAGTTGGTCAGTAAGAATATAGACTCATTACCCGGACTTACTTCTTCACTACAAGATTGTATACATTGATTCCCACTAACAGTATTCCTAGTATTCCTGACTTGACTATCCCGTGTACAAGTTTGTATATTTTCTATTCAATATAACTTACATGTTCTATTTCTATATCTGTTTTTGTTATTATCATTTTGTGTGGTTCCTCAACAAGAATCCACAACAGTAATGATTCATCACCATTGAGCAGACACTGAATTTGATCCAGTCCTGATAAACTGTTGTACTCCCAATGAGGCTCCTTGTCTTGAACGCTAATCTAGGACTCAAGCGCACTCCAGACCACAAGTAGAATTAGTATATCTGTACCATGAATAAAAATGCTTGTAAAATTGCCCATTCATCTTCTCTCTCCAAAAAGTGCCTGACTCGTCCTAAGATGCCCTATTTTCACTAGAGCCAAATGAGGCCAAAACGTGAAGTATTTCTGCCATATCTGGCCTGCAGCTTCCCAGGCCTCATTTTCCAGCCTTGAGAGAATTCGAAAGCGTTTTCATTGCTTCGTTGGTAATGAATTGTTTTCAGCACTGCAACTCCTTCCCCACAGACGAAAACCTATTCTGTCGCTATTTCCATGACAAGTTTTCAGGCGATCTACATTCCCGAGTTCCACAATTTCAGACCATCACACCTAGGACTCACTGTGCGACGAGCACAGGGGCGAAACAATCTTATTCTATTCGTATTCATTTAGTAAGGATGAAGTTTCATTCAGACTGATTTTCCCAGAACTATTAATTTGTGGAACAAACTTCCGAGAAGATGCATATCCGATCACTTCAATTTTAACCTCTTCGAATCTAGGGACAACTGTTATCTATTCTACATATGCGGTTCTTACTGTCTCCCTTATAACAAAATTATTTGTTCAACAAATAGGCTCAAAGTCCTTGCAATGTCATCCACTGTCACCCTTCTGTCAGACTGAATAAGGTCATTGACTGATTCGATTACCTCAGGTGACCTCACTTCTGTAGGCCTTCCAGGCCTGCCTTCATCCTCAACACTGCTCCGTCCTAAACAATTAAGCCCACTTGTAGGCAGTTTTTTAACTGAAACATGTTTTTGACTGAAACATGTGGGACTATACACAATTGACACTCTCCTATGAATTTCAACTGGTTTTCACCCTTCAGTAATCAAAAACTTAATAATTGACCTCTGTTCAATCCTGGAGCATGCTTCTTGGTCGGCCATCTTTGTTACTCTCCAAAAATCTCAAAGTTTTCTTTTCAATCTGCAAAAAAAAATTATATCCCTTTGAAAAAGAAGTAAGGGAAAAAATTAAAATTAAAGTAAGCTTTTTCCTATGTTGGCACATCATATCAGGGATGGATGTTACTGATGAGTCAGTATAAAATTCAACTTTCAAATTCTTGGCCTTGTTACAGAGCGCAACCTGCTGAAATAGCATCCGAGATGAATGTGTCATTGTATTCCTTTATGTAGAAAAATGCACCAATTAGGATTCACAGTCGCTTGTTAAACGTTTATTGAAACCAAACAATAGATGTGAGCTCGGTTAGGCGGTGATTAATGCGTTTCAGCAGTGACAACCACACACGTTCCAGGCAATTCTGTACAGCTGTAAAAAATAATGAACGTCATGAAAATGGGTGGCCAATAATGGTGACTCAATGTAAAAAAAATAGTGTTTTATAGCAGAAAACTTACTCAATTCAATGAGAAAGGAAAAGAACAAGATACATGAGGTGATGTAGAAAGGACTGGAATCAAATGGATAAGAGATGGGTATTGACATTGCATTTAAATTCCTGGAGGTTGCAGCCGCCAGGAAAGCAAGTATATGGAAGGCAGTTCCACAGGCGAGAAGTGCGAGAAAAGAAGCTGTGGAGTAGATTTGTCGGCAGAATTTGGTTGATCTAACTGTAAATAGGTGGGACTTTGTTGCCAATCTGGTTGCACGAGTAAATTCTAGTGGCGGGGGCACCTGTGACTGAAGTTCGCCGGAGCAGAAGCTATGAAAATATTTGTAGAATAGACAGAGCGAAGCCACATCCCACCGGTGAGAAAGTGGATGGAGTCTAGCCGCCAAGTTGGGACCTATCACATTGCAGATTCTCCTTTGGAGCCTGTCGAGAACACTGAGATGAACAGCAGGGGTACCTGACCATATATGACAGCAATATTCTATGCACGGACGGATGGTTGATTTGTATATGTGCAAGATGGATTCAGATCTCTCTATGTAACCGCTGAATTGTCTGAAGAGGAGTTTGCGTGAATTAGATCTGGTTGTCATAATGTCACGTTCACTCCATGACTCCATGTAAAAAAAAATGTTTTGTAGCAGAAAACTTGCTCAATTCAATGATGTTATTGTGCTCATTTTATCTGTTGTAGTCCCCGGGAAATATGTACGATGCATTATTTTCAGAGCAAACAACGACCTCAGTAACATTTATAAGACCGGAAATTAGTTAAGATTAAAACTGACTCATGGGACTTCATGCAATGACGAATATTGACCACAAAGCTTGAAAATTACAGTGTAAGTTTCATGCTTAATGTCAACAAATTGATTTACACTTATTATTATACTAGCAGTATAGCCCGGCGTTGCTCGGGTGTAATGAAAGCTTTAAAACTAATTCATGGTCCTGGAGCTCAGACTCTTTGGAAGTTGGCACGAAAGACTAAAAAGCAATAGTTGTTTCCAGTCAAAGCAAAACCGTAGACTGAAAGAAAAATGAATGGATGTAAGTCAAATTTTGATTTTCTGGTATCGATATCAAATAAGTTTTTCGTCGTAAACTGAATTTTGAAGGCTAAATAAGTCCTCTGAGTAAATGGTATCATGACAGAGACTAAGAACTACAATTATACCCACTTAGAGCTAAACCCGAAGAAAAACTAAAATAAAAGGGCTGAAAAAATACAGACATACAGGCAGATGAATACACACACACACACACACACATAGAGAAACATCTTGCCTTATTATCGATTTTCTGCACTATTGTAAAAACTGCAACCTTGAAACTTCTGAATATCGTTTCTTATGTCTTTGTCTATGAGTGTATCAAATTTGATTAAAATCGGACCACGCCTTCTATAACTTGATCTTTTCGATTATCGATTTTCGATATTTATCAGGGGTACCTCGACGCAAAACCTATCTAAGAACATTCGCAGACGCTTATAGTACAACTGTGTAAATTTTCAAGAAAATCGGTTCAGCTGTTTCGGAGTCTATAGGTAACGGACACACACGAACACACACAGACAAAGTTCCATTTATAAATAAGTTTAGATATATATTAACGGGCAGCTTACCAAAGCCTAAAAATATAGTCTCGAATAAAGATGACACTACAGAAGAAAAGAAAGAGAGAAAAAAAAGTTTAATCGCAAAATTACCTACACAGTAATGTGCTCGAAGCTTAGATTGCCTAAACCGAACTAAATCGTTTCTTTTTCTTCATGTACCGTCTCCCTTCAGGACGTAGGCAATGATGGACTCCCATTTGGGTTTGTCTCTTGTCGCTCTCAATAATTTTTCTTCTAAGCCCCGTTCCTCTATCCATTTGCTCAGACCACAACAAGTACGTCTCGCGCTACTTTTTCCTATCTCTCTTTCCATTTATCCGACCTGTGAGTATCAATTTCTCCAGGCCTTCCTTCCTCATTACGTGTCACAGGAACCTCATTTGTCTCTTGCTGATATTTATTATCAGTTTTCTTCTCGTTTGCATCCTTTCCAACACCTCATCGTTGCACACGTGCTCTGTCCATGGTACCAGCATTAAATCATATGAAGGGATGCCTCCAGTTGTAACTCGAGAAGGGAGAGGAGGCTTTGATATAACTTGTGAATCGCTCTAAAACATCATAGAAAAAATCATGGGCTAAAGTACTAGTTGTTGTAGTGCAGTATCGAGTTCAATGGGGGGAAATTTACACCAATGTGTTAGTCCGATGGTAAATGACACAATAGGTATTTTACGTTGTGTCTACATCGTTGAATTAAATCTTTTATTCTATATTTCGTATACTTTCATCGTTTCTCAAACTTAGAATCGCAAATTTTCATTCCTGGCTTACATCTATCCCTAGCGTTTTTACATGTACTACTTTTTAAAAAAATTCTAGGGGTAAATTAAGAGACTTATCTATTTCTCTTTTAACTTTTCAATAATACGCTGACAGCATTGTAGCGTTTTCGTATTCACTGTGTATAAACTGAGTTTATGACTATTATACCCTTTTTTCCATTCATTTTTAGTAGCCCCTATCTATATTTTCTCTTCTTTATCTTTATTATTAATTTCTACTTCTGTTCTAGCCAAATAAGCTATATTTTCCACGAAACAATTACCTTCCATGGGACAGGCAATGTTTACTCTACAGCTGCATCTAGCTTACAAACACTGTTATTGAGCAACTCGTTGTTTTGATTTTCAATTATTTTCTGATATTTTCTACCACAACTGTAACTCACTTTAATGTTATTTTATAGAATCGTACCTTAATTTTTTTCAGAAGCAGCAATATGTTTTTTTTAAATAAATTTAGAAATATTCTTCCTATATTGGGCTATACTAATTTACTCTACCGGCATTTATATTCAAGGCACTTCAGAAAAATGTGCTCTTCGACAGGTTTTGAACCTGCGAACCTCTTTATAAGGGCAACCACTGCCTAATCCGTTGTACTTTGTGGCCGAGTGATAAAAAGCAGACCAGATCAAATGGTGATTTCCCCTGGCTAAGATTTAAACTCTGCCAGAAAGCACAGTTTATTTATGACTTTCGAATGTACAAGCCGGTAGACGGAATACAGTCAGTCAGTTAATTGCCATACATGATACACGCTTGGGTGATCATATCTTGAAACAGACATAACTGACTGAGCAGAAGATTTTCCCGCTGTAGGTTGCCATCACTTTCTACGGTAGACAGATTGCCAATCAAGGCTATAGAATTCAATCTATCTTGCTATTTATCCTGCAGGGAGAAAAGGTATTTGCGCGTAAGTGAATTAAACGAATTCAAATGGAATTCGAACTCTGATCTCCGATTCCGAGTTGATATCCATGACACCACAACGCACATTCAGACGGAGTTTACAGTGTTTAAAATAAATATAAACTAAAAGAAACATAGCGCCGACTCTTGGTTACGTATCCACAAAATATCTTTCACAGTGACAAATATTAAATGCACGGGCAGGTAAATATGCAAAACATCCAACAGAAGTGACTTAAAACAAAAGAAAGTCGTTTGTATGGTGATATAGTATCTCGGTTTTCGACGTTTTCTCTCAAGTTACAGACTTGACCTCATCGATCTTTTATTGTTTTGTTGTTTAGTGACAGTAATGTAATTTGCTGATCTATCGAGGACGTAATCAAGCGTATTGTTCACTCTTTGAGTTCTCTTCAATTCATTTCGATCGAGTAGAATTTAATAAGAAAGACAGAAAAAAATTACCCAAGTCCCAACAAGCAGGAGACAACATAATAAAAACTGTCTCCTCAGATCGTCTGGGGGAGGAGACATCATTAACTGTCACTTGAGTAGTAGAATAATCTAATGAATATTATGTGGGAATATATGATTAATTTCAGTTTTTCATAATCGGGTTATAAAGCTTTCGCGAAAACTGGTGATAGTATCTGGACACCAGGCTCTGCATTGGGCTTGAACCGTTGATTGGAAGTTAGTATGAGAGCCTGAATGCAGATTTTCAAAACGGGTTGATAGGCCACCTCGAACCGAATCCTCGATGCAAAGCAATGTTCCTCATTATTTTTTTATTTTTCCTCTATTATTATTATTATTATTATTGTGTCATTTTTCATCATATTTCGATTTCTGCTTTGGTCTCACTACCAACCAAGTCTGCGGGGAGACCTAAGGCAGGTAGTGGCGTGTTGTTATGGCTCCATTTCATGTTTTTCTATCTTCCCTATCATCCCCAGCATTACATAGATAAAGTTTTCCTTAGTGTGTGGGCTGTACTTAATAAGACAATTTTTTGTATATCTCTTAAGCTGAGGTTTCCAGGGATTCTTTCAATGTGTTGTTTTGTTCCATTTTTTATCATTCCAAGTGCACCTACTATCACTGGCACAACTCTTGTTTTCAATTTCCACATTTTTTCTATTTCAATTTCCAGGTCTTTATATTTTGACAGTTTTTCAAATTCCTTGATTGCTATGTTACAATCCGCTGGACAAGCCATATCAATTAATAGACAAGTTTTCTCCTGGTTTTTAACAATAATGTCTGGCCTGTTTGCTTCAATTTTTCTGTCTGTGTAGATGGTGTAATCCCATAGAATGGTTACAACTTCTATTTCTGTAACCGGTGCTGGGTGATGTTCATACCAGTGTCTGTTTACAGCTTTTCCATAATGTTTGCACATTGTCCAATGTAAATATTGCCCAACTCTATCGTGGCGATTTTTATATTCGTTTGGGGCAAGCACAGAACAGCCTGAGATTAGGTGGTCTATTGTTTCTTGGTGTTTATCACAAAACCTGCATTTTGGATCCATATTATTATGCATAATATTTGCCTGAAAGTTTCTCGTGAAAAGACTTTGGTCTTGTGCTGCAAGTATAAATCCTTCAGTTTCAGACTTTAATCCAGATGCACGTAACCATCGATGAGTATTAACTTTGTCAACATTGGATTTATTGGCACGTACTGGATATTGGCCATGCAGAGGTTTGTCTTGCCAGCACTGTTTCGTCTTTTCAAGAGCTTATCTTTGGCTTTCATTTTCATATTTTTTGCCGCAATAGTTGGTTCTTGGCTTCTGTTTTGCTTTTCTACAGAATCTACTAACTGTAAATCTTGTTTGTATTTACTGCCTTCTTTTATTATTGAATATTTTTTCTTTCTTTCTTCATGTTGCCTTACTAATTGTATCATCCAATCCTTTGTTGTTTCTATGTATGTTAGTAAGCCAATAGTTGTTGTCTTGTATGACAATTCCAGCTGAATAAGACCTCTTCCACCTTCTTTACGGGGTATGTATAGACGGTCTACATCAGCCTTTGGATGATGCATCTTATGCTTAGAAAGAAGCTTTCTTGTTTTAGCATCCATTCGCCTGATGTCGTTTAGAGTCCAGTTTAAGATGTTGAAGCTATATTGGACAACTGGGATTGCAAGGCTATTAATGGCCATAACTCTGTTCTGTGAATTTAATTCAGTTTTTAATATCATTCGTAGCCTTCTATAGTACTCTTTACGCACTATTTCTTTCATTTTTTTATGGTGAATGTTTTCGCTCTCATTTACACCTAGGTATTTATAAGCTTCTTCTGGTTTCAATTCTTTATTGTTACAGCAGGGTCTAGGCTAATTGAGGATGTTTCTTGTATTGATCCACGTAAAACTGTAGCTTTAGCACATTTATTCAAATTAAATTTCATTCCAATATCTTCGCTGAAGCATTTTACAGTTTGCAGAAGACCTTCCAGCTCACTATCATTCTTAGCATATAACTTTAAGTCATCCATGTAAAATAGATGGCTTATTTTCTTTTGGCCTATTTTATAACCACATTCTGTCTTATTAAGTTGACTGGTTAGTGCTATTAATGATATGCAGAATAGTAAGGGAGATAAAGAATCACCTTGAAATATACCTCTTTTGATGTTTATTTCATCAGACTTATAGGTTCCATTTATATGATTGAGGTAAAGGGTTGTTTTCCATATAGACATGCAGTGTTTGATGAAATTGATGATGACGGGCGATATCTTGTATATATTTAAAGTCTTTAAAATCCAGTCATGTGGCACACTATCGAATGCCTTTCGATAGTCTATCCAGGCTGTACTAAGATTTTTCTTTGTACTGTAGCAGTTTTCCAGGATCATTTTGTTAATTAGCAATTGGTCTTTACAACCATAACAGCCACGTTTGCACCCTTTTTGTTCAAGCGGTATCATGTCATTTCTTTCTAAGAATAAATATGTCTGTTTTGTTAAAATAGATGTTAGTAGTTTATATGTTGTCGGAAGACATGTAATTGGTCTGTAGTTTTTCGGGTTGTTTGTGTCACCATTCTTGGGTAGAAGAAATGTATTTCCTTTGGTCATCCATGCAGGAATTTTAGTGGGATCGTCAACCATTTCTTGGAGTTCTTTGGCTATTTTTTTATGTACTGCATTTAAATAATATAGCCAAAGTTAGGAATTTTATCTATACCTGGGAATTTGCAATTGTGTGCTTTTTTTAGTGCAAATTTAACATCATCTTCTGTAATTCCAGACCATGTCTGTTCGGGTTTATTTTTCATTCGTTCTATCTCCTGCGTAATCCAATGTACTTCCTTGCTAAGTTCTTTAGGGCAAGCCCATATCTTTTCCCAGAACTGTGTGACTTCTTCCATTCTGGGGGGTACTGTCACTTCAATTCTTTTTTTACCTATTTCCCTGTAAAATCTCTTTGTATCAGTCTGAAAGATCTTGTTTTGTCTGTAAAATCTTGCTCTTTTTTCATAGCGTCTTATTCTTTGAGCCTTCAGTTGGATTTTTTGCTTTATTTTTTCTTTATTTGATAAGACGTCATTTTCATTCCTGATGTTATATTTTTTTCGGCTCTTCTTCTTTTCCTAGTTCTTACATTTATTCCTCTACTCAGTTCATCTAGTACTGACAGTTCACTTCTTAGTTGTTCGATTTCTTTTTCAATTTTTCTTTTCCAAGGTGGATCTTCACGTCTGCGAGACTGCCTTGTTTTTATTTTGATATTTAATTTTTTTGTTTTTTTAATTATTATTATTATTATTTTTATAAATTATTATTTTTATAAATTATTATTATTATGTCATTTTTCATCATATTTCGATTTCTGCTTTGGTCTCACTACCAACCAAGTCTGCGGGGAGACCTAAGGCAGGTAGTGGCGTGTTGTTATGGCTCCATTTCATGTTTTTCTATCTTCCCTATCATCCCTAGCATTACATAGATAAAGTTTTCCTTAGTGTGTGGGCTGTACTTAATAAGACAATTTTTTGTATATCTCTTAAGCTGAGGTTTCCAGGGATTCTTTCAATGTGTTGTTTTGTTCCATTTTTTATCATTCCAAGTGCACCTACTATCACTGGCACAACTCTTGTTTTCAATTTCCACATTTTTTCTATTTTTATTATTATTATTATTAATTTTTTATTGTTCTTCTATTATTATTATTATTATTATTATTATTATGTCATTTTTCATCATATTTTTATTTCTGCTATGGTCGCACTACCTACCAAGTCTGCTGGAAGACCTAAGGCAGGTTGTGGCGTGTTGTCATGGCTCCATTTCATGTTTTTTCTATCTCCTAGCGTTACATAGACAAAGTTCTCCTTAGTGTGTGGGCTGTACTTAATAAGACAATTTTTGTATATTTCGTAAGCTGGGGTTTCCAGGGATTATTTCAATGTGTTGTTTTGTTCCATTTTTTATCATTCCAAGTGCACCTACTATCACTGGCACAACTCTTGTTTTCAATTTCCACATTTTTTCTATTTCAAATTTCTTGGTTGCTATGTTACAATCCGCTGAACAAGCTATATTATTATTATTATTATTTTTTATTTTTCCTTTATTATTATTATTATGTCATTTTTCATCATATTTCGATTTCTGCATTGGTCTCACTACCAACCAAGTCTGCGGGGAGACCTAAGGCAGGTAGTGGCGTGTTGTTATGACTCCATTTCATGTTTTTCTATCCTCCCTATCATCCCCAGCATTACATAGATAACGTTTTCCTTAGTGTGTGGGCTGTACTTAATAATACAATTTTTTGTATATCTCTTAAGCTGGGGTTTCCAGGGATTCTTTCAATGTGTTGTTTTGTTCCATTTTTTATCATTCCAAGTGCACCTACTATCACTGGCACAACTCTTGTTTTCAATTTCCACATTTTTTCTATTTCAATTTCCAGGTCTTTATATTTTGACAGTTTTTCAAATTCCTTGATTGCTATGTTACAATCCGCTGGACAAGCCATATCAATTAATAGACAAGTTTTCTCCTTCTGGTTTTTAACAATAATGTCTGGCCTGTTTGCTTCAATTTTTCTGTCTGTGTAGATGGTGTAATCCCATAGAATGGTTACATCTTCTATTTCTGTAACCGGTGCTGGATGATGTTCATACCAGTGTTTGTTTACAGCTTTTCCATAATGTTTGCACATTGCCCAATGTAAATATTGCCCAACTCTATCGTGGCGATTTTTATATTCGTTTGGGGCAAGCACAGAACAGCCTGAGATTAGGTGGTCTATTGTTTCTTGGTGTTTATCACAAAACCTGCATTTTGGATCCATATTATTATGCATAATATTTGCCTGAAAGTTTCTCGTGAAAAGACTTTGGTCTTGTGCTGCAAGTATAAATCCTTCAGTTTCAGACTTTAATCCAGATGCACGTAACCATCGATGAGTATTAACTTTGTCAACATTGGATTTATTGGCACGTACTGGATATTGGCCATGCAGAGGTTTGTCTTGCCAGCGCTGTTTCATCTTTTCAAGAGCTTTATCTTTGGCTTTCATTTTCATATTTTTTGCCGCAATAGTTGGTTCTTGGCTACTGTTTTGCTTTTCTACAGAATCTACTAACTGTAATTCTTGTTTGTATTTACTGCCTTCTTTTATTATTGAATATTTTTTCTTTCTTTCTTCATGTTGCCTTACTAATTGTATCATCCAATCCTTTGACCAACAATTATTTTCATCAAATCATTTAATAAACTAACAGCAGAAAAAAACTTCGTTAACATAAGGACTATGATAAAAATTCTCTTTTTTGATTGTCAGTCATGTTCAATGTTATTTAAGTTCCTTCTGATACTTCTGCAGTAGTTGGCCATCATCCGTTTGTCCCACGGTCCTTGGTAGTGCTCTTCCATTATTTTGCTATCCTGATGGAATCGTTCTCCTTGCTCATCACTCACAGTGCCGCAATTATTCGGAAATTTATCTCAATGGCTATGTCGAAAATGAACCTTAATACTCATATTTGCGTATAACTGATAAATAGTATTTCTGATAAAGTTTATCAATTAATTTCAATTTTGGCAATAAATAGGAAAAATTCGGTATTCTGTTTTAAAATTTTTGACTCGAAAACATTTTTTTCATAAAAAATAGTTTATTTCAGATGGCAGACATAAATTACTTGGCCAACCTGAAAATTGATGGATTTCTACGACCTTTATTAATTAAGTGTTGCGATCAGCCAAGATCGTAAATTGATCTTTTTTTCCAAAAATGAGTAATTTCATTATAGCAAAAACGGTTGCTAATTATGAAAGTCTAAAGTCATTTTCGGAATCATTACCTTCAAATTAAAAAAAAAGACGTGCTTTTTTCCTTGGCATAAAAAATCGTATTGACTGGTGTAATCAGCTGACGTTCGAGGTGGCTCATCAACCCGTTTTGAAAATCTGCATTCAGTCTCTCGGCTGTTATCTGGGCTAGACTTCCAAATTTTGAAATTTTGAAATCGTTTCAAAATAAATATTTAAAGGCAACATTGTCGTAGTGCAATGGTCAGCGAAGTTAGTCTGATTAGACATCATTATAGAATAGTGTGTTCGAGATTTACTGTATATTCAACATGGTTGATATGTCATGAAATAAATCAACCAAAATTCTTCATCAGACTTACTGCTATGTTTTTGTAATTAACAAAAATGTGTGTTGGATCCGTTGGTCTCGAGAAACCTTGGATTTTGCTCCCTCCCCCCAAAAATAATTACCCATCAGCTGCTGATTGAGGCGGCGCTGGAGGGTCCTTTCAGCGTGCAGGCCTGGGAAGGGTTTGATGAGAAATCGGTGGTTGCCCATTCAGAACGTCTTTCCCTTCCACGCCATCGATGTTATTCAGGGGAAAGACAGTGGCAAATAAAGCTTAGCACCAGCGTCGTCGCATAAATTGCGAGAAGGAAGTCGAACATAACATTGGACTGTCTTAGGGACTCTGACTCCGGATTTGTCCCTAAGGTTTACTCCCGAAAACACAAGCAAAAAAAAAAAAAAAAAAAAAGAAAAGAAATAAAAAAACAAAACAAAAACAAATTGGTCTTTTAATTCGAATCTTAAAAATCTTAAATCACTGAATTATCATTTCTTTTCTGGAATCATTACTATTAATTTTCAAGTTATGAGCACAATATAAAGTATCAAATAAGGTTGCTTTTTCACTTGATATTACAACACAGTCGGGTCATTATATTTAGGTCCTGGGTATGACAGTAAAGTGCATCCAGCAGTAAGATTACGAGGTTGTGATTAGCATGGAACCACCTCTTAATTTTTCCCAGGTCCATCCTGACCCAGGGTGGTAGCACCTGTTAGGGTGCCAGCTATGGGCAAATAGTTACCCCCACAAATGGGGTCACAACACTGAAAGACTTTTATAGAAATATATACATAAAAATAGACTTTTATAGAAAAAAATACATTTTTGAAAGAAAATATTATCAACAGTACTTTTTGAAGGAAAAAATTATTACCATAACGCATTTTAAAGAAAAAATATTACCAGCAATACATTTTGAATACAGAACTAGAAGACATCTTCAGTTTTCTAAAATAAAAAAAAATTTAAATAATTTTTTCTTCAAAATCTGACTAAATCAACCTTCTCACTATAATCGAACATAAAAATACCTTAAAACTCTACCTTTATTGGCATTAAATAATCCACAGAGGTTGATATACCGTTAAACAAAACTCAAACTCAAATTATATTTAACTACCAAACCACGGAGGTAAATGCAACACAAGACCATTTTAAAGTGAGGTTTCCGAGCCCTTAACCCCGGCCAAATATATCCGATTCACCCTGCACAAGGCAGCGTTGGGCACGTGTTTACTTTTCCCCAAACGAGACTCTACTCTTCGGTGGAGACTCGTCTGGGTTCTTCTCCGCCCGGAAGCAGAGAGTCTGACGAGGTTAACTTTAAGTTGCTTCTTGTAGTTAGACTATTAACTATTATGTTAACTATTACAGTTGCGGTTAACGTGGCTAGTTTATACAACCGTTATTTCTGAGTAGTGAGTATGTTACTCTCTGAGTGCCCCTATATCAACATTTGATAATAAAAAATTCCTAAACCAGCGTAGGATAATGGTTAGCGAGGCTAGTGTGGTTTACCATTTATACAGAATAGTGAGTTTGATCCTCATTGGGTACCCATACAAAATTCAACATTAAATATTTCAAAAAGGGTTGAAATATAAAATCAAACAGCCAAATCCACTGAAGCACGGGTTTTAGTTTGATCACCGAAGTTAAGCAGTGTCGATATCTTCTAGTGTTTAGATGGGGGACTTCTTGGGAGCACCGGGTACTGTAAAGCGAAAACCGGGTACAAATCGGTTGGACATAGCAAATTTGTACCGCAAAAATTTACTTGTTATGCAAACGCCTTATCAGAGCCCTTACTACTCATGGGAGTCTCCGGGCCTAAAAAAAAAAGGGGGTAAGAAAGAACTATTTCCTAGCCTTAAACCCTTAATAAATTTTGCGTTATATTTTGTCAATTAGAAAAAATATTGATAATTTAAATTTCCTGTAATTAAATTAACGATTCATTAATGAGACCAGGAACATTGAATGTATTGAAATAATGAACACTTCAAAGTGAATACTATAAAGATATGCGATGAGGTTGCATTTTCATCTCGTGTACCCTATTTTGAGGCACCTTCGCTTGGTGTATTGTTTATCAAAGTTAATATATTTGACCTTTACTAATGTTCGATTGTTCCATACAAAATTCGACATGAAATAATCCGGAAAGTCTTTACATATAAAATCCGACAGCCTAACTTATTTAAATCTACTATCCTGGTTTACATAAAGGGTACTAAAATAATTTTCCATACATTTGTGTAAAAACATAATTTACGACTCATTTCTATTATAAAGAAATTTTTATAAATGTTTATGTTTTTAGTATTTGCTGCAAAATGGTGTTTGGCGTGCACATTCGTTGTGTGCCTGGTCGGTTGTGTAACTACATTAGTCTCAACGTCTGTCTTCAGGCCAATATCCTAAGTGGCACTGTCTCTATTAATTTCTGAAAATTATTTCAGGTGTCTTTTCACCAGGAAAGATGTTTTTAATTTCTAGTGTGTGTAGTATTAAGCAGTGCAACACGCTTGGTTTGTATTGGCTTCTTTTATTTCCCTTGTAGAGCTATTTGGCCGACAACTTTTCAGCTAGAGAAAAAAAGTGAGTGATAGAGACTCACTAATCTTAGCAGTTGCAGACCCACATGTAACCATGTGGAAGAAAGTACACGGGGAACAATTTTATACTTACTTCATAACCTTAAACTATATTTCTATTTTAGTAACATAGAATTACAGGTTGATCATTTGCAAACATTTGTATTGTAAATGTATCGAAATCTTCCTCTTTTTTTAAAAATCGTATCACCCCAAGCAAGGCGAAAACGCCACTGATGCGCAGGGGGCTACGTAAGAGTGAAAAGATTGGAAAAGAGAAAAACCGGAAACCACATCCTAAACAGGAAACAAGGGATGAGCCTCTTCACCTGTTCAATAGACGTGGGTAATGAAATAATCTATCTGGGGAAAAATGAAACTGGTATGGCGCATAACTACACAAGAAAATAGTCATAACATAATCGAAAATTCTTTCATAACGGCTAACGAAAGACAAAAGTACTCATATATATATATATATATATATATATATATATATATATATATATATATATAAACATGTTTCGTTAAAAATGAGCGATAAGGAAGATTTTATTAATTTTTGATTTCATTTTTCCAGTATTCCTACATGTTTTCTTTTTGCTGGAGATAAGGAATGTAAAAATGTTCCATAATTTTCGACTTTCAGTCTCTTCACAGGCCATTTTCAAGGATGTTATTTATTCAGTGTTGCTATTATGTCTTCATGTTTGACTGTAATATAATTTTTTGTGTTATTGTTTTTTTGAAAAAGAATTCTTTAAAGCTGTCACCTGATGCGCGTGGATGGCCATCGTGTGAGCGTCTATCTATTTTTTTTTAAATTTCAAAACTCCATTTCCATTGCTAAATAATATAAGATAGATGGTAGGAGAAAATTGTTTGATATTTGGTGCCTTTCTTATAGCGAAGTAACTTTGATATTTTGATTTAAATAGTATTTTTGCATTTTCGAGTGAAATTTTTCTTAAAGATTCTTGTAAGTTATGGATTAATAAATGTTTTTTTTTTATTGCACTATTATTACTAGATAGGTGTCATGTAAGGCGTCTACCCAGAGTATGGGTAGTATGGCCAATATAGGTAATTGATTTATGACGAGAAACACAGAGCATTGAAATTCATACACTATATTAGTCATCTCTTGTTTAGATTTGTTGGGTTATTATTATTAGAAACAACATATATATATATATGAGTGTGTGTGTTGGTGTGTGTGTGTGTGTTGGCTTATTTTCGTTCAGTTCTCTCTCTCTCCCTCTCTCTCTATCGCGCACGCACACACATAGTTCATAGTTGAGATAATTAGGATGTTGACTCAAAATTATCAACCTTCTCTACCAAGTATTTCAAGAAGTCAGTCTCTCAGTCAGTCAGTTAAGTGCCATACGTGAAACAGGCTTGGGCGATCAATATCTTGAAATAGATATTACTAATTGGGCAGAAGATTATCCCGCAGTAGGTTGTCATTACTTTCTGTGGTACACTGGTTGCCAGTCAAAGCTATAGAACCCAATTTGTCCAGTTGTTTGACTCATAGCTAGAGGGAGAAGAGATGTATTATATTATTAAATAGAAATTAGTAGGGGATCAGTTTATTACATCATAACAATATAAAACTGGTCTCCCACTATATGCCCAGTAGAAGCCCTAATCATGTTTCTAACTATTATATTCAGTTAGTCAGTTAAGTGCCATACATAATACACATTTAGGCGATCATGTCTCTTTTGCGACATGACTGATGGGGCAGAAGATTATCCCGCAGTAGATTGCCATTACTTTCTGCGGTAGACTGGTTGCCAGCCAAGGCTATAGAACCCAATTTGTCCTGTTATTTAACCCATAACTGGAGTGAAGAGACGGATTAATACACAAGAACAACTGAATTTTTGGGACTTATAAACCTAATGTCCAGTAACCCTTCTTTACCAGAGTTGATACTGCAATTTTTTGATGTTAATGGTTTTCTCTAGTATTTCTGATGTTCATGGTTTTTTCTGGTATTTTTTTTACCATAGCTCATATTGCAATTTTTTACCCTAATGATTTTCTCTGGAACTCCGTATTACTGGTTCCCATATTGTGTTCATCTCTATGCTTGGTCGGCTCAGGAGATATTTGATGCCTAGCATATGTGCTCATTCCTTAAGTTTACGTAGTTTCCAGTGGCGTTCTCTATCTATTAATTCAATTTCATCCCAGCACCTGAAGAAGGCTAGAGCGTACAACAGCCGAAACGTCGTGCAAATGGCAACAAAGATTATGACAATCGTCCGAATAATGTAAATACTGTAAATACTACCTCATCTCAGAAATATAGACAAGTTTTTTTTTGTTGCACTTTATTGACATCATCTAAGGCCGGATACATCAGTCAACAACCTTTGTTCTTTGTTGACCTTACCTACGGCCGGATGTACCTGTCAATTATCTCCGCCATTTTGTAGGTAATTAAATTATCTCCGTGCTGCACAAATGTCCCGAGAAGCTTTTTTGATTAAAAACAGAGAAGATTATGTAGAACATTCTTGTCTACTTGGTAAGCCTATCTGTGGAATTGAACATAATATTTACCGTAGACCATTTTAATTTACCAAGAAAAACATGTAGACATTAAGTTGTTAAGATCTGAAGCTATTAACGCCATACCTTGGTGTTGTGGCTATGTACCATTTGTTTTTTCTTCTTCTATGTGCCATGTTCCTTCAGGACGTAGGCGATCATAGCTTTCCACGTCTCCCTATCCCTGGTGGCTCTTAGCACACTTTCTCCTGTTACTCTACCAGAACCTCTCTCTACCATCCGCCTGTTCAGACCCTTCAATTATGCTATCCACTGCTTTCCCCTGTCTCTTTTTTTCTTCTGACCTGTGAGTATCAGATTCTCCGAGTCTTCCTTCCTCATTACATGTCCCAGGAACTTCACTGTCTTTTCCTGATGCTCAGTATTAATTTCTTTTTCGCTTCTATTCTTTTTAAAAACTCATCATTGCTCACATGCTCGACCATCATATCCGCAGCATCCTTCTGTAGAACCACATTTCACTTGCTTCAAGTGTTTCATTTATCTTTGATGATATGGTCCAGCATTCATTGCCATAATGAGTGACAGTCATCACATAGCAATCCAGTACTCTTTTCTTTGTTTCTAGCGACATTTTTCTGTCTCTTAATACTTTACTCAGCTTCTGGAATGCGTCCTTGGCTATTCCAATTCGTCTTCGGATCTCAGTGTCGCACTTTTCGTCTTCCGTTAAAACACTTCCCAAGTACTTAAATTTTTGTACTTGCTTGATTTTAGTATTCCCAACCTATAATTGGCATTTTGGATTCCTCCGTTTGCTGATGACCATAGATTGCGTTTTCTTGAAGTTTTTATTATAATAGATACAAATGTGAGAACTGAAATCCACCGAAGCTGCTCTCAGAAAAATAAAGAGAAGAAGGAAAGGAAAAGATATGCAACCGTATTGAGTCAACTTTTTAAACACCATAGAAGTGGTGAGTTAAGATGTTTTAAAACGCAAGGTAGATAAGGATCTGGTCACTATTCTTGGGAAACCTGAGCATCTGGACGTGGTGTAGTGATCAGCAAGCTTGACTCGCTAGAACATATCACCACTGATCTAAGCGCCACCTAAAAATAAACTATAATTGGGAAAATTTGGGAAGAGCGAGGATCTTCAAATGAAGTCGTTGTAAAGTACCACGTAATCTTCCAAAGCTTATCTGAAAACTATTTACTTTATTACGCGTAGGACGATTGTGAATATCTTTGTTGTCACTGCTACAAATTTATACTCTCTGGCCTTCATCAGGTGTTTGCCGATCCGTGAATGTCGAAGTGAAACCTTTATATACTCTACGAGGTTAGAGTGTTATCCTTCTGCGGGCCATGTTTATTTAGAAATTTCATGAAGGCTTGTCGATCTTGATTTTCGACGTGAGCGATTTATTTATCTTACGAGGGTAGAGCGTTTTCGTTCCGCTCACCATGAAATTCCCTGAATGCTACCTGCATCTACAAGCACCTAATGAAGGCTGAGAGGCATAACGTCTGAAAAGTTGTTATAAAAACAACAAAGATGAAGACAATATTTCGCATGTAAATAATAACTCTTCATCCCAGAAATTCAGAAAGATTGGAACTGTCTTTATGAAAATATGTTCCACACACAGTAGTAAATATTCAGCAATTGTTTCTAAAAAAAAAAAAACAAAAAAAAAAAACTTCTATCCAGGATTATATTTCGTGGAGGTTTTTGAGTGAAAGTTTCTATCATATTGTGATTATAATAATTAATTTGTAGTATCAATCAAATGCTGAACCAAACTTTCAGGTCAGTAGATTAAAACGATGGCTTAACGATGATAGACACATGTTTATAGATTCAAATCACGTGAGTAAATACGCAGTGTTCTCTGTCCCCAGCTACGGGTAAAAAAGCAGAGCAGACTGGGTTTTAAAGCTTTGGTTGGCAACCAGTCTAGGAGAAGAAAATTTTGAATTTAAACCACCTGCTGTATTGTAGGTCCTGCCTCTATAGACACAGGCTAGATGAAGGTAACTTCAAAAACAAATCCACCTCTGAGAAAAGGGACGGGTAACCTCAATATCCCCGGTGTAAAAGTAACTGGCAAGGCATTTCACAATCCTGCCTTGGATGTCCCCATGAACCACCACGGCTAAAATGCACTAACTGAATAAAATGGATGAAATCATGTTCTCTATGTAGCGTTATTAATGTGCAAACTCAATACTAAAATATCTCATACCTAACGTGATTTTTTCCCCTGTTGATCAGCTTTGGTCACATTGTGTCGATATTATATAGTCGTGTTAGTGAAGGAAACATTCAACATTGCAAACGAATCACTTTTAGAATAATTCTGCAAGATTTTCATTTCTGAATTACTCTTTAATAAATGATTATATTACTCTCACAGTTTAGAACTTTTCAGCTAGGACTTCGTGTTCCACTTCCGGGGAATCTAATCACCTACATTGCTCCCATATTCCATTTGTAAAAATGAAATTCTACACAGGAAGATTGTTACTCGGTAGAACTAATTTCTGAGTGGATGCTTCCTTGAACAATACAATCTTATCCCCCCCAAAAGTTAAGGGTTAATCGCTATATATCCTTCTTATCCTCAGAATCTTCAATTTCATCATTGAACGCTTTACCCGGTGTGACTCTTGACTGTTGTACTGAGTGGGGCGTAATAAAAATATATCTATACAGAGTGTCCATAAATTTCGTGTGCAATTTAAAAAAAAAACTTTATTTGTATTTACGATAAAAATAATTTGTAAAAAGAACTAGAAAGAAGTAAATCTATATTTTTAAGGTTTAATTGAAATTTTATTTAACTTTTCACTTGTACTTCATCATTAGCAATACAAAGGGTAATACAATTTTGCCGTTCACGGAAAACATTTGCCAACTGATTTACAGTAATGCCTGAAATCACATTAGTTATTTTGGCTTTCAAATCTTCTAATAAACTAGGTTTAGTTGCATACACAATTGTTTTCACATAAAAAAATCTAATGGAGTCAAATCTGGCGAACGTGGAGGCCAATAAAATGGTCCACCCCTTCTAATCCATCTGTATGGAAATTCCTGATTTAGAAACTGTCTAACACGCAGACAAGGGCGTTTTTCTGAATGTAGAGTCTACATTCTATTGAGAATGTAAGAGACTATTCGTTTTCTCTCTCAGGTGGGTGCTTATATATCTACCTGTTAAAAATGCCTCGTTTATCTCATGTGTGCACAAGCTACGCGAATCTTGATCGACCACGTGTTCATGTGTCTGGGCAGTACAGACCTCTAGTAAAGACGTGGGTTTGCTTCTAACGGCTGGGAGGTTATCATTCAGATCATCTCTCTGATGCACCTGATTTCCCTGAAGATCACTGAGTGCAAACTTTTTTTGGTAACAGCTGAGATGTTTAACATAATATATATTTAAATCGGATACGAACTCTGAATCCTTACGTTTAAAATAACTTATTCAGGAAGATTAAGAAAAAAACAAAACAAAAAAAAACAAAAAACAAAAACAAAAAAAATACCCAGTAAAACTCTTCTCAATGTAAAGATAACGCGTTCATTTTGAAAATTCTTGGCTTCACCTAACCAGATTCTATATCATCAAAATCTCTTCGAATCAATCAAGTTCGTTTATTTCTAAATTTCCCTGCAGGTGTCCAGATTCGAATGACATTTTTCCGAACCTAATCTATTTTCTCACGCTTGGCAGTGTCATCAGCTGGAAGCCTCACATTATCACAACAACTGTCAGGTTAGATTTGATCACTAACGGCTTTGAAATGCTACAAAGAGACAGTAGTGGCGGAGATGGACATTGTTAGAAGTTTGACAAGGCCCAGATCAGGAAAATGTCGGGACGTACGTGAATGGTAGAAGCCGTGAGTCCACCATACTGGACAGCTTCCACTAAATTCTGTCTATAGTATACAGCTGTATCAATGAAGAGACAGTGAAAATTGAAAAAGAATCCCTTTTAAATAATTCTGCAAGTTTTATTTGTAAGTACACTTTAATAATTGTGCGTTGTGGTGCAGTGGATATCGACTCGAAACGACAAATCGGGTTGCCGAGTTCGAATTCCTGTTCAATTCCTTGAATTCACTTACGCACAAATGCCCTTGGGAAAGGTATTAATCCGTCTCTTCGGATTATTATAAGTTAAATAGCAGGATAGATTAGGTTCTATAGCCTTGGCTGGCAACCAGTCTACAGCAGAAAGTAATGGCAATCTACTGCGGGATAATCTTCTGTCCAGTCAGTCATGTCGCTTTCGAGACATGATCGCTCAAGCGTGTATTACGTATGGCACTTAACTGACTGACTAGATATAATAGTTGAAAATATGATCAAGGCGTTTACTGGGCATAAAGTGGGGGGTCAGTTTTATATTGTTATGATGTAATAAACTGACCCCACCTAATTACTACTTAATAATATAATACATCTCTTCCCCCTCTAGCTATGAGTCAAATAACAGGACATATTGGATTCTATAGTCTTGGCAGGCAATCAGTCTACTACAGAAAGCAATGGCAACCTATTGCGGGATAATCTTCTGCCCAGTCAGTCATGTCTCTTTTGAGACATGATCGCCCAAAACGTGTATCACGTATGACACATAACTGACTGACTCTTTAATAAATTATTATATTTTTCCATCATAGTTTTTATTCTTACTTTATGTAGCTTGTCTCTTAACGGCGTGGACGATCATGACTCTACACAACATCCTATCATTTGTAGGTCTAAGCAATATTTGTCTTCTTAATATATCTTCTAGCCCCTGATCTGCCACCCATTTACGCAATAGTGTTGATGGTGGAAATCTATCTTTGTCAATCCACTGCCATTTTGCATTGGACATTGTTCATCAGCTGTTATATTTAAGGGATCTTTTGTTAAGACGAATCATTCGTCATAAGAGCTTCTTGTGCCTTGTCCCTTCAGGACGTAGGCGATCATGGCTTTTCACGTCTACCTATCCCTGTTGGCTCTGAGCACGCCTCCTGTTACACCACGCCATACTCGCTCTATCATCCACCTGATTAGATCCTTCAAATATGTTATCCGCTGCTTTGCCCTGTCTCTTTTCTCTTCTATCTGGCCTGTTAGTATCAGGTTCTCCAAGACCTCCTGTTAGAACACTTCCCAGATATTTAAACTTCTGTACCTGACTTATATTTGGCATATTGGGCTGTCCTTTTTACTGACGACCATGCATTCGGTTTTCTTGCAGTTTATTTGTAGTCCTTTCTTGTCACTCTCTTCAGCCACCTTCTGTAGGAGGTCTTGTAGTTTCCTTTCTGTGTCTGCTATTAGCACTGTATCATCTGCATACCTTAGATTGTTTAAATTGTAGCCTATAATGAATACAGGCATAACTTCTAGAGTCCTCAAAATATTCTCGCTGTACAAGTTGAACAGATCCGGTGAAAAGACACATCCTTGTCTTACGCCTCTTTCTATCTTTGTATATCTGCTGAATTCGTTACCTGTCCATATACAAGCGGTTTGTTGCCAGTGAAGATTCTTGATTACTCTTAAATCTTTCCCAAATATGTCAAGGCTGCTGAGCATCTCCATCAATTCTTTGTGGCGTATTTTGTCAAACGCCTTCGCATAATCAATAAAGCACAGGTATAAGTCCTTCTTCATTTGTATAGTCCTTTCAGAGAGCATCCTAATCATAAATATGGCGTTCCTTGTTCCAGTGTCTTTGACGAAACCGCACTGTTCTTATTCTATCTCTGGCCTGATTCTGCTTCTCGCTCTATTCATCAAGATTCGGACGATTAGTTTTGTTATATGGCTCGTTAAATTGATGGTTCTGTGGAGTTCGCACTCGTTTGCTCCTGGCTTCTTAGGCAGTGCTATGAAAATCGACTTGCTGACGTCATCTGGTATGACAACATTATTACAACATGAGAGCTAGTTCTCACTAAAAGGAAATTATTCATCACTCACTCACACATTCGTTCCTCACTGAATTCCCGTAAACTCACTGAGGTGTATGTGGCCCACAGCTCGCAGCACGTTAGGCATTGCTGTCGTGGTTTCCATGGCAAGGTTTTCTGGGATGCAGTTACAAGCCTCATACCGAACTAGTTTTTAATTAAGAGTTGTTCTACTCCTAGACTGGTTACCAATCACGACTAAAAAAAGAGTCCAGTCTCTTCTACTATTTAACTCATTGCTGTGGAAGAAGAGGTAGATACCTTCCCCAGGGGTATTTTCCATTAGGTGAATGCAATGAACTCGATTGAAATTTGAAAACGGCTCTCCTATTTCGCCTTCAGAGTCGCCATCATTAGACCACTTGCCATGACGTGGTGTAATGGTTAGTAAGATTGTCTCGCTAGATCAATTACAACACAGTCATGAGTTCTATCCTCACTGGGTGCTCCATCAGCTGTCATCAGAAGAGCGCCTCAGAGGATGTTCTTTCGAAAATATAAGATGGGCTACTATCGAAATGAAAATATTAAGCATTTTCTTATCTCTAGCAGAACGTGGTTTCAGATTTGGACACTTATTCCCAATTACTTCGATGAAGATTTTCCCGATCTAGAAGGTCTTGTGTCTCATCTAAGCTATTAATAAGTTTCTTTAAACTAAAAATTAATTAAGAATTTTCACGTTTCCAGTCATCAATCAACGCCATTTTCTGACACCTGTCGTCAAGTTATAAAAACTTATTTAAGCATTTTTAAAAATTAAAAAAATATATATACGTCTAGTTAAAACAGAAACTGTTAATTTAATGAGTTATAAACAAGTTTAAACTGAAATTACTTACGATAGTCAGTACATGACAAAATAATCGTGACTGCATGCCCTGGATCAAAGTCGCTATTCTCCACTGACTTATTCGCAACTACTTTGGTGAAAGTTTTCCCGATCTAGGAGGTCTCGCCGGAACATAGCAAACTAGTCTGCATATTCCGATAACTAAATAAATTGGTAAATAAGCAAAGGAGATATTATTGCGCGTGCGCGAAGAGACCCTCTCCAGAGTCAGTCAATTAAATGCCATTGATTCACTGAGCAGAAGATTTTCCCGCAGTAGATTACTGTTTCTCTCTGCGGTAGAATGGTTGCCAACCAAGACTATAGAACCCAAATTTGTCCTGATATTTAACATAGCTGGAGGGAGAAGCGATGGCTTCATACATTTCCCAAGGGTATTTGCGCGTAAGTGAATGCAAGGAATTCAACTGGAATTCGAACTCTGCTTCTCGATTTCTCGTTCTGAGCCGATATCCATTGCACCACAACGCACAACCTCTCCAGTGGAGTTTTTCAAAAATGAGATGTCATTGAGCGAACAGTCTTGCTGTAAATTTTGACAAAGCATCGTATCAACCATGATAATCGTTTTCTACTTATATCCATAGATTTACGTCTCTGCAACTTTTTCTAGAGCTAAAATTATTGTTTTAAAGAAGATTTGCGTCTGTGGTTGAGATTAGGGTGAACATACCGGAAAGATTGTTTTTTATGGAAAGTACACAGAGTAAGTGTAATCCAAACAGAAGTATTTTCAAGGAACTAAAGCAACATTGCAGTATTTTGTCTAAATATATGGCTCGATCATTTCAGAACAGACATCGCATTCAATATTGTGCACTTCAAATACAACTAACGCCTCCTTATGGTAGTGTCTGAAGAACTTGCCGGGAGATAAGAGAATTCGGTTTGATTGATCTTTTGTCGAAAATAGAACATTTATAACCAAACTAATTCAATCATACAATCTACTCAATAGAATCTAAGTTAAATTCGCATTTCTCTTTGTTTTATCTTCTTCTAAAGTTGTGGAGATTTCCTTCAAAGTAATAACATCGATTAAGTTTTAGTTTTTCTTTTCATCTTATTTGTTGATTTTTTACGAGATGCTCATTCTACCATCGTCAAATAGACAACAGGAGTAGATGGGTTCGCCTATCGTCCGGTTCACACTCTACTCCTGTATTTTAAACAGGAGTAGATACTTATCCCTTGTTTCTTTTCATTGTCTTCTACTCACAGTATCACTTTAAGTCTAAGTGACATTATCGCCTCGCTTTAGGTGAATTGATTAAAAAACAAATGCAGACTAGATGAAATGTTTCAAAGAGGTAACCTCTAATAAGATTTCAAGACACATACTAAGGAGCTTGCTTGCCGTGAATTGTATCTTAGCAATTCGGCCATTTAATAACGACCATTCAATTTCTTCCATATAGTTGCACTTCTCTTTATCCATGTCCTATCGGTGAGGCTTAGAATTCACGGTCTGTATCGTCTGAAGAAGGTTATGCTGCCGTAAAAAGAGCTACCTTGCTGATAGATACTTGAAAATCTGACCAATATCTACCTTCTCGATTCAAGTGAAAAATGAACTTATGTCTACCATTTTAACTCTAGTGTAAACCAGATGTCGTATCGTGGAATGACGAGATACACAGAGAACTAAAGATAACTACTTTATTACCAGAGTGGTACAACCAAGATGCATATACAATATTTACAGTCTTTCGCAATAGGAGATGTTACTTCCCGAAGTCCTTGATAAGGACACCTCCCCGTGCTAAGCGCACATTGTCTTATATACATCCGGGAGACACAACACCAGACATACGTCTTCATTCATGACGGGCATCTCGACGTGGTGTAATGGTTAGCAAAATTGTCTCGCTAAGTCAATTACAACTGAATAGTGAGTTCGATCCTCGCTGGGTGCCCTATACTTATGGACGTGTTCCGCATCTGAGTTATGCTTAGAAAATCACCATACGTCTTCTTTCTTGACTCAATTGTAAGCCAGACCTATGTCTAGCTTTTTGACTCTAGTTAAACCAGATTTATATCTAACATTTTGACTATTGTGTAAACCAAAAATATGACTTAACATTTTCATTTTTCCGATATACTTCCTAGGCCTTTTCTGATCTTCATCAATGATTTTGATGTAATCAGGTCCCAAGTAGGCATTTATGCAGATGACACCACCATTTACTCCCGTTTCAATAAGAAGTCTGCAAGGCTGACAAAGTAAACCAGGCTGTTGCTTTTTGATAGGAACTTCAATCTGTGATTAAATGGAGTAAGAAATGGCTTGTAAATTTGAATGCCATCAAAACGAAAGTGCTCTCTTTTAACCACCACAGAGAAACTTTCTTGCCAATCATCAGAATAGATGACGCTAATCTCCAAGAGAGAAACACATTTCACCTTTTTGGCCTTTCACAAATGATCTTGAATGGAATAACTACAGAAAATCCATAGATGCATCTAGTGGTTGGAAGGTTGGTTCACTGTATCAAGTCAGAAAGTTTTTCATGTCAGAATCCATTTTGCACATTTATAAATCTGTTATTCGTCTGTGCATTGAATACTGTTGCAATATTTGATCAGGTGCTCCTGCTTTCCATCTCGATGTTCTCGTCAGAATCCATCTTGCACATTTATAAACCTACAATTCGCTTGTGCATTGAATACTGTTGCAATATCTGCTCGGTTGCTACTGCTATTCATCTTGAGGTTCTCGACAAAATCCAAAAGAGGATCTGCAATACAATCGATCCTGACTTGGCAGCTCGCCTTCACTCACTTTCTCACCTACACGGCTTCTCTCTGTCTTTTCTACATGTATTTCCCCTGGTTTTTTGATCAAATTACTCGTGCTACCAGATTGGCATCTAGGTCCAGCCTTTTACCGTCGAAATAGTTAAATGTAACCACCTCTTTTATTTGAATAGTTTCTTTTCTCGCACTTTTCGTTTGTGGAACTTCCTTTCGTTTGATTGCTTTCCCGATAGCTACAATCTCTAAAAATTTAAATTTTTAACTTTTTTCTTATACTTTTACATTCAGTAACCCTTTGTGTCAGTGTAGCTTTATTGCCTTGCACGGGGTGAAATGATTTAAAAAATGAGAGCAGCAGCAGCAATCTAGTGAACGAAGAATTTCGTTCAAATTTCTCGTCAGACAAGCAAATATAACAAACATCTTTTTTTATAATTATTTCACCTTAAGCAAGGCAGGACCACCACTGATGCACATGGGGTTACAGTAGAAAAAAACAAGGTACAGGGGATGTAGAAGAAAAGTTAAGAGATGGATGGGAATCAAGTAGATAGAAGATGACAATTGACGTTGCATTTAAACTTTTGGAGATTGTAATTATCAGGAAAGCAAGCAAACAATAAAAAAGTGTAACCAAGAAAACAGTAGATAACAATTAACATTGCATTTCAATTTTTGAAGTTTACTTTGAAGCATAGATGCAAAAGATTGTTCCATAAGTAAGAAGTGTAAGAGAAAAAAGTGTTAGCATAGAACTTACAGTTGCAGCTACTAATTACAACTGTAAAAGGATGAGACCTTGCCGCCAATCTAGTACTGCAATTAAATTTATAAAGTCTATGTACCATAGAGGAAAGTTCATCAGAACAATTATCATGAAAGTATTCTGAGGGAAGTTTACATCAAGCCATTTCAACTGTAAAAGGATGAGACCTTGCCGCCAATCTAGTACTGCAATTAAATTTACAAAGTCTAGGTACCATAGAGGAAAGTTCATCAGAACAATTATCATGAAAGTATTCTGAGGGAAGTTTACATCAAGCCATTTCAACTGTAAAAGGATGAGACCTTGCCGCCAATCTAGTACTGCAATTAAATTTACAAAGTCTATGTACCATAGAGGAAAGTTCATCAGAACAATTATCATGAAAGTATTCTGAGGGAAGTTTACATCAAGCCATTTCAACTGTAAAAGGATGAGACCTTGCCGCCAATCTAGTACTGCAATTAAATTTACAAAGTCTAGGTACCATAGAGGAAAGTTCATCAGAACAATTATCATGAAAGTATTCTGAGGGAAGTTTACATCAAGCCATTTCAACTGTAAAAGGATGAGACCTTGCCGCCAATCTAGTACTGCAATTAAATTTACAAAGTCTAGGTACCATAGAGGAAAGTTCATCAGAACAATTATCATGAAAGTATTCTGAGGGAAGTTTACATCAAGCCATTTCAACTGTAAAAGGATGAGACCTTGCCGCCAATCTAGTACTGCAATTAAATTTACAAAGTCTAGGTACCATAGAGGAAAGTTCATCAGAACAATTATCATGAAAGTATTCTGAGGGAAGTTTACATCAAGCCATTTCAACTGTAAAAGGATGAGACCTTGCCGCCAATCTAGTACTGCAATTAAATTTACAAAGTCTATGTACCATAGAGGAAAGTTCATCAGAACAATTATCATGAAAGTATTCTGAGGGAAGTTTACATCAAGCCATTTCAACTGTAAAAGGATGAGACCTTGCCGCCAATCTAGTACTGCAATTAAATTTACAAAGTCTAGGTACCATAGAGGAAAGTTCATCAGAACAATTATCATGAAAGTATTCTGAGGGAAGGTTACATGAAGTCATTTCAACTGTAAAAGGATGAGACCTTGCCGCCAATCTAGTACTGCAATTAAATTTACAAAGTCTAGGTACCATAGAGGAAAGTTCATCAGAACAATTATCATGAAAGTATTCTGAGGGAAGTTTACATCAAGCCATTTCAACTGTAAAAGGATGAGACCTTGCCGCCAATCTAGTACTGCAATTAAATTTACAAAGTCTAGGTACCATAGAGGAAAGTTCATCAGAACAATTATCATGAAAGTATTCTGAGGGAAGTTTACATCAAGCCATTTCAACTGTAAAAGGATGAGACCTTGCCGCCAATCTAGTACTGCAATTAAATTTACAAAGTCTATGTACCATAGAGGAAAGTTCATCAGAACAATTATCATGAAAGTATTCTGAGGGAAGTTTACATCAAGCCATTTCAACTGTAAAAGGATGAGACCTTGCCGCCAATCTAGTACTGCAATTAAATTTACAAAGTCTAGGTACCATAGAGGAAAGTTCATCAGAACAATTATCATGAAAGTATTCTGAGGGAAGGTTACATGAAGCCATTTCAACTGTAAAAGGATGAGACCTTGCCGCCAATCTAGTACTGCAATTAAATTTACAAAGTCTAGGTACCATAGAGGAAAGTTCATCAGAACAATTATCATGAAAGTATTCTGAGGGAAGTTTACATCAAGCCATTTCAACTGTAAAAGGATGAGACCTTGTCGCCAAGCTAGTACTGCGCTTAAATTCATAAAGTCTAAGGACCATAGAGGAAAGTTCGTCATATGAATTACCACGAAACTATTTATAGAAATAAGCACAGGGACGCTATTTTACGGTTGTAGGAAAGTGACTGGAACCAAGAAGCCAGGTCAGAACCAACAATATTATTGATTCTTTGGTTTTTATCAAGAATCACTAAATATATAGCAGGAGCGCCTGACCATATTTGGCAGCAATATTTAAAGTATGAGCGAATGATAGACTGACAAATATCTAAGACAGATTCTAAGAAGAAAAATTATCAAGCACGACACAGTGAACCAACTTTTTTAGCCGCAAACCTAGCAATTGATTCGATATAATTTTTCCACTTCATGTCAGCCGAGAATGTCAGCCCGAGAAGGCGCCGCGAGTCACAATCCCAGAGGATAGCATCAATCATGGAGGCAGAAAGGAGTCTCCCAATTCTTCAAAATTCGGCCGTTCTTCTATATGATGATTATTCTGACAAAACAAACCTTGCTGCATCTCTGGAAAAAGACCTCCAGTCAGACTGGGGTAAGAAATGACTCGTAAATTTCAATGCTTTAAAAACAAAGCTGCTATCCTTTAACCACCGTAAACAAACTTTCCTACCTGCCCGCATGGATCACGCTAGTCTCCCTGAGCTCAATACACTACGTCTCCTCGGCCTCACTGACCTTAATTGGAACGACGACATGGAATTAATCTACTGCTAAGAAGGTCGTGTCTCTGTGCCCAGCCAGGAAGTTCTCTTCTGAATCCATCATGCACATATACAAATCTACCATCCGCCCGTGCATTAAATCCTACTGTTATATCTGGTTGGGCGCCCCTGCTGTTCACCTTGGGATTCTCGACATAAAATCTAAAAGAGAATCTAGTCGATCCTGATCTGGCGGCCCGTCTCTCTCTCACCGATGAGGTGTGGCTTCCCCCTCTCTCTTCTACAAATACTTTTACGGATTTTGCTCCGACGAGCTAATCTCCTTGGTGCCCTCTCTTACGCAAAGTTACTCAAACTACTAGACTAGCAACAAGGTCTCATCAAAACAATCAAATGTAACCACAACTTCTACTCCAACAGCTGCTTTTCTCGCACTTCTTGCCTGTGGAACTCCCTTCAGTGTTCTCGTCACCCTGATAGCTACACTCTCTAAGAGTTTAAATGCAACATCAACTGTTATCTTTCTTCTTACTTCACAGTTTCCCCTCACGCAGCTCTCTTCACATTAATGTACTCCTCCTTCTCTTACCCATTCTCCGACACCTACTGTGACATATTCCCCCCCCCTCTCTCTCTCTCTCTCTCTCCCTCTCTCTCTTGTTATGTAACCCCTGTGCACCCTTGCTTAGAGTGAGACGTTTATAAAAAAAACTACAACTCCGCTGAACGGGTTTATATTTTTGTGCACTACCATCTTCAGTGATTGAACTCACTATTTCTTTAATTCAGATTATCGGATCAAAATAACACGGAACATTGCCGTTAAAGCAAATATACAAAAGTCTAACAAACAGTGTCTCTCTCTCTCTCTCTCTCTCTCTCTATATATATATATATATATATACATATATATATATATGACTCCACAGAGGAACATAGGCTACAACTTGTGACAGTCTAGACCAGTGGTTCCCAACCTTTTTTACATCACGGCACACTATTGAGCTTTTTAACTTTTCGCGGCCCACCTATCACAAAAAATGAATATTTTCTACTCATAAAGCCTTTTTTTGATTCTAACACCCGTTGGAAATAATCGATATTTTTAGTTTGAAGGTTACGATGTTTTGTAGTATGATGTCTTTTCATCTTACTTGGAACCATTGCTTCATTAGACAGCGTTTGGCAACACACAACACACAGCGGAGAATGAATCTGTGTATCTCAAGTCCAGTGAAAACCAAATTTCAAATAATTATCACTATACAACCGATAAACTTTTGGTTTTTTAAATGAAGTTGTAGAATTATTCTTGTCACCATCGCCTTTTCTTTAGAGAAACTTGGCCATAATTAATGGTGAACTGAATCTAAAATTGGAAAAAATAAATCTAAGAGATTTTTTATAATACAGTATAACCCTGATATAAGAGAAACCCAGATTTAAGAGAGATTTTCCCTGGTGCCAAATTAGAGCCTGTGGAAATGTATATAAATAGACCAAACCCTGACATAAGAGAACGCTGGATATAAGAGAATTCGTATCAGGTCCCGGTAACTATCTTATATCCGGGTTACACTGTATTTAATCATGTTTTTTAATTGTCCCATTAAAACCTTAATTTACAACACCTAAATATCAAATAAGAAATATCTACAAAGAATCTGTTAATAATGTAAACGAGATATATATCGATGATATAAAGCATAACAACACTTACCAATTTGTATGCGCGATTCGTTTAGATTCCTGAAATTCAACAATTTTAAATCAGAGGCCTTGCTGCCTGATGCAGTTTATCATCATACCCAGGGCACTAAATGTTACTGACGCGGTTACTATAGCAAGTAGGTTATTGCACGATAGATCTGCTAGCCCCATGTTCTAGTAGTTTTGAATTCAGAGTTACCATTCCCCTAGATCAGTTATCAATCAACGATAAAAAACTAGTTGTGCCTTACTGTTTAACCCATAGCCGAAGGAAGAAGGAATAGATTCATACCATCAATATTATTTGCACAAACATGAATGCCACGAACACAACTGGTATTGAACTCGGTTTGTCGATTTCTCGTTCTGAGCAACTCATCACTACACCATCTGTACTTCAAGCCCTTGAATTTTAGAGCTGTGTCGCTATCTTTGCTTAATAAGGAAACAAATTATTGAACATTGTCGGATAAAAAAAATAATCACCCGCGTTAAAGGTAGGGGTAAGGAAAATAGAATCGCTTGTGTGGCTCGGGTTGCTGCGAATGATACGAACCTAACATTATATTTGCCACCATTTCATTTCTATCTGCCACTACCTAGAAAAGCAAACATTTCACTTTCTTTAAGAGTTCTGCCTATATAGAAAATTTGAGAATTAATCAGTCAAAACATTATCAGTAGATAGATTTAATGTGCCCGCGTGGCGCATTGGGTTTCATGGTAATCTTACAGACCACCGTGACTATAAAGTATGTGTGGCTTGCTTAGGTGCTACTAGCAGAGGCCTCGTTCAAGACTAAATGAAAATTAATGAATAATCATAAACAAATATCACTGGAAGTAAAAATTGAACGAACAAAATAAATGTTGTAGTGATTAGCGATCTGGTATCTTAAAGACTCCTGTCATGAGTTCAAATTCCACTGAGTACCTTGACCTTTTTTTCAAGCTAACCTTAATGAATACCTAAAAGTGGCATTTTGGAAAGCGATTTTCCTAATATTTTGATGAATGATATTTTCTTTGCTTATTCACTTGTAAGGGGGTATGTCTTTTGTAATATTTTTGCACGCCAATAGAAAATAGACAAGTATTTGAAAAGAACTATTTGAGTTGACGTCTAGTTGTCGCGAGAAATAGAAAAGTGAGAAAGAAAAGAATAGGAAAAGTGAACCATTTTTTGTCGGCTAATTGCGTTTCCTGATTGTGACAATCGCACCATTTCGTTCCACCTCCAAAACCCATAAAAAGACAATTTGCTTGCAGCGAATCGGCAAAAGGCAATTACGTTTCCCCCCCTTATTTTTCTTCTTTTTTTTAAAATAAAAATAAGAAAAGAAAATGTCGGTTCTACAAAATGATATTGCATTCGAGGTGATTGATTTTTAAAAGAATTCATAACTTTTTTCCTTTTGCAAAGAAATGAGAAACAAACGTAAACTTTTCACTTTTTTCTTTTGAATAATTCAAAGTATTCAGTTTTCTTCTGTCTGTTTTCTTTGTTTCTTTCTTTTTTAATTACTTTTCCATCCTTTATTTCTTATTTTTCATTGTGATGTTCTTTCTTGCTTTCTTTCTTTCTTTCTTGTTTCTTTCTTTCTTTCTTTTTCTTTCTTTCTTGTTTCTTTCTTTCATTTTTCTTTCTTTCTTTCTTTATGCATTTATTTTTTCTTTCTTTCTTTCTTTCTTTATGCATTTATTTTTCTTTACTTGTTATAGGTTCTTTCTTACTTTCTTTGTTTATTTGTTTGCTTGTTTGTTTTCTCTTTCTTTACTCGTTAATCTTGCTTTTTTCTTTTCTCGATATAATTTCTTTCTTTTTAATTTATTCGTTGTTTGTTTGGTTGCTTGTTTTTTTTTGTTTCTTTTGCTTATTTTCTTTTTTCTTTCATATTTTTTAATTCTTCACTATTTTTTCATTTTTATTTTTTGGTTATTTATACATCTTTTTCTTTAATATTTTTTTTCCTTCCTGTACTTTTCATTTTCTTTCTTTACTTTTTATTCATACTATTTATTTTCCCTTTTCTATTATTCTTTCTTAATTTTCTTTTTACTTGCTTTTACAATATATATATATATATATATATATATATATATATATATATATATATATGGATTGATTGTTTAATACTTAGTTTTTGGTCACAATAGGGTTAGACCAGTGCACATATTTATTAAAAAGTGTTCAATACAATTATATTGTAGACCTTTTGAATATTTTCCATTTGTAAACGAGTTATTACTCGTTTACAAATGGAAAATAAATATATATATATATAAAATGATTTGTTTGAACATCATTTTTGATCGATACTCGTGTTTAAATAGATATTTTGTTTTTATAATCAAACAGCCTGATTACTTACGATAAGTCTACCGGCTTGATTATTTACGATAATTTTTTATTACGAAAATGTGTGTCATTCGGTAGGATTCGAACCTGTGATTCCTATCTACATACAGGAAAACACTCTGTGATCTGGCGCGTTTTAGACCTCTCAACCACAATGGCGAGCAGCCAAAACCAAGTCAAATTAAGCCTATAACACAATTTTCGAATTCATGTAATAACCATCTCTGCTCTTAAATGTATGGTAATGTCAACAAATGTAAACATGTTACGGAAATTAACAAAGATTAATGAAACTGGTTATAAACAACCGACAATTTGAAGAGATTTGTTTGAACATTATTTTTGATCGATACTCGTATTTCAAGTAAATATTCTGTTTATAATCAAACAGTATTATATATTTATTTCTACTGGCCTAATTATTTACGATAAATTTTTATATATATATATATATATACACACACACACACACACACACACACACACACACACACATATATATATATATATATATATATATATATATATAGAGAGAGAGAGAGAGAGACACACACACACACACAAATTACTCGCATATCTTAGGACACGACACTGACAGCTGCGAGGGTAAATAAGTAAGTTAAGTGCCATACACAAACACGCTCGGAACGAGGAATCGGCAAACCGAGTTCAATACCAGTTGTGTTCTTGGCATTCTTTTTTGTGCAAATAATTTTGATGGTAATAATTTTGATCCTTCTTCCTTCGGCTATGGGTTAAATAGTAAGTTTATCGTTGATTGATAACTGATCTAGGGGAATGGTGACTCTGAATTCAAAACTACTAGAACATGGGGCTAGCAGATCTATCGTGTTCTACTTGCTATAGTAACTGCGTCAGTAACATTTAGTGCCCTGGGTATGATGATAAACTGCATCAGGCAGCAAGGCCTCTGATCTGAAGATTGGGGGTTTTGAGAAGTGAGGAACCACCTCATAGTTGCTGTTGTTCCCAAGCCTTTACCCTAACCCGGGGTGAAACACCGGTTCGGGTTCAAGCTATGGTCAAATAGGGGATCCCAAGCAAAAATAAAAAGTATATCTTTTTAAAATAAAATGAGTAACAATACATTTTATAACAAAATGATAGTCAATACAACACTAAAAATATATTTTCATAGTAAAATCGCCAATATATTTTATGATCTATAAAACGTGTGTCTAAAAACGCATACCTTTACTCTGAAAGTATGAAATTATGTAAAAAAAAAAAATGTTTAGATTTCGACATTAATAACCCCTGGAGGTGTTGATATGCCTTTTAATAAATTCAAACAACCAACATGAAAGAGCTCGTCATATATAATATCATACAATTTCTTAACCCAAAACACAAATATCACCGCCTCTAATAATTATCATGTAAATGCAAAAAATAAAATAAAATAAAATTAAAAAAAATATGAGTCTCTTCTACCATGTATTCGATTGTGAAAACAGAATAACGCATATCATTTTTTATTGGGCATCTCGGCGTGGTGTAATGATTAGCAAGCTCGTCTCGTTAGAATCAGTATAACTGATTGGAAGAGACGTGACTGACTGGGCAGAAGATTATCCCGCAGTAGGTTGCCATTGCTTTCTGCGGTAGACTGGTTGCTAGCCAAGGCTATAAAACCCAATCTGTCCTGTTGTTTGACATAGCTAGAGGGAGAAGAGGTGTATTATATTATTAAGTAGTAATTAGTGGGGTATCAGTTTATTACTTCATAACAATAGAAAACCGATACCCCACTTTATACCCAGTAGAATTTTTAATTATGATTCCAACTATTTTATTCAGTCAGTCAGTTAAGTGCCATGCGTGATACATGCTTGGGTGATCATGTCTCGAAAGAGACATGACTGACTGGGCAGAAGATTATCTCGCAGTAGGTTGCCATTGCTTTTTGTGGTAGACTGGTAGCCAGGCAAGGCTATAGAACCCAATCTGTCCTGTTATTTAACCCATAATTGGAAAGAAGAGACGGATTAATACCTTTCCCAAGGGTATTTGTGCGTAAGTGACTGCAAGGAATTCAACTGGAATTCGAACTCGGTTTCCCGATCTCTCGTTCCGAGACGATATCCACTGCACCACAACGCACAATCGAAAGTAAAGTACCCTATTTATTTCCATGGAAGCGACGACAGATACAGAGAACATAACAATACCAATGGAAGGAACATATTTTCTACATTTTTTCTAAATAACTACGTACTTCCCCCTCTGAGACGGCCATGAAATCTGAAAAAATCAAAACAATTGGAAAGCATTAAAATGCATTTTTTTTAGTAAAAATATCAGAAATATATTTTAGAAAAAATATTCAACAATACATTTTTGTGTGAAAATTATCAACAATAGAGTTTCATAAAAAATGACCGACAATACATTTTCATAATGAAATGACCAACAAGATATTTCAGAGTAAAATGTCCAACAAGATATTTTAGAATAAAATTAAAAAACAATGCAACACTCAAGAATATAAAAATACATTCTTGTAGCCAAATTACTAGCAACAGATTTTTATCATTTACAAACTTTATATCTAAATATATCCGCATTTACACTGAAATTATTAAATAAAGTATAAGAAATATGTAACCGAGGCTACAAAGTATTTAAATTTCGGTATTAAATAATCCATACAGGTTGATATGCCACTAAACAAAATCAATTCAATCAAACCAAGAGAAGATATGGTATTCCCTTTCAATTTTCTTACTCTTCAGAGATGTATCTTATCAATTGTCGAAACCTTATCCCAGAGACATGAGCCTTTTGCTTTCTAGATAGCATAATAAATTTTTCTGTCTTCGTTTTGGTTACATGACTACAAGCATTAAGCATTATTCTTTCCCTCTGCAATATAATGCCATCAAAATACCAAAACGCCTGAAAAGTGACCATAGCAACCAAGAAAGACGTCTGATAAACCGGGAAATTTTTCAGCACCCTTTTCAGTATATATATAATTGGCGGACCTATACGAGCAGCACCCCCATCTAATTTTTTGGCTTTTCATTTTTTTTCTTTTTTCGGTGCATTCTTATCGATTAGACCCTAAACTTTTAGATTAGCGAAATAAATTTGAAAAAAATTCAATATTTAAAAATTTTAGAGGGTGCTCAGTTTCTTATACAACGTTCTAGTAAATCGATCCTCCAAAACTGTTTTTTTCATTAATTTCCAAGTTTTTTAAAAAAAAGTGGGGGGGGGGGGGGGCAACAACTCGTCATTGTCTTTTACTCGAGATCCAAAGCGAGTGTTTCCAATATGGGGGATCGATTTACTACAATGTTGTATGAGAAAATGAGCACACAGTAAAAATCTTTAAATAATGAATTTTTTCCAATTTTTTTTCTAATCTGAAAGTGTAGGGTCTAATCGATGATATTGCACTGAAAAAAGTAAAAACAAAACAATGAAAAGCAAAAAAAATTATAGTTGGTAGGTGTCGGTCGTACAGGTTCGCCATATAATTTTCCACAATGAGTGCTGGAAGCAATAAAAGTGCTCAATTTAAAATAACAGAGCTAAAATTTATGCTATTAATATTAAATATACAGTTATCTTGGTACAACTTTCTGTTTCATGCATATAGCAATCTTCAGGTACTGATTGAAAACTGATCATTCTAAAATCTATGAGTCATAAAATTTGATAAAATTTAAAAGTTTAAATATTAATAACATACTGTTAAAACAATGAAACAATCCATTTTAAAAATATATAAATAGACTGCTCCATTGTTTTAATAGTAGGCTAATATTAATATTTAAATTAGTAGTGAGTTCAAAATTTGCGGGGTGCTCTATACTTACAGCCTTGTGCCACATCTAAGCTACACTTAGAAATTCATCAGTACTTGAAGACTGCTACGCACATAAACTCATACTTGTTCCAAACGTCGAGGTATATATATATATATATATATATATATATATATATATATATATATATATATATAAAATCAAGCCGGTAGAAATAAATATATATACTGTTTGATTATAAACAGAATACTTAAATACGAGTATCGATCAAAAATAATGTTCAAACAAATAATTTCAAATTCTCGGTTGTTTATAACCATTTCATTAATCTTCGTTAATTTTCGTAACATGTTTACATATGTTGACATTAAGATACATTTCAGAGCAGATATGGCTAATACGATAAATCGAAAATTGTTATAGGCTTCGTTTAGACTGATCGTCATTTGTTGTCGAGAGGTCTAAATGCCCCAGGTCACTTAATGGCTTTCCCTATGTGGATAGGGGTTGCAGTTTCGAATTCTGCCGAATGACACACCTTTTCGTAACAAACATTTATTGTAAATAATCACGCCGGTAGAAATAAATATATAATACTGTTTGATTATAAACAGAGTATCGATCAAAAATAATGTTCATAATGTTGTTTATAGCCAGTTTAGTTAATCTTCGTTAATTTCCGTTATATATATATATATATATATATATATATATATATATATATATATATATATGGGGGGAGGTGTGTGTGTGTGTGTGTGTGTGCGTGTGTTTGTGTGTGACTGAATAAATGCACATATGGGTTAACACTAAAGTATAAGTAGGATATATATATATATATATATATATATATATATATATAAAAGAGGAAAATTCAGCATATAATTAAACAATTATAAATCCAGAATTTATTTCAGGAATGTTAAATTTTTTACAATTACCTCGGTCAGACTGTAGATGAATAAATAAATGTTTATTTTACTTTTACTTAGAATACATATTTTTAAAAAAAACTGTTTATAACATTTTTAAACTGGAAATATATTGAGAATAAATACATTGAACCGCACATATAACACAATACAGAATAAGGAATTAAATCACACATACATAAAACAATTAACAAGAAATTATATCGCAAATAGGAAGAAATGATAGACATGCACAAAACAACACCCAGACAAAAGTAATCACACAAACATTATTTAGGAAGGAATATATACATACACAAAAATATTTTATATATTAAATATTTTATATAAATTAGATAAAGTCTTTTAGATTATACCCTCCGTCCACACGAGTTGCCATTCTCTCTCTCTCTCTTTTATATATATATATATATATATATATATATATATATATATATATATATATTAATGAATACTTGGGCATCCAAACATTTTTTGAATGGAATATAAAATTTGACGATAATTTTTATCGTCCCAAGCGCTTTCAGCAATTAAAAAAAAACCGATACGAGTAATCAACTAACAGAAAGCGCTCAATACGGAGGCAGAGCGAAATAAATAAATAAAAACCTAATGGTCCAGACGGACCTACCTAGGTTTCACCTAAACGGATCGTCAGGAAAATCTGGCTCCTGACGATCTGTTTAGGTGAAACCTAGGTAGGCCCGTCTGGTTCATTAGGTGTTTATATATATATAGTCATCTGCAGACAAATCTGCTTCGCTGTATCACAGCTCATCAGTACGGTTAGACGTACGATTGATTTTAACCCAGGATTGAAACCCGACCGAATTGGCGTCAGTCGGCGAATTCTACCTCTGAGCAATGAGCGTTCGGTAGAAGCAACCGGATGTCTAACCATACTAATGAGCTGTGATACAGCGAAACAGATCTGTCTGCAGATGACTATTTATATATATATTTATTCAATATCTATATATGAACCGTTTTTACTATCAAACATTTCTGGGGATAAAATCTTTCATGAACAACTTGCACTAGCGTGGAGATATAGAGATGCGTTGGTTGGTGTCCAGATACGCGGCAAGTTTTCTAGGAGCTCGAGTCGCTACTTAGCCTTCGTTAGAAGAAGCAGAACACTGATCTAACACCTTACAGCATCCGGTGATGTAGACTGGTCCTTTTCTTTTCGTACATATTGTTCATAGAGAGTAGAACTGATTCCAGTAAAACGTCTTTTTCGATTTTATAAATTCCATGTGCAGGCAATGCTTGACGCTGTAAGTCAGAAATGGGTCTTACATTTATATCTTGCGATAGACATAAGCAACAACGATGCGCCAGCCATCATATATATGTTGAGAGGTCTTCTTCTTCTTCTTCTTCTTCTTCTTCTTCTTCTTCTTCTTCTTCTGTGTGCCTTGTCCTTTCAGGACGTAGGCGATCATGGCCTTCCATGTCTCCCTCTTCTTGGTGGCTCTTTGCAAACTTTCTCCTGTTACACACCGCAACTCCCGTTCTGTCATCCAACTGCTCAGGCCCTTCAAATATGTTATCCGCTGCTTTTTCCCTGTCTCTTTTCCCCTCTGTCTGGCCTGTTAGTATCAAGTTCTCCAAGCCTTCCTTCCTCATTGCATGTCCCAGGAACTTTAGTTGTCTCTTCCTGATGCTCAATATTAATTTCCTTTTTTGTTTCCATCCCTTCCAAAACTTCATAATTGCTCACATCTTCGGTCCATATCTTTGTTTCTAGTGAAAGTTTCTTGTCTCTTAATACTTTAGTCAGCTTCTGGAACGCGTCCTTCGCCATGCCAATTCGCCTTCGGATCAAAGTGCCTACATTTAGCCCAAACATAAGTTTTGTTATTCTTATGTGGTGAGGAACTGTTCTTTACACTAAATTATTTCTCCTGATATCCGACGTTCTATTTCACGGTTCATTCAGTAATGCGAGACAATGTTCGACTAAAACAACTCAAGAAGCGACTGTGTTTAGATTGCGTAGAACAAACAGATTATATCGATTTTCATTGAGGAAAGATGGGCAAAAGATTCTCCTTTAAACAAAGATCAATATTTCATTTGGAATATCACAGCATAATAGTTATCGAAGACATTGTTAGAGGCAAGACGTCAGGATCATTTGGGCTGCCAGAGATCGATATTAAATTAATTTGATCCAAAAGGGAAATATTTATCTCTTTCAAGCCCAAAACGATATCATTATTGATTCGTAGAGTGTGATAGATGCAATATCTATCTATCTATCTATCTATCTATCTATCTATCTATCTATCAGGTCGAGTCATGAGTAATAATACATTCTTAATTACTAATCATACGTGATAGTTCAGATTTTATTCGAAGTACACTGCCAGTCAATCAGTTAAGTGCCATACATGATACACGTTTTCGGCGATCATGTCTCAAAAGAGACATGACTGACTGGGCAGAAGATTATCTATCAGTAGGTTGCCATTGCTTTCTGCGGTAGACTGGTTGCAAGCCAAGGCTATAGAACCCAATCTGTCCTATTATTTAACCCATAACTGAAGGGAAGAGACGGATTAATACCTTTCCTAAGGGTATTTGGGCATAATTGAATGCAAGGAATTCAACTGGAATTCGAACTCGGCACCCAGATTTTGTCCAGTACACTAACATGCCTTAAATTTTACCCGGCATTGACAGTGTACACAGTGGATTAAAGGGAAAATTTTCTCCTTCACAACAACGTAAGGCCAGAAATATGAAGAAAACAGTCTTGGAATTTCATCTGTTCCACCCACGCGTCCTATGCACTTAATTTCGCACCAACTGATTATTATCTTTTATTATCGCAACAAATCGATTTCAAGAGGGAAAAATTTCTCTAATGAAAACCAGGATCACTGACAAATTTTTCACATAAAAACTTGCAGAATTTTACTGAAAAGCACCCCTCCAAAAAAAGCGACGTGCTATGTGGCATTAACTCAGTCCAAATAACGGTGAAAACATAATAGAATAAAATGCAGTTGCACTTTTATTTCTTGAAGAATAAAACTGATAAATAATAACCGAAATTATTTATGACGGCCAAAAATCTATCCGTTGCTTTCAGTCCGTTTGGATCTATCTATATAAATTGGTAGCTTAATAATGAAAAACAAAACAAAAAACAAAAAAACATATTTTTACACTAAATCAAAAGATAGATCAAACAATATAAACTGAAAATTTGCAATTCATTTTTCTAATAATCACGTTTAGAATATGTAAATATTGATCCTTCTAAGAATCAAAACTCATTTTTCTATTCTTCTATCTTGTACTTATGTCCACTTTCTATCGCGTATATATATATATATATATATATATATATATATATATATATATATATATATATATCCAAGTGAATAAAGAACGAAGAAAATATTAACAACGTTTAAAATAGTAATTTAAAACAGTGCTCAGTATAGAAATAGAACTATCAATATTAGTTATAAATTATAGTCTAGATCATGTTCAAATTACAATCTACTACAAAGTGTACATTTTGTTTCGAAATTGAAAGGACAATATCTCATCAGGTAGTAAATGCTATTTTTTTAAGGGAGATGAAAAATTCTCTTCCTTATATTCATAAATTTTTGTGTGCGAGGTAAAGGGGGTAGGGGAAATGAGAAACCAAAATGGGGGGTTGGAAAAGGGGCATTGAGGAAATAAAGAACAAAAAGTGGAAAACGGGAGAGAAAGAGAGAACTAAAAGAGCTCCCTTTTTCCACTTTTTATTCTTTATTTCCTCAATGTACCTTTTCCAACCCCCCATTTTGGTTTCTCATTTTCCCTACCCCCTTTACCTTGGACACAAAAATTTACTAATATAAGAAGCGAATTTTCCATCTCTCTTTAAAAAAATAGCGTTTAATATCTGATAAGACATTGTCTTTTTAGCGTCGAAACAAAATGTACTCTTTGCCGTAGATTGTAATTTGAACATGTTGTAAATTATAATTTATTATATATATATATATATATATATATATATATATATATATATATAGAGACAGAGAGAGAGAGAGAGAGAGAGATGGATGGATGGATAGACAGACTCACCCAGCGATTTTGATGTATGCGGGTCCGACAACATTATTCGGTTTTTATGTTTATGTCATATGTCATACACTTCCCTTTCGCTAGTGACCTGCATACAAGCCCACATATTCTGCAACAAAGAGGATCTCGGGACACGGGACATAGCCACAGAAATATTTGCTGACGCTTTTCACCGTCGTCTTTCGGTTCTTATCTGGTTAATGCAACTGATTTCAAAAGTTCTGATACCACTCTGGTACAAATATCTTTAGTTTTTCTCTATCGAGGGCAACTCGCTCGAAGTTAGTATGAGGCACATTGACAGCTGAGAGGTTGCACTATAGCTTGTCTTTATATCTCAGCCACGGTTGTCCAACTGTTCTTTGTTCACTGTGAAGCTCTCTATGCATGAGAACCTTAGGTGTTCTATTGAAACATACATATATATGTATATAGTGTTGAGTTGTGATAATATTTAGTGCCAAGATTGTTGTTTTTTCAGTGGTTTTACAAATAAAATGCATTTTGGTAAGCAGGGTTTTTTGTCGTAAAGTGCTCAATATCAAGATGGGGATAGAGCGTTGATAAGCACAACGTCACTTTAACTGGGCAGGTCCATGACGACACCGTTGTGATGTTCTCACTCCTCAGGGCTGATTTAAACCGGCCCTAACAAGTGAGAAAACCATAACGCTGAAATTGGGCTCTACAGGAAAATGTCAAAAAAAAAAAAAAAACAAAAAAAACCCAAAAAACTCTTTACTTAACCTGCATTATTTTGCGACCAATTTTATACTACCTACAATTCTCAAGAAAAAAAATAAAAAGAATTTTCCCTCTCTATAATCCCCTGCTACCAAAAGAAAATAATTTAAATTATTCATCTGAAAATCTTCTTCGGTATTAAATGATCCACCTGGGATGATGTGCCTTAATCCATTTTAACCCAGTGTCCTCAGGTTTTAGAACATTAAATTCATTTACAAATCATAAGATTTTTTCTTCCAACCGGGCAATGTTTGGAAGGTAATTTTATTGATGAATCAATATGTCCTCATTACCTATATATACAAATGGTTTTATATAAAGATTTATACCCATTATTTTTTACAATTCTTTATGTTGTCCTCAAATGAGGACACTGGGTTAAAATGGGTTAAAATAGATCAGTTTATCAGAGAATATTCCAAATTTTTTTCAGTCATTTTCTACCCACAGAAAAACACAAACAATTAGAAATTCCTCTACTGCTCGACAACGGAAAACTTACCTGATCTGCCACTCAAGAAAGTAGAATTTGGGTCATGTCCTATCAGTCACTTCCGGAATCAAATTGCCTCATTTCAGCGATAGAAATTGAAGCGAGAGAAGCAGTTTTTTTTAAAAAATAATAATGGAAACCGCATGTTTATTCAATTCATTCTGTCAGTCGTTTTGTTTTTCGTTTGCTTCGTATTTAAATTGATATTTTATTTTCATTTTCCCTAACTTGTTTTATTTTCTGCTTCTTGACTCATTTCATGGCTTAATTAGCAACTGAACTATTTTGCCGTCCTCTAGGAATCGACTAAACGAATAACGCATACCGGGACTCCTTGATTTTTCAGATAGAGGAATTTTGGTTGAATATTTCATTGTTCTTTTTTTAATTCGCTTTTTTTTTTCGTTCTGCTTAACGGAGCGTTTATCATTAAAATCTTTATATCTAAACTTGTTTGCAAAATAAATATCCAAAAATAATCATTATAAACATTTTTGGTTCAAATTTCGACTCAAGAACAAAAATATAGGCTACCGACCTTCAATTCCTGCCACATCCATTTTCATTCATTTCACACGCTTCATCGGCCTTGTGCCACATCTAAGCTGCCATTAGAAAATCACATCACCCACCTCATTCATCATTTCCACTTGAACAGTGACCCTCTATCTTGCTCGTACCTTGCACTGAGTGAATTTTCGTATTAAAACTCAAACCTTGAGTTGTGGCTTTGTTCACCACCATGCACTATGCCATCTTCTAATTAATAGTTAGTCTTTCCTTCTTGCTTTTCTGTCACTTCACGACATAAGCGATCATACATCTGCACATCTTTCTGTCTTTAGTTATCATCAATGAGTTTTTTTATTATGACCTTTTGGTGGTGATTATTCTTCGTTTACTCGCTTTAACGATCTTGTTGCTTTTCTTTCGTCTCTTGTTTCCGATGTTTCTTCTAGAGCTAAACTCTTCAAGCCTTATATCTTCGTTGAGTATCAAAATATTTCGCTGCCCTTTTTTCATTGTTAACAACAGTTTCATTGGGTTGGCTATTCCCTTAAAATTCCCTGTCACATGTTATGTCAATGGTATTCTTAAACTTCGTCAATATAATCACATCCTTGTCGTCTCAAGTACTTGTTTTCGTTTGTTATGAGATTGTCTAACATTCATTGTCACATAGAAGACAATACATCAAAATGAGATCGAGCTCTTTTTTATGACATTTTATTATCTCTTGATACATTGCTTAGTTTCTGAAAATCCTTTTTTGTGGCTTTTGGCTTTCTGTGTGACACTTTACAACGTTTGTTACTAAATTACTCAGTTGAATTTCCTTCCCGCCTTTGAATGTCTAATGCCGAGTTTCACAACCATTTTAACCTTGTGGAACCCATGAAATAGTTTTCACGTCTTAGGAAAGCCCTGCATAAAAATTATTACCTACAATTGTTAACATCTACCGGGAATGCCTCCTGTACTCGAGTAAGTCACTTAATGACACACAAATCCCTCACATACAGGTCCTATACCATAACCAGTGAGACTGAAGCCATATAAACATCTCTAAATAAATTCCCTATGATGATTTTAAATTTAAATAATATAAAAACTTGAAGCCTTTACTGTAATAATAAAAAATGCGCGGTTCGTGTGTAGTAACATTACAAATATAAAATTAAACTTAATTACGCTAAAAATTTAAAAGTGTTTTCGCGGAATTCTTCGCGACCTTAGAGTTCTGGTTGACGAACACATTCACTCGAATGGGAATCATATCTACAACTGTTGTAGGGCAGATGACAGCTCTAGAGCACTTTCAAAAGTGGAATAGTCTGGGGGCCGAAATAGCTATATAAACAAAGATTAATAGCAGTCAGGGCTTAAGAGTGTCATTGACATTCTGAAGGGATGTGTGCGTCAGTTGTTCGGTTGGTCGGACTCTCCGCCCGAAGGCGGAAAGGGACCCAGACAAGGCTCAACCGAAGAGCAGAATCTCGTCTGGGGGAAAAACAGACAATAATTTTTGTCCGAGCTTATGGGGACGGTTTTACATACAATAGTTGACCTTGTACCGCTTCTACCACGGGCTTCGGCTCACGTTGGGAGGTCGTAAATAATTCAGAGTGTTACTGACGATTATTTTCGGACTATGTTCACTGCGACTATGACAACGTAACCTCTCCTCTGTTTCTCATTATTCTTGTTATGGTGATTTTCTAAGCGCAGCTTAGATGTGGCACAAGGCCAAAAGTAAGGGACACCCAGCGAGGATCAAACTCACTACTCAGTTTTAACTGGTTCTAGCGAGACAAGCTTGCTAACCATTACACCACGCCGAGGTGCCCTTATTTTCTAAGCGCAGCTTAGATGTGGCACAGGGCCGAAAGTATGGGACACCCAGTGAGGATCAAACTCACTACTCAGTTGTAACAGATTCTAGCCAGACAATCTTGCTAACCATTACACCACCTTTAGGTGCCCAAACGTTATCAGTTAGTAAATTTTCTATGAACCGCTTAGATGTGAGACAAGGCCGATAGTATGGGGCTCTCAGTGAGAATCGAACTCACTACTCAGTTGTAGCAGTTTCTAGTTAGACAAGCTTGCTAACCATTACACCACGCCGAGGTGCCCTAATTATTCTTGTTATGTCCTCTTGTTTGTCTTATTTGTACTTAATATCCATTTGCAAGGATATTGTGCTGTAGTTACTTCAGTACACATCATCTGGTATCGTACTGCCACTTTGGCGATACAACAACAGTTCATCGTAAAATATGCAGAAAAATATGGTCGGCTCATTCAGTCAATCCAGGTCTTACCACATTCGTTGATTTTCTGAGTCAGATTAGACTAAAAATGGAGTATTGTTACCATATCTAGGCTGCAGCTGCTGATTCTTCCGAGTTCCCAGCCTTGATAGAATTTAGAGTTGTTTATGCAGCCTTGTTTGTGGTGTGGGGTTTATTCTACACTTCACAGCCACTTTTTTCCCACAGATGCAACGTTACCATCCTATTGCTATTCTATCGCTATTTCTACCGTAAGTGTTGAGATTAGCGCTACAATCTTTAGTTACACCAGTTTAGATATTTAGAGCTAAGCCAAGCCATGCTACTTCCACAGAGTCGAAACAGCAGCATTTTTTCAGTGTGTCAAAAGTAAGAAAAACAGTTCATATCAAAGAACTTTTCCCCGAGAACTGCCACTTTGTGGAACAGACTGTCACATGATCTATCTATCTATCTATCTATCTATCTATCTATCTATCTATCTATCTATCTATCCCAGTCTGTTCATATCTATCTATCTATCTATCTATCTATCTATCTATCTATCTATCTATCTCTTTTCATTCATATCTATTTTCGTCCTGAACTCTACATACCTATGGTTACACGTTATATATCTTCCATATCCTCACAATATTCATTCTATACCCATCCACTTTAATTCATATCAGATACCTCATTCACCATTAGCACTTTAACAGTAAACATCTATCTTCCAAGAATCGTGTATTTGTTGAACTTTAGTAAAACCATGCATCGTACAATTATAATTAATAGTTAGTCCTTTCCTCTAGCCTTTCTTGGGTAGTTCGTCCGATAATTCCCTTTTTATTCTGAATCTGTGTACTGGATGCTGCTATAGTTATGACGGCCGATAATAAATCCATAAATGCCTTCCCTCTTAAAATCGTCTCGTTGCACAAGGTAAATAAATCTGGTGTTGAAACACGTGCACCTCTCAACTACTCTTTCTATTTGGTGTACTTACGAGTCCATTCCTGTTGCAATTATCTTGTAAAATCTAATATCTGAAAGAGATCAATACTGGCTTTATTTCATCCCAAAGAATAAGATCATTTCATTCTGATCCAACGGAGATATTGATTCGGAGAGTTACCGTATTTGGCGGTCTATAAGATGCACGGGGATGTAAGACTCACTCCGATTTCAGTAGGGCAAATCAAGAAAAAATTAGTAATTAGTAAACTTATTGGTAAATGGTGCAGCCTAGGCTATAATTTATGAGGGGTGATTTTGATTATACAAGCTTTGATTAGAATTAAATGAAAAATAATAGGAAAAAAGAACACGAGCCTATAAAAAGCCTATAAAACTTTATTATATTCAAAGTTAAGAAAACAAAATAAAAATCAATCATACGGCATATAAGAAGCAGGGGAATTTTAAAAGATATTTTTAGTAAAAAAATAGTGCGCCTTATATGTCGTCAAATACGATATATTTAATATCGAGTAATATTAATACCAAAGTAAATTCACATACATAAAAAAAATGAATGGATTCACACATTTGTCAATAGTATTAGTGCAAAGTCTACACAACAGCCTAAATTTTGAACTCTGCACGCTGGTTCTATTTATAAGAGCTGACAACTGTTATGCCACAAGCAGGCCATGGAAATAACGACGGGTGATAAATTCAATCCAATTGCAAAAAGCTATTAAAAAAAAAATGTCGCGTTTTCTTGCAATTACAAAATGATGACAATTTATATGGCTTTTATATTCAGATGAATCACACTGCCACACAAAAAGAGTGAACAGGGATTTGGAATCATTAAAGTTTATTCGTCATGGAAGGCCGTTCGCAAAGCAAGCAAATCGAATCGTATGTCCTTTTGCAAAAACAAGTAAAAATCAAATGTGATCTCTTCCAAATTTCATTTCTAAAGTAGAAAAAAAAACGTGATTAGCTTTTAACCGAAATGCAATAACCGACTCTGATGGCTTAAAAAAATATTGGCTCCTTGAAGGGACATTGGAAACGAATAGCAAGTATGAAAATGTCATTTTATCGAGAAAAGTTATGACTATATTGATTTAAACAAAGTTAATCGACAGCACACACACACACACACACACACACACACACACACACACACACACACACACACACAGAAGAAACCACGGCGAAGTACAAAAAAAATAATGAAACAGAGAAGAAATGCACTTTAACTTAAAATGGCAGACAAAGGTCAATAAGCTAGAAAAGCAAATTCGATACAAGAAACAATATCCGTGTCTAAAAGTTTCATGCAATGCGTGATTTTCAGTGAACGAAAGACAGAAGAAATGAACCTCCAATTATATCCTTACCACATGGCGAATATATATATATATATATATATATATATATATATATATATATAATAGATTGCAAACATTATGTCTGCTTATTTTTAATAAAATCCATTCATACTCACGGATAATCTTTCGAGTATTATAATTGAAAGATGTCAGAAATGAGGTGTAACTTTGACAGATGTTATTATCATTCATTTCTCAAGGTACCCAAGTACTTTCAATCAAGACAAAATCGGGTTATAGAAGGAGTGGTCCGATTTTAATCATATTTGATACACTCATAGACAACGACATAAGAAACGATATTCCGAAGTTTCAAGGTTGCAGTTCTTACAATAGTGCAGAAAATCGATTATATATATATATATATATAAAAGGCAAGATGTTTGTGTGTGTGTCTGTTTATCTGTCTGTATGTTTTTTATACAAATCCAGAATTTTTATCTGATTCTCACCAAACTTCAAAATTTGACTTACATCCATTCATTTTTCTTTCAGTCTACGGTTTCGCTTTAACTGGAAACAACTATTGCTTTTTAGTCTTTCGTGCCAACGTCCAAAGAGTCTGAGCTTCAGGAGCATGGATTAGTTTTAAAGCTTTCATTACACCCGAGCAACGCCGGGCTATCCTGCTAGTGGGTCTATAAATAAGAAGTCATTATGATGGATCATAATGAACGGACTGAGATAAAAAGAGACCAAAAAGAGATAAATATGAACATTCTCTGGCAAATAGATATTTTTACAATGTTCAATGCAAGAAACTAATAGAGTGTATTTTTTAGCTGAATTTTCAAAGCAACGAAACCTCCAACGTAGTTTTTCACTGAAACCCACGTTGCGTGTGAAGTTTGAATAATGTTATTTGTTCTTTAATGTTTCTCTTCCATTATAAATAATGAATTGTTTGCTTCAAACATAAACTCCTTTTGTTGTCTATTTATAATAAAGGTTTATAATAAACACATGCTGTTTACTTTTTCTCTTTTTTAGGTAAGTGATCAATTGTGGCGTGATTACGCTTGGAGATGTTCGATGCCTTATCGGTGAGTTTCCTTATCAATAGATATATGTTAATATTCTATTTCACTTTCTCACTTTCCAAAATAAAAAAAAGAAAAGAAATCCAATTTATTACGTCTCCTGGAACGAAATAAAAGAACTAAAAAGACGCAAGGCGGGCAGGTATACACACACAGGCGCACACACACACCTAAAGAGGGAGGGAGGGAGGGAGGGATTGAGACAGACAGAGTCATGCACGTAACGTAGCGGTTAACGGCGCGGAAATTGGGAACGTGGGGCAGAGTTCAAATTCCACTTGTGTTTACTGAATTCACATTCGTACAAATATTCTTAGGAAAATGCATGAATTAATTTCTTCTCCCTCCATCCATTGGTTAAATAGCAGGACAGGTGCGGCTCTCTAGCCTTGTTTTACAACCAGTCGAAGATAAAAAAAACAATTTCGAATTCAAAACCGGTTCGATGCCAGGCTAACGAATTTATTCCCTAGGGGCTTCGTTTTGCGGAAACTCAAACAGTATTTACTTAGTGCGATTTGAGTGAGGGGCTTAATGAGACACAGACAGACGGAGAAAGAGAAAATACATACATACATATGTACATAGATATGAAAAAATTATATTTCCATGTAAAAGCTCAATTAACGTGAAAATGAAGTGCATAAAATAAGAATCCATTTGTATTGGTAGAAGCACTTAACTTGTACGAAAAAGGAGATGTCAGGCCACCCAAAAAGAAAGTAAGGAGGAAGACAGTAAATTGGGCCTGTAAACATGAATGTTGAATCTTAAATCTGCCTCCATGCAGGGACGGATTGATAACCACACACACACACACACACACACACACACACACATATATATATATATATATATATATATATATATATATATATATTGTTGGTGACAAGGTTTGCAGGTGGTACCAGGAGGTGAAACTGGCTATTATAAAATACGCAGACCAGAAAAAATACTGACCGAGAGGTCTGAGGTAATGACAGGATGCAGGCACACAAAAAGTATGTCTTGGGCCAGTACAGAGGGTGCTTGTGTTCGTCCCTCCGCTTCAGTTGGAATTCCGGCGATGGTGGGCATGATGAGGTGCTCCTCTTTTTCGGCAGGCGTGGGCATAAAGAGGGCCCATTTCCCTTCTGTGAAATTTCTAGCAATCGTGTCTACAGGGACCGTTTTGGCATACGGCCTATTTATTGCCTGAGGAAACAGGTATGGCGGAAATCTAGATAGCAACTAAGTGGTGTGTATTTCATTCTGTAACATACTGTTGGCTCTGCATATTCAGTTTTTTGTTTTGATTTTATATTGAGCACTTTTTGTGATCTACCTTCCGCTGGTCCAACTAGCACATCTTTTCCTGGTTTATATATATATATATATATTTTTTTTTTTATAAAAGATTTTCTATTATTACAATGGGTAATACATATTTCACCGCGTTTTGATGTTATTATCGTGGCTCGTCCGACCCAAATGGTACAACATTTAGTAATGAAAATATCCCCCCCGCCTCCCCAAAAATAAATTCCTTTTCTTTTATTTAATTTTACATAGACGCTCACTTGTCCATATTAGAACAGACATTTGTAACGGTTATTTACGAAAATTTCTCGCTCATTCGAAAAAGAACCCAAAAGAAAAAAGCAAGGATACAGAAAAAAAAAAGCAAGAATAAAGAAAAGATAGACGATTGATTATTGCAAAGAAGAGAAAAAAGTTGAAAAAGAAAAAAGAGAAAAAAGAACAAAGGAGAAACAGAAAAAAAAACAGAATGGAAAGCAAGAAGAGAAAAAGAAAGGACAAAGATATACAATTAAAGGAAATACCGTATGACGAGAAATAAATGTTGACACCATTTCTCATAATAGCGTTTCAAACCACCTAACTGTTTTCTTAGAAAAACCCGGAAAAATTTAATTATGAAATTTAATTTCAAATATATCGGGATATATTTACGGTACAAATAAAAATTTTACATCATAATTTTAATACAATTTGAAAAAAATAACTACTAATACTATTAATTGAAAAATTAATGCTAATTTAAAAATATTGTTAAAATAATTGAAAATACTAAAATTAAAAATATAAATATAGAAACAGGAAAAATTAGATAAACTTAACAGAAGGGGGAAATACACAAAAAGAAGGAAAGAAAAAAGAAGAAATCACGATATAACGGATTTTAAAATAATTAAAAAAAAACAAAAAACGCTAGATCAAAACCAACGTATATAATTCATTCTTAGAAACGTTACAAGGGATTTTTACCCTTAAATTAAAATATACCGACTATAGGGAATATTTATGGTGAAAAATAAATCATACATCCTAACATAAATTACATTATAACCACTAGTAGTAATTTATTCTAACTATAGTTAAAACAATAACTTCCAATAAGAAAATATAATTTATTATAATACAATCTTAAAGATTATCTAAAATACTAGCAATAGTAATAATAGATAATAATAATCTAAAAAATAATAATAATAACAAATAAAACAAAAAAGAGATAACAAATATATGTATGCACATACACACATATACATATATGTGTGTATTTACATACATCTGCATTTATATATACATGTATGTATCAAACAAAATTTATCTCGGACATAATGATAATTATAATAAAAATAATAAAACTACGACTACTACTACTACTACTACTACTAATAATAATAATAATAATAATAATAATAATAATAATATTCATTCTATCACAAAAGAAGACAAAAGAAATTACAAAAATACCTATAAATATAATCATTACAGACAGATAAAAATCAAAATCACAATAAAATATATACATATATATATTTTATTAAATATACCCTGTAGGGTGGTTGATTAAAAAATTTTGTAGTCTATCACAGTTCGGTCTCTATGATGTTCTATCCATGTAATTAATCGAGTTTACTATTAAGCGCAATGACAGGGAAGGTGATTATGTAGGAAAAAACTGTTGTGCAAGACAAATGGCTTTTAATTCAATGCTAACTGATGTACTAGTATATATATATATATATATATATATATATATATATATATATATGTACTATGATGTACTAGTATATATATATATATATATATATATATATATATATATACTAGTACATCAGTTAGCATTGAATTAAAATATATATATATAATTGAATATATATATATACATATATATATATACTGTTTAATTAAAAACAGAAAAGCAGCAAGTTTTTTTTTTGCTATTTTTATAATATCTGATATATATATATATATATATGTAATGGTTACTAATGGAAGTTCATTTCACAGTTGGATATTTACTTTTAAAAAGTACTCAGTACAAAAGTAGAGCATAAATATCTGGTAATTATTATTATTGTTATTATTATATTATGCTGCAAGTCAATAGCTATAAAATTTCGGTGTTAAAACTCCAGCCTCAGACAGTAAAATTTAGTTAATTTTTCTATCGAGAAAAAGAGAAAAAAATAAAGGAAAAAAATACAAGGGTAAAAAGAAAAAAAAGATGCGATAAGACACAAGAAAGAAGAGAAAAAAGGGAAAGAGTAGCAAAAAAAAAAAAAAAAATTGAAACGTTGGAAAAGATAAAATAAAATAAAGTAAATATAAAGAAATAAAATCAAAACTAATATAGATTCATGTAAAAAATTAAAATTAAAATTTAATTATAAAGAAAAATAAATTCTTAAGGGTTTTTTTTTCACGAGTACAAATAATTATAAAGTAATAAATAAAATGCCAGTTCTAAGAAATGTGTTTTTAAGATATAAAACGAGCAAATAGTGAAAATATTGAAATAAAATTGAGATAATTTCAAATAGAAATAGAGCATGGAAAATTCTATGGTGTCAAAAATTAGTGATTAGTGATTTCATTACGTTGGTTTAATAAATCATCTTTGGGGATTTTTATTATATGGATTTTTTCTTGTAAGAAATGGAAAAATATTTCAAGTAACGGTTTACATGTTCTAGTTTTAGTTAATATTTTCCATTTAAATGTAAAAGTTTTATTTGCATCTTTCAATTGCAAGCAGTTTTTAGAGAGAGAAGTCAAGTTACTATAGCCTTTATAACCGAAAGATATGTTATGCTGGTAAAATCGAGACTTAAAATTATTCTTAGTATATACGATATAATGCTTGGTAAGATTAGGATTTTCAGTAGTGGAGATAGTATCTTGGTATACAATGGAATCTGTAATGCATTTATTTCGCTAAGGACCTACGCTAGGGTTATGACAATGACAGGAACTTGCGTTATTATCATTATTTATGATAAGTTGATTATAATTAATATCAACGTTGTTTTAGTATTTTATTATTGTGTTTTGTTTTTTTATTATTATATCCAGATTATCAGTGCGGCTATCGCTAAGTTTCAGAGTATTTTCATTGAAACTTTTGCTAAGGGTATTATTAGTTGGGAAGTGTTTTTGAACGAGATTAAGGAATTTATTGCCCAACTTGGTACTAACCATTTGGTTAAATGGTGATGGGTACCAAATTATTTTTCTATTGCGATTATGTTTATGATTTGTTTTTGATATTTAATATCCTTGCAATTATAGCCGCTGTTTTTAGAACTGTATTGTAGTAATGACTATGTTGATAGAAAATGTCCTCAGTGGAGGAATTACTGTTATTCTGAATGGGGTCTATGATTAATTAAAGATGGTGTGTGACTTCATTTGGGATATATGTAGATATGGTTAGCATTATGTTTTACATATGGTTATTAAGTACTGTTAACTAAGTTAACTGTAACATCTAGAAAGCCAACTGTTTTGAATTTGGTATATACTATTAGTTTAAGATTAATATTCTTCAGTATTCTGTCTATGTATTTACAGATTCTATCTACTTTTGAGCTAGCTGAATTACGAATAATGACGAGACTATAATTACTATACAATTCAATATCTTTGTTATCGACATCACGATGAGCTGTGCGATTATACAAAATAAAAAGACTTATAAAATCTGATGATATTTTGTTAGTTTTGTTTTGTTTTTATGTTCTTTAAATCTTCTGATCTATATATAACACAAAATAATTTAAGCATATTTTGCTGCCTGTTGATGATGTTTTAACACCGAAACTTTTTTGCTATTGAGCTGCAGTATGCTATTATTTTATAATAATAATAACTATATATATATATATATATATATATATATATATATATATATATATATTAATGCATGTTTAATGAAATAATATAGACAAGTTTTGTCTATTTATTTTATATAATTTTGTTAATATTCTCTGATAAGCTTAATAGCATTATCATTAAATGCAGAAAGAAAATTACAATATTGATACATAATTTCTCTAATAATCTAATCTAAGCTTTCGGCTGACATAAACCATTTTCCAAGATGTCAAATTGCATTATATATCATAAACACGGATATATATATATATATATATATATATATATATATATATATATATATATATATATGATGCTCCTGGTATTCGTTCTTCGCAGGCGAAGAAAACCATGACTCCTGGTCACTAAGGATTTGACTGGGTGCAGATTTGACTGGCTGATAAGGCCAATCTTTGTACGGGTGAGCCTGTTGCAACAAGGGCAGGGGATTCAGGGGTCAGACACAAGCTGGTGGATGGAGCTTTTGTGCTCTTTCTTTTTCTGGCGTCTCTCTTTGAGGGCCCTGATGCGACCCTCTTCAAATTTTGCAACTCCAGATTTCAATTGGGATGTTACAGCACTTGAGGGCCTCCTTTAAACTGTCTTTGTACCTCAATTTTAACCGGCCAAGCGAACGTTTCCCTGGGGAGAGTTCACAATAGAAGAGCCTCTTCGGTAGTCGGCTGTGCTCAGAAGTTGAGAGCGCAGAAGCATCTCTCTCAGTTTGCCATATGTTGCTCTGGCTCTTGCTATCCTGTGGGTAACCTCTTCATCGATGTTGGTGCAGCGTGATAGTGGGCTGCCAAGATACATAAACTTGTGTGTGACAATCAACCTCTGTCCATTTAAAAAGATTTTAGATTCATTATATATATGCAAATGTTTGGGGGTACAAAATTTGTATACTATTTTAAAAACAAGGAATTTAAATTTATTGACTGTCAATAAATTCCATGTTTTTAAAATAATATATATATATATATATATATATATATATATATATATATATATATATATATATATATATATATATATATATATATATATATATATATATATATATATATATATATATATATATATATATATATATATATATATATATATATATATATATATATATATACACACAATACCGGGCATAATTATTAGACAACAATTTGTTTTTAAAGAAATGATATATTTCATACTGTTTTTAGTATTTATTGCAAAATGAAAATAGAACAATTCTTTTGTTATTCTTCTTCTTCTTCTATGTGCTCTGTCCCTTCAGGACGTAGGCGATCATGGTTCGCCATGTCTCCCTATCCCTTGTGGCTCTTAGTACGTTTGCTCCTGTTGCTCCTGGCAACCCCCGTTCCGTCATCCACCTGATCAGACCCTGCAAATATGTTATCCGCTGCTTTCCTCTGTCTCTCCTTCCTTCTATCTGACCAGTCAGTATCAGGTTCTCCAGGTTCTCCTTCCTCATTGTGTGTCCCAGGAACTTCAGTTGTCTCTTCCTGATGCTCAGCATCAATTTTCTTTTTGTTGCCATTCTTTCCAACACCTCATCGTTGCTTGCATGCTCAGTCCACGATATCCGTAGCATCCTTCTGTAGAACCACATTTCGGCCGCTTCCAGTTTTGTCCTCATTTTCGATGATATTGTCCAGCATTCACTGCCGTATTGAAGAACTGACATCACATAGCAGTCCAGCACTCTTTTCTTTGTTCCTATTGAGATTTTCCTGTGTGTTAGTATTTTGCTCATCTTCTGGAACGCGTCCTTTGGCATGCCAATTCGCCTTCGGATCTCCGTGTTGCACTTTCCATCTCGTGTTAGAACACTTCCTAGGTACTTAAATTTTTGTACTTGCTTAATTCTGTTATCTCCCACCTGTATTTGGCATTTTGTGTTGTATCTTTTGCTGATGACCATGCACTCAGTTTTCTTAAAGTTTATTTGTAGTCCGTTTTTGTCACTCTCCACTGCTACTTTCTGTATGAGGTCTTGTAGTTTCCTTTCCGTGTCCACAATCAGCACTGTATCGTCCGCATACCTTATGTTGTTCAGGTTGTGGCCTCCAATAACAAATCCTGGCGTGTCATCTAGGGTCCTCAAGATATTCTCGCTGTATAGGTTGAACAACTCTGGTGAAAAGACACATCCTTGTCTTACGCCTTTTTCTATCTTTGTGTATCTACTGAGATCGTTACCTGTCCGTATGCAGGCCGTTTGCTGCCAGTAGAGATTCTTGATTATTCTTATGTCTTTCCCGAAAATGTCGAGGCTGCCGAGCATCTCCATCAATTCTTTGTGTCGTATCTTGTCATATGCTTTCGCGTAGTCAATGAAGCATAGGTACAAGTCTTTCTTCATTTGTAATGCCCTTTCAGAGAGCATCCTAATCATGAATATGGCGTTCCTTGTTCCAGTGTCTTTGATGAATCCGCACTGTTCCTGCCCTATCTCTGGCCTGATTCTACTTCTCGCTCTATTCATCAGGATTCTGACAATCAGTTTTGTAATGTGACTCATTAAGCTGATAGTTCTGTGTAGTTCGCACTCGTTTGCACCAGGTTTCTTCGGCAGTGCTATAAAAATCGACTTTCAGAGGTCGTCTGGTATTATTCCGCTGCTATAAATTTCGTTTATTATGTCGGTAATCTTTTCTATGCCATATTCTTCTAAGACTGTCAGCAGCTCTATCACTATGCCGTCTGGACCAGCTGCTTTGTTTCTGTTCATTTTGGCCATTGCATCTTCCACTTCGGATTTTAGTATTTCCGGTCCATCCATCTCCTTGTGTATTCTCGGTTGTTCTCTCTTGTCGCAAAAGAGATCCTTTGTATATTCTTCCCATCGCTGGAGGATTTCCTCTTTCTCTAATATGATTGTTCCTTCCTTGGATTTTATGCATCCTGTTGAGGAGCAGGTTATTTGTCCTGTCAGTTCTCTTATCTCTTTATGCATCTCTGCTTTGTTGGTCCTGCTCAGTCTCTCTACTTCTGCGCATTTGTTGTTGAGCCATTCCTCTTTGGCTTGTCTGCATTTGTTCCTTATCTCCCTGTGAAGTTTCTTGTACTCTGCTCCGTGTCTTGGCGTTATTTTTTGTCTCCTTTGCATCATGTGGAGGATCTCTTCGGTCATCCACTCGTTTTTTCTTCTGCGTCTGATTTCCTTTGGGGCTATGTTGTTCGCTGAGGTGACCATCGCTTCTTTTAGTGAATCCCATTTTGAGTACCCTTTTCCAATTTGTTCTTCATATTTCTTTCTCACGCTGTTATTGTATTCTTTCTGCAGGGTGAGGTCGTCCTCTAGCGTGTCGTATTGCAGCCTTGGTGATGTGCTGGGCTTCTTCAGTCTTCGGAGTTTCACTTTTAGTTTGCAGATGACTGGGACGTGGTCACTTCCGCAGTCGGCACCTGGGTATGTTTTGCATTGGACCACTGCGTTCCTGAATCTCTTGTTTATAGTTATATAGTCTATTTGGTTCTTCGTGTCGCCTCCTGGGCTTCTCCATGTCCATAAACGTCGTGGGTGTTCTTGGAACCAGGTGTTAGTAATAACCTGGTCATTGGCTGAGCACCATTGGATCAATTTTTCTCCTCTTTCGTTGCGCTCTCCTAGTCCGAAGTTGCCGTTCGTGTCTCATTCTCTATCTTTACCTACCTTGGCATTTAAGTCCCCCATTATAATCCTAATTTCTTGGCTTTTACTTTGAAAAATTTAACAAGGCAAGGAATCAAAGATGAACTCATCCGAATCACCCGAAATTTTCTTCATTTTTTCATTGATAAAACTGTAATACAGGTAATTATTAAATATTTATAAATTCATTTGATGCACATGTTATTGTGCATTATTAACAAAAGAACCATTTTATTTTCTTTTACAATTATTCACTTGGCAATAAATACTAAAAAATAGTATGAAATACATAATTTTTTTTTAAACACTGAGGTGACCTAATAATTATGGCCGGTAGCGTGTATATATATATATATATATATATATATATATATATATATAAATTAAAATAGGATTAATTCAATGATGTTGGATGATCATTTCGATATGAAAATCCCCACGGGGATAACACATCACATCAGCAACAGAAAAATCCTTTCAGAAACTGGAGCTATATATATATATATATATATATATATATATATATATGTGTGTGTGTGTGTGTGTGTGTGTGTGTGTGGTTATATTTGTGTAGTTAATCTCTAAAACTGTCTGTATATATATATAAAACATAGTACACTTGGTATGTAATCCTGGTAAATTCCAAAATAGACGAACTCAAGAGAAATCAATGTTAAATTCATTTACTTAATTTAACAGAGTAAAGGATTTTCGATTATTACAGTGGATAATACATATTTCACCGCTTTGATATTATTATCGCGGGTCGTCAGATCCAAATAGCTCAACAGCAGGTAATCAAAATATCACCCCATGAAAAAATTTCTTCTCTTTTATTTAATTTTACATAGACGCTCACATGTCTATATTAGAACAGACATTTGTAACGGTTATATACGAAAGATTTCTCGCTCATTCGAAAACGAACCCTAAATAAAGAGGAAAGCGATGATAAAGAAAAGATAGACGATTGATTAATGCAAAGAAGAGAAAAAAGTTGAAAAAGAAAACGGTGGAAAAAAGAAAAAAGGGGAAGCAGAAAAAACAGAATGGGAAGCAAGAGAAAAAGAAAGGACAAAGAGATACAATAAAGAAGGGACAAAGAGATAACAGGAAATACCGTATCACGAGAAATAAATGTTGACACCATTTCCCCTAATAGTGTTTCAAAACCCCTAACTATTTTCATAGAAAAACCTGGAAAAATTTAACTATGAAATTTAATTTCAAATATACTGGGATATATTTACAGTACAGAAAAAGTATTATATCAGAATTTTGAAACAATTTGAAAAAATAACTACTATTACTATAATTTAAAAATTAATGCTAATTTAAAATAATTTTAAAATAATTGAAAATACTAAAATTAAAAACATATAAATATAGAAACAGAAAAATTTGATAAACTCAACAGAAGTGGGAAATACACAAAAAGAAGGAAAGAAAGAAGGAGAAATCACGATAGAACGGGCTTTAAAATAATAAAAAAATATTTAAAAAAACCCGAAAAACGCTTTTTTTAAAATAATTATTATATTTATATATTTTTTGTTTATAGAATAGTATTATTTTATTACTTTTGTTTTTAATACAATCATTTTTATTCTTATTAAAGTTTGATAGAAATTTTTGATTGATAAACACACACACATATGTATGTGTGTGTGTGTATATATATATAGATACATTATTACGAATTTCTATTTTCTATTATTAAAATTTTTTATTATTTTATTATTATTATATATTATGAATATTATTATGAGTATTTAAATGTTTTCTTGTTTATTTTAAATTTTTTATTTAGTTTTTCATCCTAGGTATTATTATTTTAACTTTATTTTAAATAAATTACAATAAATTACTACTAGTGATTATATTGTAATTTACATTAGGATCTATGATTTATGATTTATTTTTAACCGATAATATGCATTTGAATCGGTATATTTTGATTTAAGAGGAAATCTCATATCGTGTTTCTAAGAATGAATATTAATGTAATAGACGTTTGTTTTATATATGAAATTTATTTCAAACCTGTCTGCATCTCTTTCACTAACATACGCGGCATCCGCACCAACTTCCCCAGCGTAGATTCTTTCCTCCATAATAACTCACCTGATATATTAGCCCTATGTGAAACTAATCTTAACCCTTCTATCCTCTCATCTGAGTTCTACGTTCCTGGCTACCTTCCCCTCTTCAGGAAGGACTCCAATGTTCATATACATGGGCTTGGTGTCTATGTCAGCGAACACCTTCCCTTAGCTAGGGTGTCATCTTTTGAATCCCCAGATCATTCTTTCATGTGCTTCCGCCTCTCACTTCTCAGCTCGATTAGCTATCTCTTCTTTCTCTATCGCTCTCCTTCCTCCCCTGACTGTTCGTTACTTGACATCATTTCTGACAATATTGACAAAGCCATTTCTTCCCATCCCTCTGCCCATGTATTCGTGTTTGGTGACTTTAACGCCCACCACACCAAGTGGCTGAAGAACGCTGTCACTGACCCTGCTGGTGTCCACACCATGAACTTTTCAATCACCCAATCCCTTACGCAAGTAGTGGACTTCCCCACGCGTTTCTCCGACAACCCTAACGGAAGGGACTCACTTCTAGACCTCTGCTTCCCTTCCATCCTAGACTCTTGCATTACCAGACAACTCTGCCCACTCGGAAATTCTGACCACACTGTAGTGTCCGTCAATATTTCACTCCACTCCCGCCCGACCCATGAAACCCAGACAAGTAGAATATCCTACTGCTATCAAAGAGCAGACTGGGATTCGTTCCAAGACTTCCTCTGTGACATCCCTTGGAACAATGTCTTTAGTCTTCCCATCGAAGAATGTGCATCCGAGGTCTCCTCCTGGGTTAAGGCTGGCATCGATGCCTTCATCCCTGCTAGGAAATTCCAGCTTAAATCTCATTCGTCTCCATGGTTCTCACCCGCTTGCTCGGCTGCCATTGCACACCGGAATCATTTCTTCCGACTCTATCGTAACTACGCGTCGGACCAAAACAGGCGCCTTTTCACTTCAGCTCGTAATAAGTGTAAAAGGATACTTAACGAAGCTAAGATGTTGTTTTCTGCCAGAATGAAGCAACGCATAGCATGCTCTAAATTCGGCTCTAAAGACTACTGGCGACTCTGTAAAAGAGTACTTAACAAGAGCAAGTCCACAATCCCCCCGCTAATCAACAAATTTGAGGTCCTCACCTCCCCAGCAGATAAGGCTGAATGCTTTGCCCGCAGATTCTCGAACAATTCGAGTCTGGACTCGTCTGGAGTTTTGACACCCGACTTCTCACCTAGAACCGAGGCACAACTGAATGATGTCCACATTACACCTTCGCTTGTCTCTAAGATAATCTTAAAACTTGACCCTCACAAAGCGAGCGGTGGTGACGGAATCTCAACCATAGTCTTAAAGAAATGTGCCCCTGAAATCTCCTCTGCCTATCTGCTTCCTGCTTTCCTGCCTGTTGGAAATCTTCCTCTGTAGTTCCTATATTTAAAAACACTGGAGAACCCTCTGACCCTGCAAATTACCGTCCTATCAGCCTTCCGATCTTTGGCAAAGTGTTCGAAGCTATTATCAACACCGGGGTGGTTCAGCATCTCACAGCACACAGGCTCCTCTCGGACAAGCAATATGGTTTCCGCTTCACCAGGTCTACTGCTGATATGCTAACGACCATCACCGAGTACATATACCAGGCACTCGACAGGAATATCATTAGAAAGTTGCATTGGATATATCTAAGGCGTTCGACAGAGTTTGGCATGCTGGCCTTCTATGTAAACTGCGGAGCTATGGTATAACTGGACATTTGTTTCAACTAATCCAGTCATTCCTCTCTAACCGCACAATGAAGGTGGTATTAAACGGACATGCCTCTCAGAACTACCATACAAACGCAGGTGTCCCACAAGGCTCCATCTTAGGTCCTACACTCTTCCTGATATACATTAATGATCTCCCTGATTCCACAAGAGCCCAAATAGGTTTGTACGCCGATGACACCACAGTTTACTCTCGCCTCCTACAAAAATCTGGTGTAGGCGTCAAAGCTAACCTCGCAGCCGAGATTGAAAAAGACCTCCAATCCATATTGGACTGGGGTAAGAAATGGTTAGTAAATTTTAATGCTTCTAAAACGAAGCTACTCTCAATTAACCATCATCGACAATCTCACCTACCTCCCATTAGCATGGACCAGGCTTGCCTCCCAGAGAGTAAAACACTGCGCCTCCTTGGTCTCACACTTTCAGCGGACCTCAAATGGAATGACTATATCGAATCCATTTCTAAATCCGCTGCTATGAAAGTCTGTTCTCTGTGTAGGGCCCGGAAGTTTTTTCCGTCTGAATCTATCATGCACATTTATAAAGCTACCATCCGCCCGTGCATTGAATGCTGTTGCCATATCTGGTCGGGTGCCCCTGCTGTTCTCCTCGGGCTTCTCGATAAGGTTCAGAGGAGGGTCTGTAATGTGATAGATACCGACTTGGCAGACCGCCTGCAGTCTCTCTCCCACCGGCGTGACGTGGCTTCCCTGTGTCTCTTCTATAAATACTTTCACGGCTTCTGCTCCGATGAACTTAGATCACTAGTGCCCCCTAAATACGAATTTGAACGAGATACTAGATTAGCAACTAGATCCCACCCTTTTACAGTGAAACCGATAAAATGCAGCCGTAACTTCTACTCCAACAGTTTCTTTCCTCGCACTTCCCGACTGTGGAATTCTCTTCCAAACGATTGCTTCCCCGACGGCTACAATCTCCAGGAGTTTAAATGTAAGGTCAATAGACACCTCCTAACACACTAACCTGCTCCCATTCTATCAAACACTCTTCCCATCTGCCCAACCCTCATCCTCGCTATCCTTACTCATCTGTCACCTTCCTCCTGACATTCCCTATGTCTAACCACTCCTTCTCTTTACCTTCCCCTATGTAGCCCCATGCGCAATAGTGGCAGTGGAATGCCTTGCTTGGGGTGAGATGATTAAAAAAAAAAAGTTATTTTAATTTAAATTATTTTCTATATCCATCTAAGTTTTATCTCTTTCTTTTTATTTTCCCCCTCCTCCCTTTATGTTTATCTTTCTAACGTTTAATTTTTTAATTTTTTAAAGATTTAATTATGTTAACGGAATTTTTTAAAAGATTAATAGGGTATATTGGGTTTCTAGTGGGAGTAGTTAGTTTTTCAAAATGTATTGAAATTATGTTGCACAATTTAATTTTGTACCGTAGATATATCTCATTATATTTTAAATAAATTTTCAATGTTAAATTTGACATGTACGTTATTATCATATTGCAACTAAAATTTTCCACGTCAGTTTAATATTAGTTTGCAGCTATAACTAAAAAATATTTGTGTTTTTATTTTCTTTCATTTGGATTTTTATTTGGTTATAATGACTATAAATAGTCATTATATTTATAGGTATTTTCTGTAATTTCTTTTGTCTTATGTGATAGAAGGAATATTATAATAATAATAATAATTATTATTATTATTATTAGTAGTAGTATTTTTATTATTATTATTATTATTATTTTATTTTTATTATAATTACATTATTTCTGAGAGAAATTTTGTTTGATACATACATGTATATATAAATGCATGAGTATGTAAATACATATATATATATGTGTGTGTATATATGTATGTATACATATATTTGTTTTCTCTATTGTTTTATTTGTTATTATTATTATTTTTTAGTTTATTATTATCTATTATTAGTATTACTCATATTTTAGATAATCTTTAAGATTTTATTTTAATAAAGTATTTTAATAAATTATATTTTCCTATTGAGAGTTATTATTTTAACTATAGTTGGAATACATTACTACTAGTCGTTATAATGTAATTTATGTTAGGATATATGATTTATTTTCACCATAAATATTCCCTATAGTCGGTATATTTTAATTTATGGGTAAAAATTCCTTGTAACGTTTCTAAGAATGAATTATATACGTTGGTTTCGATCTAGCGTTTTTTGTTTTTTTTTGTTAATTTTTTAATATTTTTTTATTATTTTAAAATCCGTTCTAGGGTGATTTCTCCTGTTTTCTTTCTTTCTTTTTGTGCATTTCCCCTTTCTGTTAAGTTTATAAAATTTTTTCCTATTTCTCTAGTCATATTTTTAATTTTGGTATTTTCAATTATTTTAAATTAGCATTAATTTTTAAATTATAGTGACAGTAGTTATTTTTTCAAATTGTATTAAAATTTTGATATAATACTTTTTCTATACCGTAAATATATCCCAGTATATTTGAAATTAAATTTCATAGTTAAATTTTTCCAGGTTACGGTTTTGAAACGCTATTAGGAGAAATGGTGTCAACATTTATTTCTCGTGATACAGTATTTCCTGTTATTGTATCTCTTTGTTCTTTCTTTTTCTCTTCTTGCTTTCCATTCTGTTTTTTCTGTTATCTCTTTTTTTTCCACCGTTTTCTTTTTCAGTTTTTTCTCTTCTTTGCATTAATCAATCGTCTATCTTTTCTTTATCCTCGCTTTCCTCTTTCTTTGGGGTTCTTTTTCGAATGAGCGAGAAATCTTTCGTATATAACCGTTACAAATGTCTGTTCTAATATAGACATGTGAGCGTCTATGTAAAATTAAATAAAAGAGAAGAAATTTTGGGGGGGTGGGGGGAGTGATATTTTGATTACCTAGTGTTGTACCATTTGGGTCTAACGAGCCGCGATAATAACATCAAAGCGGTGAAATATGTATTATCCATAGTAATAATCGAAAATCTTTTACATATATATATATATATATAAAACATCAAAGCGGTGAAATATGTATTATCCATTGTAATAATCGAAAATATTTTACATATATATATATATATTATTGCCTAAATACACATAGGCAACAATCCCTCTTTTATGCAATTTTCGTTTAAAATGAAAGAGAAGGTGTTATGGTTAAGTTTTTTCTAATGTTATTTTCCTTATTGGCTGACGGGTCATGTGATTTAAAAATTGTGTATTTTTAACGATACTTGCATAAAAGTTGGATTACTGCGTAAATAATGTTTTTTTTAATTACATGACTAGGCAGCCAACAAGGAAAGTAAAACTACTAAAAAGTTAACTAGAACACTTTGTCAGAAAAGAAAGCCTGCCAGATGACGAAAAGAAAAGTCAAAAAGACAGACAATTATCTAAACAGCAACCGACAGAAATCAATCCAGGGCAAGTCGCTTCACGGCGTCCAAACTCAAAATTTCGGATTGCTACTTAAGTTTTACGCTACCACGATTATCACATGAATATAAACAATTTCATTAAATTAACCTGCCAAGTTCTGTTTCCAACATTTTTTAAATTCATTTTACAATTTTCTAAAACAAATAACTTGCATTAAATGTTTCATGACAAAAGACAGAAATACAAGCGTTACTCTATCAAAGAGATATATTTTGTAGAATGTAAATGCTTTGCCAAATGTTTTTTTCTATAGAAATAAATTGTAATTTCAACAAGCAATATTTTATGAATGTCAAGAACGTAATGTACAAAGTACATAACGCTATAGAAAATTTATATTTGCGCCTGTGTTATTAGTGTGAAAAAATAGACTTAAGTCGATGGAAGTAAACACAAGTGAAGTGTTGACTCTTGGCAAATCTTGTAGTTATCGATTGTGGACATTTTATAGAGATGGTAAAACGTCACCTTAAACAGAATAATTCAATTAATTCGGGAACTACGTGAAAACAGAGAGTTCCAAACTAACTTGAACGTTCGCTGTATTTGTAGATAGATTAGAACTTTATTATTATTATTATTATTATTATTATTATTATTATTATTATTATTATTTCCTTGAATTTCTATTGTATAAACATTTCCTTCATGGTCCGAACCAGAGACCTAAGTTCAGAAATGGCTTCTTGGCATTTTAATCTGATGATTTAAGTACATTTCCTAAAACAAATGCCTAAAAAATTTCCTTCGCTAAAAAAGAAAACAAAAACAAGCAAGCAAGGAAGAAAAGATCAAAATACGTCTCTTCTAAAAAAGAAAAAGAGAGAAAAAAAAGAAAAACCAAGAATCTGCCCACTTAAGAAAGAAAAAAGAGATCTCTCCTCACGCACACACACACAAACACACACACACACACACACACACATATATATATATATATATTCGTGTAAAATCTTCTGTACAATAAAGACGGAAGTTGATAAAGGTTTGCCTGAAATAGGCCTAAAACTCTGCTTAACCATGGAATAACATGTCTGCCTTAATTTTTACATATATTTGCTCTCTCTCTCTCTCTCTCTCTGTATATATATATATATATATATATATATATATTATAAATCATGTTTTAGAACATGTACATAATTTCTTCTATATATGTCCTCTTCCCTACAATCATATGTTTGTTTCAGTGTTTGGATTTAAACACTTCCTCAGGGGAAATAAAGGTTTGGAATCATTCTCTGTTTATATTTGGTTCGTTGTTGTCGTGGGTGTTGGTTGGGGTTATTGGTAATTAAGTGAATGTCTCGTTTTGATCGTTAGACTTTTGAGGAATTTGGTGTGTAAGTGTGAAATTGTTGATTAATGGTATTATCTGTTGGAATGTATATTTTATCTTTTTATCGGTTGGGTATATCTTTTGGTTAGGATTTCTAAGAGGGCGCTGTTGAGTGGTCATTTTTATGGTCTGCTATCATTTAATTGGTTGATGTCTGCTGTTAGTGGACCTAATTCATGTAAGGCTTATGTAAGCCGAAAGCTCAGATCTGATAAAAAATCAACAATTATTGCGATTTCTTGTCGTCTTTCCATGACAACACTATCAAGCTATCAATGAAACCTGTATTAATGAAAAAATGCTGCCAAAATACACACTATATATATATATATATATATATATATATATATATATTAATTATAGTTGTAATATCAATAACAACAGAACTAATTCTGTCAAGATTATCAATAATTAAACTACAACTGAGATCGTCTTGAAACCCACCGTGAACGAACCCGCAGGGAAAAGAAGGGGAGGAAAAAAAAGAAACAAACGAAATACCTGATCAAAAAGTCAAGCATTCGTGAGAAAGAAAAAACCCAAGACGAAAACCTTAACAATAAAGAGCTCAATACGAAAGCCGAGGGCACAAAGCACCCAATGCGAAAGTAGAGCAAACAAAATCGAAAATCAACGTGAGTCAATAACCTCAGGGAAAATTGGAGCCAATCTTAGTGGCTTTATTACCTTATTTGAGGTTAAATAATAACAAAAGAGGGAACCGAAAAAAACGTATGATAGCAAAAAAGTCAGTTTAAAATTCGTACATCACAAGATGTCCGAATACTTTCAAAACATTCTTAAGATATCTATTTCTCTCCACCATGTACATGATGTAATGTTGTCAAAATCAGCATCAATATTCAGTATGTTACAAATTTGTTTTCCATCAGTTTATTTCTTGATGGGGGTTTAATTCTTCTAAAATCTCTTGAGTTGATCTCAATGCGCATCGCTTTTATGTAGAAATGATAATGAGTGACGTGTACCTGAGAAATTAGCTAACATTCCAATTTTCTCAGTTGCCTTTAACATATTTCTTATTAAAGGACAGAAAAGAACACTTATGCTCAGAAACAATAAAGAGACAGTTGAAACTTATTGGATCCGTAATAAAGAAGGAGGTCTTGGGAAACTTCACCCTCAAAGAACATATTGATGTCAAAGGGGAATAGAGGAAGGCAGTGAGGTATCTGCCTGATGAGTATTTGTGAATAAAGACAGAACAGAAGACGAGTGCCTTAACAAAGAGGAAAAAATGCTGAGCCACACAAGATGGAAGTTTGTGAGAGCTATAATCGCGCACGACATGAAGGCACATGGTACAAAGAAATTAGAAGCCCAAAGATCCATACAAACACAAATGAATCCCATAACGCTAGCCCAAGTGGATACTAATGTAACATTTATATACTATTTACCTGCAACATAAATATACTCTTCGCATATTAAAAAAAGAAGTATAAATTAAAAATAAAGGAATTCGATTTAGACTTTCATTCGTTTGGTTGCAGACAAAATGCTTCTGTTGTTATTACTCTTGTTAATTAGATGTGCTTTGTGAGGCAGTGGATATCGACTCGGAACACCAAACGGGGAACCGAGTTCGAATTTTCAGTTGAATTCCTTGCATTCACTTTCGCACAAATACCCTTGGGAAAGGTAATAATCCGTCTCTTCCCTCCAGTTATAGGCTAAATAATAGAACAAATTGGATCTATAGCCTTGGCTGGCAACCAGTCTACCGCAAAAAGCAATTGTAACCTACTGCGTGATAATCTTCTGCCCAGTCAGTCATGTCTCTGTCAAGGCATAATTACCCAAGCGTGTATCATGTATGGCACTCAACTGACTGACTGAGTTAGAATAAAACAAGGTTTCACCTGTCAAACGCATGCACATAACACAAAATCCTGATGGGATCAAACGATTCGGAATACGAATCTGAAATCAAAATTTAGTTTGTTAAAGACGCTTCTACCCCAGTAGCAAAATATTGATTTTCTAGAACTATATCAATTCCAGATTTTCAATCAGTATTCAAGATTTAGACACTTGTTTTTACTCCAGTAGCAAAATTCTGACATTCTAGAACTACTTCAATTTAGGATTTGCAATCCAAATCCTGACCTGCGAGGACGATTTCAATTCTAGATTTGTAATCAGAATACAGGATTTATACTACATCAATAGCAATCTTGTACTAGAACTATTCCAATTCTGGATTTGGAATCAACATTCACGATTTTTATTTCAGCACACTCTTTTACCCTAGTAGCAACGAGAAAAACATATGTTTTTACCCCAGTAGAAATGTTCTTGTGTGCTCTCGCAATTCTGAGTACGAATGTAGCATCATCATCTTCGATTTACTGAGAAAATATTTTTTTCTCTGTTGTAATGTCCTGATATTCTCGAACATTTCTTACTACAAATTTGGAGTCGGCATGAACATTTTTTACCGCTGGTTTAAGTAACATTCTTTTACATGAACGGTTTTTCCACCCGTCGTACGTATTTTCCCGCCATTTCGCTTTCTTGTTTCTTTTAGATAATTAATGCTTCTTTCTCAGTTTTTAAAAGATTTACGATCTTTTTCTTTCACCTCAAACATTCTTGTCAGCATCAACTTTTCTATTTCTATTTTCAATCTTTTAGGGTTGTTCGTTGGTGGTGCAGTGGATATCAGCTCGGAAAGAGAAGTCGGAAAGCCGAGTTCGAATTCCAGTTGAATTCCCTGATACGCATGGGAAAAGTATGAATCCGTCGCATCTCTCCCTCTCTCACTCTCTCTATCTATCTCTCTTTTTCTCTCTCTCTTTCTCTTTCTCTTTCTCTCTCTCTCTCCCTCTCCCTAGCAACGGGTTAAATATCAGGACAATTTAGGTTCTATTGTCTTGGTTGGTAACCAGTCTACCTCAGAAAGTAATAATAACGAACTGCAGGAAAATCTGCTCATTCAAGCGTGTATCGCGTATGGTACTTAACTGATTGACTATACCAATCAATAGAATGAAGTCTAATTTACAAGGCAATATAGTGTTTCGTTGTTTTATTGCTCGTAGTAACCCATTCTACTTTAATAAAGACCGTTGTCTATTTCTTTATATATATATATATATGGAAATGAGTTATTTACGCTAAAACAAAACATTTCTAATTGAAAAGTATACAAAAGTTCTTTAATGTAATTTTATTGAACAGTTTTTATTACGACTGTCTAGTGGTCTAGTGGTATGACCAAAAACTAACTAATATCCACTCGGTCACGCTCATGGAGGAAGAGAGAGAGAAAGTGTGTGTGTGTGTGTGTGTGTGTGTGTGAGAGAGAGAGAGAGAGAGAGAAAATAGCGAGTCACAGTTGGCTAAGTGTATTTAAGAGACAATAGTGAGGCAGCGTCGGCTGAGTTCATTCTCTTTACTATCAGTTATTAAACTTTACTATCAGTTATAAAAAATTGCCGCGTGTTTCCTCTTTAACATTACGTTATTATTTTTTCTTTTTGCAATAACTATGCCATGGAGAAGTGAAGAATCTGCATAGACACTCTCCATTGTAATTGTTAGGGCGCCGCTCCTATTTGACTACAAATGGACTGTTCCCATTGCTATATATAGCAATGGTGGATTCTCTACAGAGTGTCGTAGACAGTCACTAGACTGACGACTCTACGACACTGTCAGCTCTCTGCCTTCGGGTAGAGGGCGCTCTCTGCTTCCGAGCAGAGAGCAATAACCCAGTCGTGGTTCCGCCGAAGGGTAGAACCACGACTGGGCAAAAATAGACAGACATTTTTTGGCCCGGCTATATGGCCGGGAATACCCACTATAAAATGACCATGTGTCACATCCAGCCTTGCGTGGGAAGGCTAGTAAATACAGTCGTAGACAGTCACTAGACTGACGACTCTACGACACTGTCAGCACTCTGCCTTCGGGTAGAGGGCGCTCTCTGCTTCCGAGCAGAGAGCAATAACCCAGTCGTGGTTCCGCCGAAGGGTAGAACCACGAATGGGCAAAAATAGACAGACATTTTTTGGCCCGGCTATATGGCCGGGAATACCCACTATAAAATGACCATGTGTCACATCCAGCCTACGTGGGAAGGCTAGTAAATACAGTCGTAGAGAGTCACTTGAGAGTCTCTAATGAGTTACTGAACAGTCAGTGCGAGTCAGTGAAGAGTTAGTCACACTTCCGGTGGCGGACCGGAAGTAATCACGTATACACATGTCTTACGACGGATTGGACTCTTGTATCTTTTCTATTGTAAATATTACTAATCTCTTCTGTACATACTAACCGTCTTTCCGCGGAATACAACTTATACTCTGATTTTGTTGTTGAGTTATTCATTTATACTTGACGACATAACAGTAATAAAGATCGTTGTGTGCGTATATATATAAACACACACACATATATATACATTATAAAAAGTGAAAGAACACGTAGATTAAAAACCCACTGTTCAAGCATTTAGTTTTATAAAGAGTGCTCAATACAGAGTAGAGCTTAATACTGTGATTTTGTTATTATAATGGTTTATAAAAACAACTGATATCACTACACAAAATTTCATCTTTCAGAACAAAACTGTTCTTCTTCAGGTGAACTGTTAAAATAAATGGTGAAAACGATTTAATTTTGAAAATATAAGATGAATTACTGGTTATTTAGAAAAACCACTTCCTAATTTTCTAAATAACCAGAAATTCATCTTATATTTTTTAAAATAAATCGTTTTCACCATTTATTTTAACATATCACATGTAGAGGAACAGATTTGTTCTGAAACATGAAAAGTTTTGTGTAGTGATATTATGCTTGAATAAACCATTGTAATAACAAAATTACAATATATATATATATATATATATATATATATATATATATATATATATATTGTAATTTTGTTATTATATATATATATATATATATATATACAAATGGTTAAGGAACGAAGAAAATATTTACAATGTTCTAAACGTTAATTTAAAATAGTGCTCAATATAGAAATAGAGCAATGAATATTTTTTTAAATTATAATTTAGAACATAACCAAGCCACAATCTATTTCAAAAGTGTACATTTTGTTTCGACATTAAGGGACAATATCTCATCAGGTAGTAAACGTTTCGGTTGAACGTCGCATTAACATACATTCCTCTAGCAAAGAAATATTTGAAAAACATAAAACTATTTATGATAAAATTCTTCGAGACAGCGGTTATCAACCTTCTGAAATCAGTTTTGTTCAAGAAATGTAGTAGCGCCAAAGGAAAAATAAAAACAGGAAAAATCATTTGGTATAACCGTACTGATGAGCTGTGCTACAGCGAAACAGATCTGTCTGCGGATGGCTATATATATATATATATATATATATATATATATATATATATGTGTGTGTGTGTGTGTGTGTGTGTGTGTGTGTGTGTGTCTTCTGTCATGCTTGGGTGGGTATTTTTTACTTATGTCTTAATGTAAGATACTGGATAGTAGGTACATCAATATATATATGTTTTAGACGGCGTATCGATACAAATATATTAACAGCACGTGCCCACTCGTTATTAAAGAAACACAAACTAATGTTTACTTGAGATCCCGATGCAGTTGCCGATTTAAAAGAGACGGAGTTCCGATAATAGTTTTGCATTAATTTAATCAAACAAAAAAATTTTTATCGAAACAAAAAAATATGTTGAAGTTAGACGCTCTGCTGCCCGAAAAAAAACAAAAAAAAACTTAAACAACCCCAGTTTTCATTGACGACTATTTTCGAACAAAATAGATGCAATCTGATTAATTGAAAATATCGGAGATTATCTGGAGACATTATGAAAAAAGGAAACGTTTTATTTATAGGAATAACATTCATTTATATCGATTGTCCCTAAATGTCAGTAAAAATCGTTTGGATGTATGAAATTGAATTAGGAGATAAACGTAGACAAAATCTGTAGTCGCCTGCCAGATAGTCGTTCTCTCTTGCGTGTTCTCTCTCTTTCTCTGCACACACACACACACACACACACACACACACACACACACACACACACGCACATATATATAGATGTAAGTGGACACTTAGGTCAGAACCAAGCGACGCCAATCTGATGTTTCAACGGAATCTTCAGACCATGGGATACACTTTATCTATAATACTGAGCGCTTTTACTAATACATATCGTAAAACTATATTTTCATTACATGTGTATATATAAGAAGTTGTTGTAACAGTTTATTTCATATATGACTACTTCAGAATGATTATTATTGTAAACATTCTGAGTTTTAATCATGTCCATAATGGTTTTGGATGTTGTAATTATTTTGATATCGTTAAGATTAGATAAATTGTTTTGGATAGTAGATGTAAATGAGTAGTGTTATTTGCTTGCTTTATCTAGTTTATAGATATTCCTGTTGTTTTTGTGATATATATATATATATATATATATATATATATATATATATATATATATATTGTTATGGATTCCGGCTGAAAAACCACACAAAATAATGAAGAACAACATAGATATTTGAAATAAAATAATAGATTATATTAAACGTAAAGATACAACTGGAACTCAGGTTAGTAATCCAGAATACGATTAGTAAGGAATATATATATATACACGTCTTTGAAGTGAAGCCGTGCTGGAATTAGTATATCCGTGTAATATTATTCTGGCTGAGTGGTACTCAGAGCTACTATGACTAGTGACACGGAATTCTCTGTGTAACTTCGGTATCTCTCAGTATCTTACGGATCAGTCAGGTACTATTACTGTAACTGACGAATCTCATTATGGGAGGAGTATATGTATGCTCAAGTCGAGTCCATTATCATAGAAAAAGGGGAGATCCCACAACACCCACTCCCTAGCTTCTTTTTGGGGGGGAGTTATACATTTTTTTTCGCTTGAAAGGTTTCTTCCATCGCGTCATCGTTTTCTGACAGTGACAAGTTTGACTCCTCAAACATTCTTTTCTGTATTTGGTTTATGTGTCTCTTATAGGTAAGTTTTTCTTCTTGTATTGTGTACATACCATTTTCTAGTTTGTATATTATTGTTCAAGGTTTCCAATATGCTATATTGTTTTTGAACATTCTGAAGTAAACTCGTTCACCTGGTTTGAGTGATCTTTTCGTAACTATGGGTGTAATAAATACTGGTTGAACATTTTGCTTTAGCTTGGTTTTGATGCGAATTTGTTACATCGTCCTTTACCGCTTGAGAATACCTCTGGAAATTGTTTGTGTACTTCTTTCTCCAATTTCATAGCTTCTGACGTCTCGCACTGTATTTTTGTACAACAAGAACTAATGGGTAAATCCCATACATCAAATTTCTGCATCCATTCTGTGCCTACTAGATTTTCTGCGTTTTTCATAACGTATATTTTTAATTTTTTCGTTTTTTCATGAAATTTTACATTCACGATTATTTCACTTTCGAAATTGATCCGTTTTCCTATGACAGACTTAGCGGTTTTTTGAGTGTGTATCATGGTCGGCCTATTCAGTTTCCTCCATGTTTGTAGGTTGATTATTGTTAAGTCCGAACCTGAATCTAATTGTAGTTTGATCTTATTTAATATTTCAAGTTCTACATATTTCCTCGTGTTTTGTTTGTTTTCATAGTCTGTTCTAGTAGACCTTACCCTACTAGACTGCTTTTTGTTTCTGCATACAGCTGTCTTGTATCCCATTTTTCCACACGCTAGACCGTTCTTGTATTTGAACAAACAATCTTTAAGCCAGTGCAATCCACCACATCTGTAACATGCACATTAGTGGGGGTATTTGATTTCTGTTACTAGTTTTTTTTATATCTTGTAATTTTGTCATTAAATTTAGTTGCTTTACTTTTGGGGAGGGTGAAAAACGTAAATTTTTGTTTAACGTACGATATGCGCGACTTCCGATTCTTCAATATCTTTACTGTCTTTTTTAATAATTAGGCATTTTTGGCAGTCTTATAGTTCTGATAGTTTTTGCAGAGTTAAACCTAGTTCATTTTGGAGTTTGGTAAGCATTCTTTTCCGCATTTTCGCGATCTTTATCTTGAACAAATATAAGGCATTTAAAGTTGTCTGGAATTAGTTCTGCTAATTCAAAATCGTCACAATGCTTGTTGACGATTGCTGCGAATGTTGAATAGTCCTCATTTTCGTCTTTTACGAGATTTAGGCATTTCCACCTTTTGTGAAACGGTGAAATCTTAGTCTAAATAGCTCTGTGAGGCATGTTAGTGCCGCATCAAACGTTATGACGTTTATCTTTTTGGCAGGATATAGTCTACGAATTTTGTATATTCCTCCGCACCTAATTTCCTCTTTTCTGTTCAGTTTTGACAATCAATATTAAAAATGTCTTCATAGCGTCTGTAATAGTCTCCGAAATTTTTGTCATCATCAATAGAATACTTAAAGTCTCTATCGCATTCCAAATGGCATCTTGCGAGAAAGCTGCCTCTTTTTCCGTGTTCCTTTCTTGTGTGTTGATTGTCAATTTTAGTCATAGTTCTTGAAGTTGTAATTGTCTTTTTTTCGTTCATTCTTTGAATCTCCATTTGTTTTTCTTAATTTGCCTTTTGAATTTCCATTTGTTTTTTTTAAATTTAATTTGTGCTTTCATTTGTTTTTCCTCAAATTTTAATTGTCTTTCTTCACTTCTTTTTATTATTTCTAGTATTCCTTTTATAAACTCATCTATTTGTTGTTTCACTTTTTACTGTTGCTTTTTTTAATTTAATCTTGTAAAAATAATTTTGTGAAAAAACTTTTCCTGTTGCGACTTTCAAATACTTTTTACAATTTTTTTCTTTCTATCTCTTTTCGTTCCAAAGTTATTATACAAGCAGATTTTCTGCAATAGTGTCGCCAAATTGTTTATGGTTGACTTGTGTGACACTGCGTTTTTTCGTTTTTCTGTATGAGTTGTTTCGAGTTTTGTCGTGACTCGAATTTCCGTCGGCAAGTTGTTGTGTTCGACTTGAATTCGAATCCTTTGTCATTAAGTTCGAATCCTTTGTCGTTAAGTTGTTGTTTTGTATGCGAATTCGAATCCTTTGTCAAAGTTGTGTCGGCTCGCGTTCGAATCTTTGTTGCCAAGCTGTTGTTGTGTACGTGTGTTCGAAACCTTTGTCGTGAAGTTTTGGTACGGTATACAGGAGTTCGAATCTTCGTTGCCAAGTTGTTGTGGCGACTCTGGTCGAATCTTCGTTGCCAAGTTGTTGTGGTGACTCGTGTTACCAAAGTTGTTGTGAAGTATACGTGAGTTCGAGTCTTCGTCGCCAAGTTGTGGATTCCGGCTGAGAAATCACACAAAATAATGAACAACAACACAGATATTTGAGATAGAAAAATAGGTCATATTAAACGTAATGATACAAATTGGATCGCAGATTAGTAATCCAGGAATACGATTAGTAAGAAATATATATATATATATACAAGTCTTTGAAGTGAAGCCGTGTTTGAAATAGTATGTCCGTGTAATATTATTCTGGCTGAGTGGAGCTCATAGGTACTATGCTTACTGACGCGGTATTCTCTGTGTAACTTTGGTATTGTTCGGTAATTTACAGATCCGTCCCGATGTCTATAACGGAACTCATTATGGCAGGAGTATATGTATAATCAAGTCGAGTCCATTATCATACAAAAAGGGGAGATCCCACAACATATATATATTGTTTTAGTGCAAAGGTTCTGCCACTTTAACTGAACAGTTTCATGCCGACTTCGAAGTTTCATGAGGACACAGTTTTGATGCCCTCGCTCATCAAGGCAGGGTTTTACAAATCTTTTGCACTAAAACTTTCAACGGACTATCTCCTCTCAGATATCAAGATCTTTACGATAAAATGTACCCTGTTTGCCAAGATGACTTTTATCAGTAAAACTACTGGAAAAATAACAATCTTGGTGCCAAACATTGTTATAATTCACCACTATCTATCTATCTATCTATCTATCTATCTATCTATCTATCTATCTATCTATACACTACCGGCCATAATTATTAGGCCAACCCAGTTTTTTTTTTTAAAGAAATGATGTATTTCATACTATTTTTAGTATTTATTGCCAAATGAAAATATAATGATTATTTTGTTATTGTTATTTTACAAAATTTTACAAGGCAAGGAAGCAAAGACGAACTCGTTCAAATCACTCTAAATTTTCTTCATTCTTTCATTGATGAAACTGTAATATAGGTAATTATTAAATATTGACAAATTCATTATGATGTGCATGTTATTGTGCAGTATTAACAAAAGAACCATTCTATTGTCATTTACAATTATTCACTTGGCAATAAATACTAAAAATAGTATGAAATACATCAGTATTTTAAAACACTGAGGTGGCCTAATAATTATGACCAGTAGTGTAGATAGATAGATAGATAGATAGATAGATAGATAGATAGATAGATAGATAGGTGTGGTTGTAAATAACTATAAACCTGCCTATATACGCAGGTACACACCGACATAAAAATATTTATCAGGTGTTAGTGGAACAGTGCTCAATATAACATCGCAGAAATATTAAGCATATATTAATAAATTTCCATATCATTCTAGGTCTAAAGCGCGACACGGAGTTTCATATCCTATGCAACCATCAGGTGCAGAGTATATATATATATATATATATATATATATATATATATATAAATTTGTGTATTTAGGCAGCAACTTTCTTTTAAACATATCAGATTAAAATAAATTGCAAACAATATGTTTGATTATTTTTAATAAAATCCGTTCATACTCACGGATAATCTTTCGCGTATTACAATCAAAAGATGTCAGAAATGAGCTGTAACGTTGACAGATGTTAGTTCATTCATTTCTTAGGGTATACAAGTACTTTTAACCTCTTTCCGAGGTCATCTTCAGGGGTGTGAGTTATGGTAACAAATGATTAGCGTAAGATTATATGTGAGTATGAACGGATTTTATTAAAAATAAGCAAACATATTGTTTGTAATTTATTTAGTCTGACACACACACACACACATATACATACATATATATATATATATATATATATATATATATATATACATCTATATCAAGTATATCAGACGGTATGAACGGATCCTACACAAAATTAATAAACAAAACTTGTCTATATTATTCAATGAAACCTGCATTAATATATATATATATATATATATATATATATGTGTGTGTGTGTGTGTGTGTGTGATAAACTATTTACCAAAAATAAGAAAACTTTCGCCAATGAATTTACCAGAACTGCGAAAAATATCTTGATATGCTAAAGAGAGAATTTATTCAATAAAATCGCCATTGGCTTCAGCCACGATCTCTAGATAACTTTGGAATCTCCTGCCTCTCTTATGGATAGTCTTCTTCTTTAAGTTGGTGAAAGCTGCCATAATCTTTACCTTCAGTTAATCTTTAGTGTTACAAGGAATTTTGTTGGTCTCTCACTCTCGCCCCACGTATAATAATAATAATAATAATAATAATAATAATAATAATAATAATAATAAAGACCTGGAAATTGAAATAGAAAAAATGTGGAAATTGAAAACAAGAGTTGTGCCAGTGATAGTAGGTGCACTTGGAATGATAAAAAATGGAACAAAACAACACATTGAAAGAATCCCTGGAAACCCCAGCTTAAGAGATATACAAAAAATTGTCTTATTAAGTACAGCCCACACACTAAGGAAAACGTTATCTATGTAATGCTAGGGATGATAGGGAAGATAGAAAAACATGAAATGGAGTCATAACAACACGCCACTACCTGCCTTAGGTCTCCCCGCAGACTTGGTTGGTAGTGAGACCAATGCAGAAATCGAAATATGATGAAAAATGACATAATAATAATAATAATATTCAATAATAAAAGAAGGCAGTAAATACAAACAAGATTTACAGTTAGTAGATTCTGTAGAAAAGCAAAACAGAAGCCAAGAACCAACTATTGCGGCAAAAAATATGAAAATGAAAGCCAAAGATAAAGCTTTTGAACAGTTGAAACAGCGCTGGCAAGACAAACCTCTGCATGGCCAATATCCAGAACGTGCCAATAAATCCAATGTTGACAAAGTTAATACTCATCGATGGTTACGTGCATCTGGATTAAAGTCCGAAACTGAAGGCTTTATTCTTGCAGCGCAAGTCTTTTCACGAGAAACTTTCAGGCAAATATTATGCATAATAATATGGATCCAAAATGCAGGTTTTGTGATAAACACCAAGAAACAATAGACCACCTAATCTCAGGCTGTTCTGTGCTTGCCTCAAATGAATATAAAAATCGCCACGATAGAGTTGGGCAATATTTACATTGGGCAATGTGCAAACATTATGGAAAAGCTGTAAAGAAACACTGGTATGAACATCACCCAGCACCGGTTACAGAAATAGAAGATGTAACCATTCTATGTGATTACACCATCTACACAGACAGAAAAAAATGAAACAAACAGGCCAGACATTATTGTTAAAAACCAGAAGGAGAAAACTTGTCTATTAATTGATATGGCTTGTCCAGCGGATTGTAACATAGCAATCAAGGAATTTGAAAAACTGTCAAAATATAAAGACCTGGAAATTGAAATAGAAAAAATGTGGAAATTGAAAACAAGAGTTGTGCCAGTGATAGTAGGTGCACTTGGAATGATAAAAAATGGAACAAAACAACACATTGAAAGAATCCCTGGAAACCCCAGCTTAAGAGATATACAAAAAATTGTCTTTATAAGTACAGCCCACACACTAAGGAAAACTTTATCTATGTAATGCTAGGGATGATAGGAAAGATAGAAAAACATGAAATGGAGCCATAACAACACGCCACGACCTGCCTTAGGTCTCCCCGCAGACTTGGTTGGTAGTGAGACCAAAGCAGAAATCGAAATATGATGAAAAATGACATAATAATAATAATAATAATGAGTTTGCAGTCTGGAGAGTTAGGTGATCTTATGTAAGGAGTAATGTGGTCGCAGAAACTAACGACCATGACTGTGTTCTCTAGCTCTTGTAGCATGGTGCAGAGTCCTGTTGCCAGACGTAGAGTCCTCCATCAGCCACCCTCTTGACCCAGGGTTCTACTACCTTCTCAAACACTTAATGTATCCCTCTATGTTGAGTATCAGCCCTGTAGAAAGATGAATAGAAGCATAACGTCACCATCACTAGTGATCACGCCTTCGTTATCACCATTAGATTCATCTAACTCCTAAACACTATAACACCCAAACATTCTGAAATATTCATATAAGAGCTTCCTGTGCGAATTCTAAGCAGTACAGCATGCCGTTTTCAAATTTCTAGCAGATTTAATTGCGCTGTTGCTTTTTTCTTACAATCGTTGCCCAACTGACCCTACTGTACTGTGCAGTCGACAAAATCAAAAACAAACAAAACGTGCGTGAATGCAATTAAAACAATATGCGTGTGTGTGTGTGTGTGTGTATGTGTGTGTGTGTGTGTTTTGCAATCTTACAATTAATAAAATGTATCTTCAGAAACCATTGAAAAAGAACATTTACGAAACTGTGTCTTTTATGAAGATAAGAAAACATAACATTCCAATATTGGTCATACTATTATTACTCTTTCTCGCAGACTAACTTGCCTGATGTCGGATTTACATGAATCGTTTTAATAAGTCATGACATCCTGAATAACAAGTTATATATTAGTAAATAATACGCATATATTGAAGCTCATTAGTTATCTACTGTTTTCTTTACTACTCTGCTGTTGTTCTCTATTCTTAATAGTGAGTCTTTTTTTTATATTTTTCGACTCCCAGTAATTAATATTAATTATCAAAAGAAACTTTTAATAGCTGAAGAACTCATTATTAAAACAAAAGAAAATTATATTGATATATATTTTGCGGTAGGAAATAACGTTTTTCTAACGAAAATGTTCTATTTCTTAATACTCTGTTTAACTTTTAGAAGGTCCCCTTCTCTATCACAATAAAATACTGCGTTACAATTTCCGTCGTCCGTAGATTAGTTTCGTTAAAAATTGCAATTTCCGTTGGATTTTGAAAATGACTTCCATTTTGTTTGATAAGACTCTATAAAGATGTTGTTTCTAGAGAATTTAAAAAAATGAGAACTGCTTACTTAATTTCTTAAAGTCTAAATTACCTGCATAGCATAAATAATATTTTGACCAAAACGTGTACATCTCCACCACATCTAGATGTTGAATTTTTAAGCGCGGTTTAGATGAGTCACATGGCTGAAAGTATAGGGTACTCAGTGAGGGTCGAACTCACTTGTAATCGGTTCTAGCGAGACAAGCTTGGTAGCCACTACACCACCTCGAGGTGCATCCTCCCCACCTGTATGAGTGTGCATTGGTATCATTATTGTCTGGTAAGCAGAGTGAACGAATCAGGGTGCGTGAATTCGTGAAGTTAGACGTTAAAATATCAATGAGTAAAATGATAGTTATCCCCCCCCCCCCACACACACACAAAATAAGCAGACGATAAGTGAAGGAAGGAAAAATAAGCTAATTAGCCGAGCAGTAAGGTATTAATTGGCAAACAAAATGACCGGGTCTAGGAAATTGGAAGACTATTTTGAAAATCGTAAAAAGAAAATTGCACAAAAATATATAGAAGCGAGATAATCAGACATTTTCCTTTTTCATTTCGATTTTTGTTTTGGTTGTTGAATTTTTCCACGGGAAAAAACATGGCGTATAAAACGGTATCCGACAGATTCAGATAACTGAGAATGAATCTTTTTTTATATTCAATGACCTATCATCGCTGCTGGAAGTTCTAGGGAAGTAACGATCACTGAAATTAAGCAACGACGGGCCAGCGCCATACCTAGATGGGTAACTAGCTGGAATACTAGGCGCTGTAAGCTTGGATGTACGGATGGTGTTAGAGATATCGGCTCGGAATTGGAAATCGAGTAGCCGGATTCAAATTCCTGTCGGGTGTGTTATATTCAATTACGTGCAAATCCCTTTGAGAAAATCATGGAGTCACCTCTTCTCCTCACCAACACAGCTAAGTGGTAATTCGTATAACATGTATCAGTAAATCGTTATTATTTCCCAAAAGCCTTTAAGATCGAAATATATTTATTCTGGCTTTAAATAATCTATAAAAGGTCAATAAGCCATAAGAAAACAAATCACGCAATCAATAGTAACAGGCTGAGTAGTCGAATGAAAACCATTCTCAGTGCTCGAGGTTGTTACTTGTTATAGTATTGATCTGATAAACTCATGTTCACTGAAACATATATTTGTATCAACTGTATACATATATATAGATATAGAAAGTGTCCCATAAAAGTGACATTATTTAAAATGCGAATATCTGAGTAGCTATATAACCCAAGTAAACGAAATTAAATAAGCTTAACGCTGAACGTTAAACTATTTATTTATCAAAATTCGAACAAGGTAATCAAATTGATGTAGATTTTATAACCTATTTCACAAAGCTTCGTAAATGTTTAATATGCACATCAACTGTGACATGACACACGTCAGGTCGGTAGTCCAGCACCTGTCAAACACGCTATAGTATGACTTGCGTAACATTCTCCAGCGCCTAAGTGCAGACTTACCTCAATGAGATTCTACCAGAAAGATGGATCGAGGGATGCCAGTGATAATGACAATATGCTGTTGTAATGGTCACCAAGTTCATCTGACTGGACACCTTGTGATTGTTTTCTATGAGGCTATGCGGAAGAACAGGTCTACATCACCCCTTTTTCTACAAGCCTGGAGAAGCTTAGGCATAGAATCACTGAGGCGTTGGAGAATGTTACGCGAGACATACTACTGCACTGGTCAAAGAATGCAAAATGTTTCGTTATAAGTAAATGGTTAGTATTGCCATTAGATATGAGAACAGATTATACACTTTGATTTTTGTCCGATGATCAGGGATTGAAACAAAAGTGTAACTCGTGTGGTACTGGCTGGTTTATCAATAAACGCCAAATGTTTTCATATATGGAAACGGATAATATTATCATAACCAATATTGTTATTTTTATTTTTCTCACTCTTTATAACGTTTCTTTCCTTTTCCTAATTTATAGAGTACTCCTCTCTGTTTTTGTCTCTTATTTTGGTTTTATCTAAATCTTTCTCACCCCCTCTTTTCTTCCAGCGTGTAAATACTGTTCAAATGTATCTGGCTCTCATTTTATCTCTAATTGCTTTGATTGGCCAGGAGTAATCCCAGTAAAGTCGTCTGTCAAGCGGCATTTACTAAATGAGCCAGGGCGGCAATTAGTAAAACAGTAAGTTACTGTCGGGGTAATGGGTAAAGCTATCGGAGTTTTAGATTCAGAATGCATAAAATCGTTACCGTGCGGTGATTCGGTAGGCCGTTCCCTTTGGCCCGTCTCCAGTCCTACTACAAGGTGATGTTCCAGTTTTCACATTAACCTTTCATTCGACTTTTAAGCTTTTAGCTGTTTGGACACCGACCAAGTCATTCGAATGCACTTCCTCTGATTTGCGGCGTCCGTTTTCTATTGTTACAATTCTGCAGACTTCTGAGTTATTCAAATAGACTTGGCTTTTCTCTAAAACTAATTCTTTACCGTTATTCCTTTATTCCATTATTCTCGTTTGCTTTCTGACTTCTTCTCGACTTCCATTTTTCTCTTTCTTAGTTTTTCAGATCTTTTTTTTTTCGAAACTCTTTTAATATTTTGAATTCTTTCTTTGATTCACCCATTTAAGTTACTCTTATATATATATATATATATATATATATATATATATATATATATATATATATATTAGTCATCCACATACAAGCCTGTTTCGCTGAGTCACAGCTCATCAGTGTGGCTAGACGCATCCACTTGCTTCTGGCCGGGATCGAAACTCGACCGATTTGGTATCAGTCAGAGTCGCGACCCCAAGTCATAGGCGCATGGAATTTGAGAAGGGAAATTTTGACGTGTTGTATATAAGCAATATATACACATGCCAGTCACCGAAGGAACTAAATTAATTTCTGAAGAGTAATGCTTATATCGCAGAAGTGGAAACTCTTTTTAAAATTTTCTTCTCTAGAGAGCTCAATCGTAATGAGAGCATAATATTGGCTTTAAACAGTCTTCCAGCATCACTATATATATGTTGTGATGTTGGAAGACTATTTAAAGCCAACACACATTGCTGACTGTCAGTGGTTTACTGGTAAAATGGCAAATAGGGCAAGCAGACTTTGCAATAAAGTGCTCGATATTAGAGACAGACCATTAATAGAATTAATATAGAAAAAATCCTTAACTGATCGACGTCACTTTCGTCATCCTGACTTTGAAGTTTTGTGAACGTATAAGAATGCGCTCACTCATCAGGGATTGTCCAGTTTTTATTGTTGACATTTTTCAACATACGTATATTTATATACTGCTGTTGAACTGGTGTTGTTTGATACTTTTTTGTGTGACTCTGTGCGTTTGATTTTTGATGAATCTCATGTAATCTGGTTATCTTTTCTTTATTTTTCTACTTTCTTCCGTTATCTTCTGGTTTTCTACTGATTTTTGTAGAGTACTGGATTATTAGTGTTTCTATTTTTTATTTTTTCATTTTTTCTTTAATCATTTCACTCCAAGCAAGGCATTTTATTGCCACTGTTGCGCAGGGGGTTAGATAGGGGAAAGTGATGAGAAAGAGTGGTTAGGGGATTACACAGGGGAAAGTGATGAGAAAGAGTGGTTAGGGGGTTACATAGAGGAAAGTGATGAGAAACATTGGTTAGGGGGTTAAATAGGGGAAAGTGATAGGAAATGTCAGAAGGAGGGTGATAGACGGGTAAGGATACCGAGTATGTTTGAGAGTGTTTGAGAGAATGGATGCGAGTTAGTGTGTTAGGAGGTGTCTATTGACCTTACATTTAAACTCCTGGAGATTGTAGCTGTCGGGGAAGCAAGTATACGGAAGGGAATTCCACAGGCGGGAAGTGTGAGAAAAGAAGCTGTTGGAGTAGAAATTGCGGTTACATCTTATCTGTTTCACTGTAAAAGAATGGGACCTAGTACCTAATCTAGTATCTCGTGAAAATTCATACATAGAGAGCACCAGTGACTTAAGTTCATCGGAGCAGAAGCCGTGAAAGTATTTATAGAAGAGGCACAGGGAAGCTACGTCACGCCGGTGAGAGAGTGACTGCAGCCGGTCTGCCAAGTCGGTATCGATCACATTACAGATTCTCCGTTGTATTTTGTCAAGAACCCCGAGGAGGATAGCAGGGGCATCTGACCAGATGTGGCAGCAGTATTCAATATACGAGCGGATGGTAGATTTATAGATATACAGGATAGATTCAGGCGGGAAAAACTTCCAGGCCCTGCACAGAGAGCTGACTTTCATAGCAGCGGATTTAGAAATGGATTCGATATAGTCATTCCACTTGAGGTCCGCTGAGAGTGTGAGAACAAGCAGGCGTAGTGTTTTACTCTCTGGGAGGCAAGCCTGCTCCATGCTAATGGGAGGTAGGAGCGATTGTCTATGATGGTTAAATGATAGCAGTTTCGTTTTGAAAGCATTAACATTTACGAGCCATTTCCTACCCCAGTCCACTACGGATTGGAGGTCCTTCTCAAGTTCGGCAGCGAGGTTCGATTTGTCCCTCACACCAGATTTTTGATCGAGGCGAGAGTAAACTGTGGTGTCATCGGCGTACATGCCTACTTGGGATCTTATGGCATCGGGGAGATCATTTATGTAGATCAGAAAAAGCGTAGGACCTAAGATAGAGCCTTGAGGGACACCTGCGTTCGTAGGGTAGTTTTGGGAGGCATGTCCGTTTAATACCACCCTCAATGTGTGGTTAGAGAGGAATGACTGGATTATGTCAAACAAATGTCCAGTTATACCATAACTCCGCAGTTTTCGTAGGAGGCCAGCATGCCAGACTCTGTCGAACGCTTTGGAGATATCCAAGGCAACGCTTCGATCTTAGCCATTCTTGTCGAGAGCCTGGTATATATACTCGGTGATGGCCGTTAGCATATCAGCAGTAGATCTGGTGAAGCGGAAACCATACTGTTTGTCCGAGAGGAGTCTGTGGGCCGTGAGATGCTAAACCACCTTGACGTTGATGATGGCTTCGAACACTTTGCCAAAGATTGGAAGAAGGCTAATATGGCGGAAATTTGCAGGGTCCGAGGGTTCTCCAGTATTCTTAAATATAGGAACTACAGAGGAAGACTTCCAACAGGTAGGGAAGCAGGAAGCAGATAGGCAGCCGTTGTAGAGCTTAGAGAGGACAGGGGCTCATTTCTTCAAGACTATAATTGGGATTCCGTCCCCTCCGCTCGCTTTGTGAGGGTCGAGTTTTCAGATTATGTTAGTGACCAGCAAGGGTGTAATGTAGACGTCATTCAGTTGAGTCTCGGTTCTAGGTAGGAAGTCGGGTGTTGATACTCCAGACGAATCTAGTCTGGAGTTGGTGGAGAATCTGCGAGCAAATCATTCAGCTTTGTCCGCTGAGGAGGTGAGGACCTCGAATTCATTGGTTAGCGGGGGTACTGAAGTCTTACTCTTGTTAAGCACGCTTTTACAGAGTCGCCAGTAGTCTTTGGCGCCGAACTTACAGGATGCTATGCGTTGCTTCATCCTGGCAGCAAACAACATCTTAGCTTCGTTAAGTATCTTTTTACACTTATTACGATCTGAGGCGAAAAGGTACCTGTTTTGGTCCGACGCGTGGCTTCGATAGAGCCGGAAGAGGTGATTTCGGTGGGCAATGGCATCTGAGCAAGCGGGCGAGAACCAGAGGGACGAGCGGGATTTAAGCTGAAATTTCCTGGCTGGGATGAAAGCATCGATGCCAGCCTTAATCCAAGAGGAGACCTTGGATGCACAGTCTTCAACGGAAAGACTAAAAACGTTGTTCCAAGGGACGTCACCCAGGAAGTCGCGGAACGAGTCCCAGTCTGCTCTTTGGTAGCAGCATGATATTCTGCTAGTCTGGGTTTCTTGGGCTGAGTGGGAGTGGAATGACATGTTGACGGAAACTACGGCGTGGTCAGAGTTTCCGAGAGGGCAGAGCTGTTTAGCGGTGCAAGAGTCTGGGATGGAAGTGAAGCAGAGGTCTAGTAGTGAGTCCCTTCCATTTGGATTATTGGAGAAATGCGTGGGGAAATCCACCACTTGCGTAAGAGATTGGGTTATTGAAAAATTCATGGTGTAGACACCAGCAAGATCAGTGACAGAGTTTTCAAGCCACTTGGTGTGGTGGGCGTTAAAGTCACCAAACACAAATATATGGGCAGATGGATGTGAAGAAATGGCCGTATCGATATTATTAGAGATGCTATCGAGTACCGAGCAGTTGGAGGAGGAGGGCGAGCGGCAGAGAAAGAAGAGATAGCTAACCGAGCTTAGAAGTGAGAGAGGGAAGCACATGAAAGAATGACCCAGAGATTCGAGGGAGGTGTTCGCTGACATAGACACTGAGCCCATGCATATGGACATTGGAGTCCTTCCTGAAGAGGAGAAGGTAACCAGGTTCGTAAAACTCAGAAGAGGAGATAGAAGGGTCAAGATTAGTTTCACAGAGAGCTAAGATATCAGATGAGTTATTTTGGAGGAATGATTCTACGCTGTAGAAGTGATTCAACGCTGTAATATATATTATATGCGTTATAAACTTCTGCCCAGTCAGTCATGTTTCTTTTGAGACATGATCGCCCAAAGCGTGTATCACATATGCCACTTAACTGACTGATCTTTTAACCGACTTTCTAATGAATTCTGAACAGATATCATATTTATACTGTACAAAATAAATTCTAATCAAATTTGAGAAACGTTAAATCTGTTGAGAATATGACAACTTTTAAAAATTCAGATGCTGTTAAAATAGATTTTCTAATTTACAATGTTGCCGTTATTAAATATAATTTTGTATAAAACTCTATGAATTGAGCACTGAAAATTCACCAACGATTATATAATTCGAAAATTAGAGACACTTAAATTATCGTAATATTCAACAGTACCGATTATTTTGTTTATTTTAATTGAATTTGTTAATTATATCTTCGATTTCCATTAATTATCTTATAATATCGGCTTCCAGCAAATCTCAAACCCATTTCATGTTGAAATCATGATTATATTAAATTATCGTATTTATAAAAGTATTTATGCAGAAAATTCTCACAGTAAAATAAAAACAATAAAAATTAACAACAAAAATATAGGGCGTATCAAATATTTATTTATTTTTTTATAATCGGGTCGCTCGAAACAAGGCATTTTACTGCAACTGTTGTGCAGGGGGTTACATAGGAGGAATGTTGAGGAGTGAGAGGTTTCAGGGGGTGTCAGGAAGAGAGTAGGAGAGAGAAGAGAGTACTGATGAGAGTGGAGTGGATGTAGAAAAGAATGAGAGAGAGGATGTAAGTTAGTGAGACAGGAGATGACTATTGACTTTATATTTAAATTCTTGTAGATTGTAACTGTCAGGAAAGCAAGTATGCGGAAGAGAATTCCACAGGCGGGAAGTGCGAGAAAAGAAGTTGCTGGAGTAAAATTTGCGTTTACAACTTATTGGTTTCACAGTAAAAGAGTGGGACCTAGTTGCTAATCTTGTGTCTCGAGTAAATTTGTATATAGGGGGTACCAGTGAGCTAAGTTCATCGGAGCAGAAGCCGTGAAAGAATTTGTAGAAGAGACACAGGGAAGCCACACTGCGTCGGTGAGAAAGCGACTGTATCGGAGCTGCCAAGTGGGGATCGATCACATTACAGATTACTTTTACAAACTTTGTAGGGCCGGGGTCCTCACACTAAACAAGGACAAAAGTCCATATAAACATCTTTCTACAAATACTTCGTCTCTGAGTTAATAAGTCCAAAGCAAGTTTAGCATAGAAGATACAATGTTGCCATGTAGAGTGGGTTAAATTTGTACATTTGTGGCTCGTATGTCTTCAACGTTTAACGTGTGCAGTAGTGAGTTAACTGAGAAGAGTTCCGTTTAACAATGTTAGGATATTCATATCGTGAAAAGGCAGGTATGATTTTTATGCACGGTCGCATGAATGGTAATAGACGCGAGGCTACATGACTATATCAGATTGCGTTTACAGACTGAATTATCCAACCTTTGCTGCTGTTTATCGTCGCGTTGCCGAGACAGTATCCATGACACCATAATCTTCCTCGATCCACTCATACGTCTGACCACGAAGAACATTCTTCAGGCTGTTGAAGACGATACAGGTATCAGCACATGTCATATGTCCCTAGCCTGTCGTACGCCTCATAGAACTGCATTGAGAATACTTCAAGAGCAGCTCCTGTATCCGTATCATTTGTAACATGTGTAGGTTTTTTCATCCTCTGACCACTCACTACGGGAAATCTTTTGTCAGGGGTTTATTACACAATCTGCTGATCTCTTGTTTGTCTCTTCAGTCGTGTTTATGGATTTGGCAACATTTAGAAAAGATGGAATAACAAATTTTGAACAGTTGTTATGAGTTGCTGTGTTGAAGTACAACAATGACCTTTTGGACACATCTTTATATGAACATTTTACATTGTTTTGGTGTTTCACAACAATGTTTCCAAAATTTGTAATAGTATTTTTGATACATCCTGCATCTATATATTAATACCGCAGTACCTACATGTGTCACACTTTTGCCAAGAAGTATAACTTATGCATTTCTCTTTTTTACTTACCTCCCTACAAATAAAATTAAATGGATGTTGATTAAGTTAATGATATTGTTTAGTTTGTACTAATATTATCAATAAAAATCATTATTATTATAATTAGATGAAGAAGAAGAAGAAGAAGAGGAAGAAGAAGGAGGAGCACTTTTGAATTCAGTCGAGCTTAGACCGTAAGTATTGGATGGCACCAGCTCATATATGGCAACAATGCTCCATTTTCGGTTTGATTTGACTCTTGTAATGATAGAGCATGGCAGCGAGAATTGTATTTTCTGGGTCGATACAAGGAACCGTTAATTTTTCAGCATTTTTCCATTTGAGTTCCATTTGAAATCGGGAGCACGTCTTTGAAGATATGAACATTTATCAGGATTGGTTTAGGTTTAAGACCTGATGCACGTTTGTTTTCCTCAATTGATACTTTAGGTGATAGGACTGTCAAAAAGTTAGTATGAATTATGTTAAATAATGCCACAAGCTGCGAGTATTTTAGGTTTAAATCCCAATATATATTTTCCTTTTTTGTTTCTAAAGGGAACAAACGTTTCGAGAATTGTGTTTGTTTATTTATGTACTATTTCATAATATGACTTGCTGGCAAGTGTTTTTGTTTAAATAACGTTCTATATACATAAAAAAAAGTTCATTTTTTCGAGCTTTTAAAGCACATAGTCTTAATGTGCATAATGTGCATATGTAGTGTGTGGAAATGGAGGAGATTGTGCGTCAGAAGGAACTTGAATGCTATGGCGTCGGGAGCACCGTCTTCTGGTAGGGTCACCCATAGAGGTTGGGATGCAGTAACCCACCAGATTAAGCACAATTCAATATCCAGCTGTCATCATAAACTAACCTGTCGAGCCTTGGTTTGCCGCAGTGGATGATGTCAGCTGAAGTGTGAGTGTCCTGAAGTGGTGACGCAGCGACTATTTCAAACAATTCGCTGCCAAGGCTCAAAGACTTATCTTCTTCTCTTATCTAAAAAACCAAGTAAAGAAAAACAGTCCAAGAAAAAAAAAACATCGTTCGAAAACACCAGAAAACAAATAGAAGAGATGAAAAGAACACCCCACCAATCACAAAAATGGCCAAAGCACTTCATCACTTGAACACTTCTACCCTAACATGAGGTAGTTGCAGACGTCTCTTCAGATCCAACAGGGGATTCATTTCAAACTGAAGGAAATATCGATGAGCACTCCAATACTCGGCAAGAAGTTTGGCCAACGACGACGGTGAGGAAATGGTACTCGTTTATTTTTTAATATATTGAATAACGCCAGTAAGTCTTCTTCCCATCGATCTGTGAGAGAAAGGTTAGAGAAGCGGCCAGGCACTTGTTTTCGAGATATTTGGTGGTGAAACCATACACTTTGGTATCTGCTGCAAATATATTTACTAACGATCTGTGTTCATGGGCAGATCGTTAATATAAAATAGAAAGTGGGTAAAACCGAGGAGAGAGCATTGATTTTATGTTCCTCGGGGTACAGGCCACTGACGACGACCTTTATAGAAAGAATAAAAAAATTGGTAACTGAGAAATTCCTAGATATTCCATAGTTGGTTAGTTTGTGTAGCCATACCCTGTACCACATCGTGTCAAAGGCATTCGAGGAATCTAAGACGATCACTCTAGACGTTTTTTAACATTAAGTGCTTCACTAATTATATGAAGGATAATAGTTATATGTTGAAAGGCTATATTTCAATATTTAATTAGTTCATTTCATATATCTATAATTTCGCCGTTATAAATCTTGTTTTGAACTAAGGGAATGGACTATTACATTATTATTTAGAAATAGGGGAATGAACTTTACTAACCATCATATGTTTTTTTTAAATTGGATATATTTAAAGAAATATAGACACAATCTTTAATCATTTATAAGATAATCAAATAACATAAACTGATAACTAATTATATAATAAATAAGTAATTTAAAACAAATAAATAAATAATTGGTAAGTTTGTATATTACAATCATTTAATTGTTTCTGCTTTCCGAGTGAAACGATCGTTGGTGAATTTGTTGTGATTATTTTAAAGATTTCTTGCAACATTATATTTAAAAACGATGAAACTATAAAAGAATCAGTCATTTTAACTTTATCTGAATATATTCAAATGAGGTTACGCTTTTTGCATATTTCAAATTTGTACATAATATATCAGTTCTGAATTCAATAGATTTATTGAATTTTTATACCCTGATGGGCGATAATATCCGAAACTCTACAGTCGGTAAATATATACGTCACTTGGACATGTATTAATTATTTAAAAATTGTTGCTCCATTTCTATATTGAGAGCTTTTTAACAAACATTCAGTTGGTTTTAACTTACGTTAAATTTTATCAGTTTTTACGTACATGGTAGATCATCTTTATTTTACCATCTTGTCGGATTACGATTCATATATCCAACTCATATATATGTATATATGTACATGTATAATGACTTCGGTAAGTTGGAAAAGCGACTAGGGAGACATCGTGGAATTTCGAAGGTGGCTAAAGTCAGAGTCTACCATGCTTGCTGTATTCAAGGGAAATATGGATTGTCTATCGCGATCACTTAAAACAGCTTGGGTGCTCGTCCTGTTAGCAACGCCTCTGATCGGGAGATTTTAAGCAGCGTGAAACAACCTTTTAATTGCTGTTGTTCCCAGGTCCATCCTGATCCAGGATGGTAGCAGCCGTTAGGGTCCCAACTATGGCTAAATAATTAACCCTCAAACTGGCATCAAACATTATGAAAGTATATAAATACATTTTTGTAGTAAAAATAACAGCAATCACGTAATACATACATACATACATACATACATACATACATACATACATATAAATTACGTATATTTGGGCAGCATCTTTTCTTTTAATCACGTTGTATTAAACGATAGAAACAACTTAGTCTTGCAGATTTTCTTTTGTATTTTCTCATATTTTCTAATGGGGGTTTTTATTTTCAAATTATATTTGTGCAAATATTGTTCATAGGTTGACCGAGTAATTTCGAATGTTATCGTTCATCATCAGGGTCAAGTTTACAGATTTTACAGTTTTATACATCAACATTTGCCTTGTAGCAAAAAACGTGTTACGATATTTTGAAGAACTAAATAAACGTTAAGAAATTTTTTTCAAATTTCAAGGGAAGTAATAATGTAATCACGTGCAAGCGTGAAAATGTAATCACGTGGAAGCGTGAATTATCAGATAATATGGAATATTTAGAGTTGCTAAAGATTTTTAAATACCGTAAAAATAGATTAGAGAATTTAAAATTCAAGGGAAGTAATTATGTGAATTATCTAATTACGCAGAGGCAAGGAATTTTTTACCTTAATTATATTTCAAATATACGATCTAAACACATTGAAGTATGTGTCTAGAAACTTGCTAAGATGTGCGATTGATAAGAGGTTTATGACTTCTGATATGTGGTGCCTCTAAAATTTTAAGGCGTCGAATGTCTGAGTGTTGATCAATAATTTTAGTATTGTCTATAAGAATTTTACGAATGTCGGAAGAGAGACAGTATGTGACATAAGATATTGTGTAATGACGCTAGAATCATTTAAATGCATAGAGAAAATACAAAAAAAATCTGCAAGGCTAAGTTGTCTCTGTCGTTTAATAGAACGTGTTTATATATATATATATATATATATATATATATATATATATATATATATATATATATATATATTTTCTAAACATATGCTGTTAAATATAAGAGACAATGAATGTCTATTATGTTTAATCATGAACCGTTCTAAACGTCGTATTTTGGCTTTAATTTCAGTTGAAAATAAAGACAAAAATTCTCCAACATTTGGATAACTTTTTATTAACTTGCTTCTAAGCTTTCGGCCCACATGAGCCATCTTCAGAGAGGTGTTATTTAGACTGTAATGCAATAACATCCGCCATCACCGACAATTTTATTTTGTGTTGACATAAAACTCCGCTTGGCAACGGCAATAGTTACCAAAAATAATAAACGCAGTTAATAAAAAAGTTATCCAAATGTTGGAGAATTTTTGTCTTTATTTTCAACTGAAATTAAAGCCAAAATACGACGTTTAGAACAGCTCATGATTAAACATAATAGATATTCATTGTCTCTTATATTTAACAGCATATGTTTAGAAAATTATTTGCTGCCTCGATACACTATATATATATATATATATATATATATATATATATATGAAACGTTGTCTTTAGTGGACACACATATTTGAATAGATCAGCAATTTTTTTAAAAGACTGTTCCATTTCGTCTACATTTAAACATTAGAAAAATGATGTCATGATATTTTAATATTTACAGCCTTGAAAAGGAATGTAGAAACATGTGAATGTACTCGGGAAAGATAATATATAAAAAGCGTTAATATGAATTTTTGCAAATTTACTGATAAAAAAAACGATTTATGAGAAAATTTGAAATATTTAATACAAAAATTGATAGACAAAATTAGTCCATGTTATATATATATATATATATATATATATATATATAATATACAAAAGAAGAAAAACGAAGAAAATGATTGCAATGTTGAAAACATTAATGTAGTCCTTAATGTTTATAGTTATTATAAGAACAACTCCTGTAAAAAATTGAATAATAATCTTTTGGGGCCAGACCTGACCACTAGATAAAGAAAATATGATCTTAATTGTAAAATAAAACATACAATAATCCTAAAATAATGTAATTAGAAAAGCTTTTAAATGCTTTTATGAATAAAATGTATTATGGACATTGTCTCATGGAAAACAATTTCTTTCGATGAATAATGAACGTTTACATGAATTGTTTGCATTTCTTAAGAAATTTAATTGCAATAATTTAATCATTTTTAAAATTTATTAGTCATTTTATAACATTTCTCCACTAGCATCTTCCTAAGGAGACTATAAAGGAAAAATACCTAAAACACAATAAAATATTGAATATCTGGAAATATTTTAAATTCTAAAGAGTACTGTGTAGTTAAAAAATTATACAAAAAGGCGTTTACTTCGTATTCGTCATGTAATTTTATAACAATTATGTTATCTTTAGATAAACTTCTAAAACATCAGGTTGTCAACAAATGTGTCATAAAAATGCCCACGTACGTGTTAAAAATGCTTTTAATCGATATTTTAAATTAAAATAGAATTTGTTTCAATTCAGATTAATCAATATAATTAAAACCAGTTATTTCATTTCAAATAATGTTTCAGAAAAGTATATATTATTTTTAAGCATTTTTGATAAAGAGAATTATGTTGTGTTGACAGATTTGTCATTATGAAAGATTTTATGAATTTTACTGATAAACAAAAAAAAAAAAAAGAGAATCCAATCGACGTAAATTCAGTTTTAAAAGAAAATATGTTTCTTATTAGAAATATTAACTTTATTCGATTAGCTTGAAATTGAAACTAAAATAGAATCTTTATCTATCTATCTATCTATCTATCTATCTATCTATCTATCTATCTATCTATCTATCTATCTATCTATCTATCTCAGCATATCCAAATCTATCTATCTATCTATCTATCTATCTATCTATCTATCTATCTATCTATCGTGTATTCAAACATTCGCTAAAACATTTTTTTAAAAAATATCGTAAACCTTTATATTGTTAAGTGGAAAGATCAAATATTTTAATGCAAATATTATTTTTATATCATTTTTAGAACCTTCAAAATTTTGGTTATAATTTTTTGTTTTTCTGGTGTCAGCATGGAAGATAAAACTTGTACCGATATTGGAGAGTCTTTTTTGCTGTGAAAGAGACATCGATTTGAAAATTCTTATAAAAAGTTAGACAATTGTAGGATTTTAATTAAACTTTTAGAGCTTATTCAGAAATTCATGAAATTATTGTTGAAATGTTTCTTTCTCACAAAACCTTTATAAAGAATATTTATTTTACGTCTGTTACACCCCCACTCATTTAAGCTTGTGAAATTTCGAAAAAAATTTTTATAGGTTAATGTATATATTTGTTATATTACAAGTCGTGGAAGAATTTAAATCCTCATTTATTGTTGGTCAAACAAGATCTACTGTTACAGAAAACAGCTCTGAATCGTAAAATAAAAAATACAATAAACTAAGACATTATCTAATTAGAACAACTTTTAATTGCTTTTATGGATACAATATATCACATAGATTACTGTCTTAATTATAAAGATTTTTTTGTTTACATGTTAAAAAGAATTAATTAAAATAATTTATAAACTTTTAAACCTTTTAAAATTGCTAATTTGTATCGGTCAACTGATATTGTTACGAGATTAAGACTGTATGTATTTAGTTATCATAAATGAAAAAGTTTACTACAATTCAATGGCACCCATTATTTTTAAAAAATGAATTTTTGTGTTTGCATAAACATGTTAATTTTCGTAAACACGGTGGCGCCAGCTTACAGATGCCGCGTCGAACTGGTAAATGACTCAGGTACGGTGGTCATCAAGACGTGACCGGGCTAGCGAGCACAGCACTGAGAGATGGCGTGGAGGATACCAAACTGTCCGGTTCTCCGATGGATCTCCTCATTGGACTCAAGATCATACAAGTGAACCCCCTCTATAACCCTTTATAAATAAGTAAAAAAAAAAACACTTGAAATTCTTTTTAAAATACACTAAAGTATTTGGCGGACCTGAAGCAGAGTACCACCACGTTTAATTTCGTTGTTTTTCATTTTCGTTTTACTTTTTTCAGCGCAGTCCTATCGAATACCCACTTGGCTTTACGATTGACAAAAAAAATTTTGAAACATTTCAATATTTAAACATTTTCTGGGGGGATCAGTTTCTCATAAAACGTTATAGTAAATCGAGCCTCCTGTAAATGTGTTCATTATCACATTTTTTGGACTTTTTTCAGTGCAATATCTTTTACACCTTAAACTTTACGAATGACAAAAAAAATAAAATTGGTAAAAATTACAATATTTAAACAATTTTAGTGGGGGACCAGTTACTCATGTAACCTTATAGTTTGAAAATGGAGGATCAATTTACTATAACGTTCTGTGAGAAACTGGCCCCACCCCAAATTTGTTTAAATATTGTAAATTTTCAATTTTTTTTTTCATAATCGGAAAGTTTAAGTAACAATCGATAGAACTGCGCTGAAAAAAGTAAAAAAAAAAAAACAAAAACAAAAAAAAACAATGAAATTAAACGTGGCGGTCGTCTGCTTCAGGTCCGCGAAGCATTTTGCTCTTTGAAATTATTAAATTTAATCTATTAACCTGGAATTAAAACTTCAAGAAAGATTTTATATTAAAAAGATAGCTAAGACATTTATATAACTGCTAATCTTATAACGTCACCGGTAGCAACAATACGTAAATCATGTTGGACTCAAATCAGATTCTCGTATTTTTTTATATCACAACCACTGCAATTTATGACCGGGTTTACGCGGAGTGGAATTCGTTTCAATTCCCACAGACTGGATCTGGTTCAGTTCCCCAGCCGACAACAAGAAATATCAGCTTTTGTTTATTCAATATAAACAACGCAACATGTTAATCTTTGTCTCTGGGGGAATTTAATCGAATAGAAGAAAGCAAGTATTTGTCACAACAATGCCACTCAAGCGTTGTTTTGTATTTGTAATAAAGTCAGTGTGTAAATCAAACGGAATAATTTCTTGACCTCGAGCGCGAGAGAAATTTTCTTCCCGACTCATAATGGTCTTAGCGATGCCAAATATGGTCAGATTTGATGCAGTTAAAACAGCGAAGACATGTTCACGCTGAAAGAGGCTGCATATAACGCTCAGGTACGTGAGTTGAGCTTGTAACATCATTGTTGTTTTCTGGGCTTAGAAAAGGTTATAGTGAGAAAACTTGCTGCCTGTGGGGAGCTCGACATCAGTGGAGCGCTGGGGAATGCTACGCAAGACATGCTATAACGTGTTTGGTAGGAACTGGACTACCGGCTTGATGTGTGTCGTGTCACTGGTGGTGCGCAGATTGAACATTTGGGAAGCTTTGTCAAATCGATTATAAAATCTATATCTTTTTGAATATCTTATTTATCTTTTTTTCTTCAACATGAAGCCTAATAAGAGATCTCTTTTTAATGACCAATTACACCTTATACAATTTACAAAAAGATCTGAACAACGTTATTAGCATATATATACATGCATATATATATATATGGGCGTCCCCCATAAAAAAATCATTTAAAATGTAAATATCCGTGTACCTACATATCGCAGGCAAAGAAAATAAAGTAGGCTTCATGTTGAATAACAAAATATTTATCAATATTCGAACAAGATATTCAAAGGGATGTAGCTTCAAAAATGTTCAATATGCGCGTCATCTGCAACACGACACTCTTGACGTCCGTAGGGCAGCTCCTGCCTAACACGCTGCAGCATAATTTGCGTAATATTCTCCAGCGTCTAAGTAATTCTCTGCTTAAGCCCTTCTATGCTTGTAGGAAGAGGAGGAATATTGACCAGTCTCTTCAAGCTCCATAGAAAGAAAAAAAAACACAAGTTGTCAAGTAAGTCGAATATGGTGGCCATTTCAACAGCACATTGTAATTTTCAATGGTACACCCGATCTATCTTCCTGGTCGATTCTCAGATCTGCATAACTAACTTAGATTTTACGAATTTTGTTAAAATTTTAGCGATAATTGGCTATGTTATTAGACTACAAAATGGTGTTAATTTTTTTTTTTTTTGTGGACTCTTTGTATAGTTTTGTGTATGAGTTGCTAGAACTTTCGGTTTCTGATCATGCGTCACCATAATCGATTTATCAGGGAAGTGACATCTCGATATTATCGGCCTTGGAAGGCGATCTCATTGCGCAGCACCTTTTGAAAGTACCTGAAAGCTATACCCAGGGTTGACGCTTGTGTATAAAACTGGTTATTCAGATGCTTGTTCTTTCTTGAAATCTCAAGTCATCGTGACCGAGGATATAGGCGTACTGGGATTAGTTCAAACACTTGATTACACCAGATTACGTGCTATCAGCTTCAAACTGTAACGAATGTACTCTTAGCATCTTCTTCTTCTTCGTCTTCTTCTTCTTCGTCTTCTACTTCTTCTATGTGCCATGCCCCTTCAGGATGTAGGCGATCATGGCTTTCCACGTCTCCCTATCCCTGGTGGTTTTTAGCACGCGTTCTCCTGTTACCCCACCCAAACCCCGCTCTGCGTTCCACCTGCTCAGACCCTTCAAATATGTTATCCGCTGCTTTCCTTTGTCTCTTTTTTCCTCTATATGACCTGTGAGTAGCAGATTCTCCAAGCCTTCCTTCCTCATTACATGTCCCAAGAACTGCAGCTGTCTCTTCCTGATGCTCAGTATTAATTTTCTTTTCGTTTTTATCTTTTCTAAAATCTCATCATTGCTTACATGCTCAATCCATGATATTCGCAGCATCCTTCTGTAGGACCACATTTCAGTTGCTTCAAGTTTTTCCTTCATCTTTGATGAGAATGTCCAGCATTCACTGCCAAATTGAAGAACTGACATCACATAGCAATACAGTATTCTCTTCTTTGTTTCTAGTGAAATTTTCCTGTCTCTTAATACTCTACTTACCTTCTGGAATGTGTTCTTGGTTATAACGACTCGCCTTCGGATCTTTGTGTCGCACTTTCCGTCTTCCGTTAGAACACTTCCCAAGTAATAAATTTTTGTGTTTGCTTCATATTAGTATTCCCGACCTGTAATTGGAATTTTGGGTTCCTCAGTTTGCTGATGACCATACATTCGGTTTTCTTATAATTTATTTGTAGTTCTTTCTTTTGACTTTCTTCATCTACCTTTTATAGGAGGTCTTGTAGTTTTCTTTCCATGTCAGCTATCAGTACTGTATCATCTGCGTATCTGATTGTGACCGCCAATGACGAATCCTCGCATAACTTCTAGGATCCTCAGAATAGTCTCGCTGTACAAGTTGAATAGATCCGGTAAGAAGACACATCCTTGTCTTACGCCTCTCTCTATTTTTTTTTATATCTGCTGAATTCGTTTCATGTCTCTATGCGGGTGGTTTGCTGCCAGTGAAGGTTCTTAATTACTCTAATGTCTGCCAAATATGTCGATGTTGCCGAGCATTTCTATCAATTCCTTGTGGCTTACTTTGTTGAACGCCTTGGTATAGTCTACAAAACATAGTAAACCATTGATAGACTCTGTGCGTAATGAGCAAGAAAAAAAGAAAAGAAAGAAAAATGAGCCTAAGCAGCCGTCTGCAGACGGGTGATCTCAGAAACGAGTCACTTACCATTAATTGAAGAAGACCGACAAGAATCTTTGCCTACGTTTAAAATATGTTTTTCTTGTATACGAGTTTAAAATTTTCAAAAAATATTTAGTGGTTTCATCGCGTTTAGTTAAGCAAAACAAAGCCATTTTACGTGTAAATTGATGAGATTTTGTTGCCAATTTAGTACTGCACTTAAATTCATAAAGTCTACGTACGATAGAGTAAAGTTCATAAGAACAATTATGATGGAAGTATTCTTAGGGAAGATTACATCTAGCCATTTCAAGTGTAAAATGATGAGACCTTGCCGCCAATCTAGTACTGCACTTAAAATTATAAAGTCTAGGTACAATAGAAGAAAGTTCACACACACACACACACACACATATATATATATATATATATATAAATTAGAGAAAATTTTCAAAATTCAAAGGTGTCGGATGTACATTTAATAGAGACTCTACATCACCTCAGCGACATTGTTTTTCCAAATGGCGAAGGCCCTGAGTTAGAGTGTAGAGGGGTTTTTGGTTAACAACGGTCACAAAATGGAAAAGGACAGAGCTGGTAGTCGCTGAGTTACAGGGTGTTGAAATGGTATATTTAGGAAGGGGAGGAATAGGAGTTCATATCTTATAAAGATAGACAACTAAATGAGTTAAATTACTTTTTAAAGTTAAGATTTTGGGCAGTTTGAAAAAGTGTATTTAGGCGAGAAGGAATGGGTTTCAATATAAGATTTAATTTTTTTTTTTAAGTTTATTTGATTAAACCTTTTAGGTAGAAGCGAGTTAAATGCCAATTACAGGAAGTTATCAGTTTAAAAATTATTAGAGAAAAAATATTAGAGAAAAAATATATGTATACATATATGTGTTAACCAAGGAAAAAGGGTTTAGTAAAAGAATCCATATTTTCTAAAGATAGGCAATTAAAGGAGCTTGGGATAGGAAGGTAAGGGGGTTAAAATACTTTCTAAGGTTAACGTTAGGGTAAAATTAAGATTAAAACTTAAATTGAATCCTTTTAATTTATATTCTAACATCTAGTTAACGGGGATTTAAATTCTAAATTAAAGTATTCGAATAATTTGCCTTGTGGCGGCACTTACTGATGAATTCCCTCCTAAGATTCAGTAGCCGATGTTGGTGGGGTATTTTAATGTTGAAATTTTTTCCAGTAAACATAGACAGCACCTATCACGAAAATTCCTCGGAATACGGGCTGAACCTATCAGTTTCCAGCTAATTTCAGGATCCAGCCCTTCTTCTTTTATTTTCCACTTTGTGACCGTTGTTAACCAAAAACCCCTCTGCACTCTAACTCAGGGCCTTCGCCATTTGGAAAAACAATGTCGCTGAGGTGATGTAGAGTCTCTATTAGAGATCCTATGTCAAAATGTACATCCGACACCTTTGAATTTTGAAAATTTTCTCTAATTTATATTGGCTCTGTATTCTTAATACATTGAGCCCTCTGCCTGAATCACTTTTTAATGTTAAAATTTTTTAATATTGATTAGGATCAGGTTCTTGGAATTTACCTTCCTACTCTTCCACTTCGGATTAAAGAAAAACAATATATATATATATATATATATATATATATATATATATATATATATATATTTGCAGAAAAGGCTGTTTGATATCTTAAACTAGGGTTGGTGAATGAGTCCTTGTGTGTATAAAGCCATTGTTTTCAAATTCCCGCCAAAGTTCTAGTATAAACATTGCATTTCTCATTATTTTCCTTAGGGTAGATGGTGGCCTGATAGATTACATTTGCAGATTTACATTTCCTCTCAACCAGACAGTTATTTCTAGATCTACAATTACAGGGAGTATAATCCTATTTTCTGTATTGGATTCACTACACGTCTTCAAGATTGGATTATTGTGGGAGCTAATAATGTTATACATATGGCTGTTAGAAGAAGCCAGTGTTGGTTTTAGATGTATGAGATGTCTCTAGTGACAAAATTCCCCGGTGTAAGTATACACTCAGTCCTTCATGATTAAGATGTTTTTCTTTTAAAATGAATTTATAAATTTTTAAATTAGACAAAAACATTAGACACACACAGACACACACACACAGACACACACACACACACACACACACACACACATATATATATATATATATATATATATATTCACACCCACATATTTCCAGGTAAAGAGGACTCAAGATTTTACTATTTTGAGTGTCCCGGCATTTATTTTATTATGAACAGTGCTCAGTATAATAAATATTATAGAGCTTAATATAATTATATAGCTATGAATTAATTGTACATTTACACACGGAAATTTCGAGATAGATTTTCTTCATCAGGCAATGTTTGATGTTGGTTGTACAGATGATTTACATTTGAATACAAAAACATTCGGTTTGATATTTATGTATGTGGGAAGAAATAAAATTTACATGAGTGTTTCTTTTAACTAATCAGAGCAAAGATTCATTATGGAATTTGGGGGCCAAAGAAGACATACTAACTTTTTCTCTTTTTCTCTCATTTTTCCCGTCCTTTATCTTACTTTTCTCCTTTCTTCTTTTCATTCCTTAATGGTCAAGATGTCAACCAGCCTTTAACTTAATCTTATCATTTTTCTTTTTTTCGCTTAGTTTTATTGTCTTTGATGGGATGTGGCTATTTAGTATCAAAGTTGTCCTTTTCACTTTCTTATCATTTTTGGTCTCCTAGTTGTCAAAAATTATATATATATATATATATATATATATATATATATATATATATATATATATATATATATATATATATATATATATATATACAGTACTGTGCAAAAGTATTAGGACAAGAACTATTTGATCTTTTATGTGGCATCGAAATAAAGTTTAAAATCACCCCTGTTTTAACACTTTTGCACACTACCGATAGTGTGCAAAATTCTTACGACAGGGGTAATTTTCCGAAAAGCCTCACTGAAATTCAAATACAGGGTGAAAAGCCAAATCTTTGTAAGAATTATTTAACTAAAAAAAAGAGGAAGGAAGGCTTCGGAATTTAAATTGCCCCCCCCAAAGCTCTGATCTCAATCCATTGAACATCTATGGGATATTTTGGATAAAAAAATTTATAAATCTAATGTTACTTTGCAAGACACACTTTGAGAACAAATACAAGCTGCTTGGCAGGAGATTCCATTAGATACCTTGAAGAAGCTTGTGATGTCAATGCCTGACAAAATGAAGGTTGTGATAAAAGCAAAAGGTTATTTTACTAAATATTAAATTTATTTTGTCACAAGTATGTTTTTCTTGTTAAAGCATTTGTTGAGTAAATCAAATAAAATTACTTTAATTAAATTGTTTATTTTCTGTCAATATGCCTCATAAAAGAAAAATAGTTCTTGTCCTAATACTTTTGCACAGTACTGTATATATTTCTATGTCTCTTAGAAATGATATAAGATAAAACAAAGCATGGAAAATTCTTAAGTTTTTCCTTGTAAGTACCAAAAATAATTTTAATTGTTTTTTTTATGAATATTGCAAGGATAAAAAGAACTAAAAAATAGAATTGCCCTAAAGAAATCTACTTGACAATGAGTTTGACTGTCTATAGTTTTTGTTACTATTCTTTCCTTCTTATAATTTTTACTTCTTCACAAATTTGTGAGAGCAACCATTCTGTTCATAGTCTTTTGTTGTGAACCCATTTTAAAATGAAATAATGTGTATCTTTAAAAAATATACAAAATAAAATTTATTGCTTCAATGATATTCTTCTTCTTCTATGTGCCCTGTCCTTTCAGGACGTAAGCGGTCGTGGCTTTCCACATTTCCCTGTCCCTGGTGGTTCTTGACATGCTTTCTCCTGTTACACCACGCAACCCTCGTTCCGTCAGCCATCTGATCAGGTCCTTCAAATATGTTATCAGCTGCTTTCTCCTGTCTCCTTTTCTCTCTATCCGGCCTGTTAGTACCAGGTTCTCCGAGCCCTCCTTCCTTATTGCATGTCCCAGGAACTTTAGGTGTCTCAGTATTAATTTTCTTTTCGTTTCCATCCTTTCCAAAACCTCATAATTGCTAACATGCTCGATCCATGATATTCGCAGCATCCTTCTGTAGAACCAGACTTCAATTGCTTCGTTTTCTTTGATCTTCGATGATATTGGCCAGCATTCACTGTCATATTGAAGAACTGACATCACATAGCAATCCAGTACTCTCTTTGTTTCTAGTAAAATTGTCCTGTTTCTTAATACCTTACTCAACTTCTGGGATGCTTCCTTCGCCATGCCAATTTGCCTTCGAATCTCTGTGTCGCACTTTCCGTCTTCAGTTAGAACACTTCCCAGTTATTTAAATTTTTTACCTGTTTAATTTTAGTATCCCCACCTGTATTTGGATTTTGGGCTGCTCTTTTTGCTGATGAGCATGCATTCGGTTTTCTTGCAGTTTATTTGTAGTTCATTTTTGTCACTCTCTTCAGCTTACCTTCTGTAGGAGGTCTTACAACCATTAAAAGTTCAAGGTAACTTTTTTATAAAAAAATGAACATTTTTCTCTTCATTATTGCATGTCACACGATGGATAAATATAGATATAGTAAGAGAAAGAAAGAGAGAGAGAGAGAAAGAGAGAGGCGGGGTAGAAAGTGTGCGAGAGAGAGGGAAAGAATTATAAATATTTAATTTCTCTCTCCTTTGTCTGACACCTATGGTAGAGTACTCCTGTTTTTACGCATGGTACAGAGTCTTGTTGCCAGAAATAGGGTCTTTAAGCAGGCACCCTTTTGATTCAATGCACTTGATGTAGGCCTCTGGTTTGAGTCTGAGGCCGTGTGAGATGATAAATGGAGCTATAACGTTATATAATGGTAATAAACCATAATAAGATTTATTTCAATCATTGCTAACTATCTGATTAGACATTGTTCTTTCAATGTCGAAACAAAATATACAATTTTGTAGTAGTTTGTAGTTTTCACATGTTCTAAAGTAATAATTAATAATAAATATTCACTGGTCTATTTTTATATTGAGCACTGTTTTCGATTAATATTTTGAATATTGCAATTTTATTATTCGTTCTTCTTCGTTTGAATATATATATATATATATATATATATATATATATATATATATATGAATAAAAACGAAGAAAATAATTGCAACGTTTAAAATATTAATTTAAAACAAACTACCTAATGAGACATTGTTCTTTCAATGTCAACACAAAATGTAGAATTTTGCAGTAGTTTGTAGTTTGCACATGTTCTAATGTGAAAATTAATTAATTTTATATATATATATATATATATATATATATATATATATATATATATATTTGAATGTATTTATGCATCATACTAATATTCTTTTCTTAGACACTCCTGAATAAGCAGAAAAATCAACATATCTTCTTTCATTTATTTTTTTAGCGCCCCTTATTTTGTTTACCCATTAAATTTCACTCCCACTTTTTTCTCTATTTAAATATTCACGCTTTACTTTGTTTCTAACATTTTTATTTGTTTCCAACTCATCCATTAAGAAATAATTAAACAACATCCATACTTACACCCACCACAAATCTTACTAAGAATCAATTGCAAGCAATGACTGTCATTTTTCTCTTATCAAAATCCATTAGATTTTTAAAAAAAAGCAAAAAGCGAAAGAACGAATCACATGAAGCCGGATTCTTTTTAAAGTACGATTTGTAATTTCACTTTCATTTTCTCTTTTACTCTTTTAGAAGCATCTTTTTTTCCACCAAAATTTCCTATTGAAAGCACACACACACACACACACACACACACACACACATGGATACACACACACACATGGACACACACACACACAAGAAACAGCCAGGTGCTTAGCATAGCATGATTTCAAGAAGTCTTGTTTCATCCTTTACGCCTTCGGTCAAATCACGATATAAAACCGGTTCTTGTTCGATCACCAAATTTAACGGTCAGTGCTGGGTCAGTGCATAGCTGGGGACTGTTTTGGAAAAGCGGGTATTGTAAGCAATTTACTATCCGAAATATGTCTTGGTTTGAAATGACCCACAAAGTGTTCATTAGTCGTCAAAAAAAAAAAAAAAAAGATTAAATATTTATCTAGTTTATTTATTTTTTAAGTTTATTTGTTTCATTTTAATTAGAATTTACGTGTTTTATTTAAGTGCCTACATTTACGCATTATTTCGTTTTGTTTTTGTTTGTTTAGGAAATTATTTTGGTTTCTAAAATTAATTTATTTCTTCAAAGATTAATTTGCAATTTTTACTACCGATATGGTGTGACGCTAATCTTTTTATGATTTCCCATTAGATTTTGGTGTGACATTATTTTTCTTTTAGCTCCATATGCATCTTTATAAAGTTGTATCGTTCTATTTTAGTATTTGTATTGTTTTGTTTTAATAGTTGTTATATCTTTCTTTAAGAGTCGTTTCTATTTAAATGTTTTCTTTTGTTTTAATGTTATTTGTCACGGTAGCTTTGTATATTATGTTGTTGGTTAAACACTTGTTATTAAATGGACAGTTTTCTTTGTTTCCGCAGTTACATTTATTGGTGTTATTTTGTTGGTTCTTATTGTTGTTTATTGTTATTGTTGTAATTCTTATTGGTTTTGTTGATTATTGTTTTATTGTGATTGGTTACTAATTTTCCCATGTTTATCCATGCAGCTGCAACTGATCTGTATTGTATTTTTTGATAATATTTTAATAGTTTTAAGGAAGTATTTTTGAATTGTTTTGAAACTATTTTTTTTATTTTTGTTTTTATTGGGTTGTTGTAGGTGAATGAAGAAGATTATATTTCCTTTTTGTTGCTTTTGCTTTTAATTATTTTCGTTTTTGCATTCTATTTTGTTTAATTATTCGCTGTTCCTGATTAATGTTATTTTGTTTTCATTAAATATTTTTAGGCTTGTAGAATTTTTTGATTTTTTTGTTATTTATAGATATAAATAGCATCATATTCCGGTGTTGTCCGTGCAACTCAGAACATTTTAGTAGTAGGAGAAGATGCCAATGAGAGGAGTAGATGGAAATCATTTATTAAAAGTTGGAAAGGAGAGCTGAGACTGTTAGTAACCATTTTCAGCATTAAGAAGGCGGCACTGAATGCATGTTGCTGTAGTATTTGAACGGAGCATAAAATGTAGTTTTAGTGCTGATCATACTTTTGTCTCCTAAGTGGTGGGTGGGGGTTCTTTGATCTGGAAATGAATAAAACATTTGCAGGATGTGGAGTTAGTAATAAATAAGATAGAAGTTTACCTGTTTTAAATGTAGATAGTCAAACTGAACCCAGTTTAGCAATCTCAGTGCTGCGATGCACAAATAAGGAGTTTTACCAGTAGAGTTTTGGTTACTGTTTTGTGCATTCTGTTCCTTTCGACACCACTCCCCTACGCCTAACTGGTCTTGGCTCTAACACACAAAGTATCATCAAAAGGAGATTTCATGTTGTAAGGCACAGTCAGTTATGTTCTGACCACAAATAGACTTCAGCTATGGAAAATTATGTTAACCAATGGAAAGGGACTTGGAAGCCTATAGTAGGCAGAATATAATCACAGTCAACAAAACTTCCCTGTATACTATGTTATGAGTTATTCCTTTACATGCAAACGCGAAAAGAGAAGCCTTGCTTCCAACACGGGAAAATAATTATATAAAAAATTCTTGTTTAAAAATTGTTCAAAAATTCCATTAAAAAATCTATTTTCTTTTGTTTTGCATATATGTGATTTGATGTTTTGTGTGACATTGTAAACAACATTGCGTTTGTTTTTGCTTCAAAATTACGGGGGAAAGTGTTTACATTTTTGTTGTTGACTAAATGAATTTAACATAAAAATAAAAATAATTTATTTTGTTTTACTGAAATTAGAAATATAAAAATTATTAAGCTCTCAGTTCAGAACTTTTCGAAGAATGTTTAAAATGTAGATATTTAATTTTAGAGGAAAAAGTTACATTAATGCCACATGAATTACAGACAGCTGATTTCCTGCATGAAGTATTTAGCGAAAAAAAGCATTATTTTTTTTTAAATTTTATTTTCTGAAGTATGAAATATTAAAACTGAAAAAAAAGACTTAAATAATTAAATTAACCATTGGCACTTTTTTTTTTACATATTTTGTTTCTGTTTGAAAAAACAATTTAAAAAAAAATATTTCTTTTGTTTCAAAATAACAGGGAAAATATTCACATGTTTTTGTTGACCAAATGAATTTTTAAAACGTCGGAATAAAAATTAAATATAAAGGCTCATTTTTTTTTAATAAAAAATATTTTAGTCGCGTTTGACACGTGTGATTTAATTTCTGTGACGTAATTTAGGAACCATCTTAGATCTTAGATGTTTTACGGAGTAAATGTAAACATTCGGCTCCACTGGCCAAATGTGTGAAAGGGAAAACTGCTGAACTTAAAATTCAAAAAGTATGTGTCGACCTGGCTTCTCTGTAGATATGTGTCCCTTGAAAGTTTGAATGTCGTATCTTAAAAATGTAAGCGTGCTTAGGGAACAGTCACACGCACTCACAGATTGCCTTTTATATATATAGATTATTTAGTTGAACAGGTTAGGGGGTGGGTGCAGTTTATATGCAAATTCGATTGTTGTTTGTTTTTCTGTATGGTTTGTAGGTTCCATTGTTTAGGTTGAATGATATATCTAGGAAATTTACTATGTTTTGATTAGATTTCGTATCTGTTGTAAATGCTAAGGGCTTGAAGGTTTTTATTATTTCTTTTCTTATTTTTTCTGTAGTTCTGCCGTTGCAGTTTCTTAAAATTAGTTGACGGTCGTCCTTGTATAAGCCTATGTCATTTTTATGAATAATCTTTTTTAGTTTATTGTTAATGTATATCCCCGTGAGTTCGCATATTACTGCGTCAAAGTCAAATTTATCATTATTGTTATCATTACTAATATTATTATTATTGTCATTATTGCTCTTTTTGGTCCATATTTTTTTATTGTCGTATAATATTGATTTTCGACAGTGTGTAATTATATTTCTGTCTTCGTTAGGAATACTTATGCGTTGTTTTGCTAAATTTTGTGCATTGTTTAGTTTGTTTTCATTGATGGATGGAAAGACGTCTTTTATGTCTAATTGTATGAAGGAACAGTTTTCTTTTTAGGCAATATTGTTAAAAATGTTTTTATTTTAATTTTTTCATTGATTAAGATCTAGTATATTTTTTAGCTTTGAACATTTGTTTTCTAATATTTGTTGACTTATTTTCCCAGTGGCGCTTTTTGTGAGGTCTGTTCATGAAGTTGTCCTTTTGGTTTTTAGTTTAATAAATAGTTCTACTTTTTGCAATTGTGTTATTGTGTTGTTTAATTTTAGTTTAGCAACTTTAAGCTTCTTTATTTATTTCTATTACTGTTTGGTTGTTAGTGGTTTTTCAAAATTTGGTGGCTTCTTTTTCAACTAGTTTTTTTTATTAATTGTTGATTTTCTATCAGTTTTTCACAGACTGTCAGCAATTTTGGCTTCTCACAGTCTTCCAAATCGCTACTATATATAGAAATGTACTATTTGTAGTGGATATTAAAAAAAATTATGTACATGTTCTAAAATATAATTTATAATATATATATATATATATATATATATATATATATATATATAGAGAGAGAGAGAGAGAGAGAGAGAGAGAGAGATAAATAGATGTAGTATGTCAAAAAATTCCGAAATTTATATTCGTTTAAAGGCAGTTTCAGTGAGAAAATTCTCGCTTCATCAGCAAAGATCGAAAACAAAATTTTATTAATTCAAATATGGTACAAAAATTCGTATACCGGTAGGAGCCCAGAAACATTTCCATACACAGGAATTAAAAAAAAAACAAACGTTGAGTGGGATTAAGAAAGGAAAAAAATATTTAAATTATTTACATCGAGCCCTTTACCGTGATCAATTTTAATATTAATAAAATTAATATTAATAGGATCTGGGTTTTGGGATTTTACCTATTTGCTCATCCATTTTAGATTTGTGATAGTTTGCTGCAACACAAGAGCCGTTGTTTTTCGGTACTTGCTTATAAGCTCCTCGTCAGGCAGCGAAATATATTTTCTGTTAGTGTTATGGCGTAACTGTTTTTGTGGAATTTTTTAGGTAGAGGTTTCTCCTTGTAGTATCTCATCCTCGTCGCCAGTGTTATGACCGAAGGGCCATAGAATGATAACACGGACTCGGCTATAAGGTTGAATAATATATTCTCGGAAAACGTAGTACAAAGTTAAACATGGACTGGAGAGTACTTTCTCTCGCAGGCGTCCTGACTCATTCATTCACTCACTCTGTGGCTACTACTCAGTTGTATTTACTAGCCTTCCCACGCAAGGCTGGATGTGACACATGGTCATTTTATAGTGGGTATTCCCGGCCATATAGCCGGGCCAAAAAATCTCTGTCTATTTTTCCCCAGTCGTGGTTCTACCCTTCGGCGGAACCACGACTGGGTTAGTGCTCTCTGCTCGGAAGCAGAGAGCGCCCTCTACCTGAAGGCAGAGAGCTGACAGTGTCAATAGTAGCAGAGGCAAGTCTACTACTCAGTGACTCCCCACTCTGAGTTGGTAGTCAATTATAAGGTGTGGACGAGTCCATTTGTAGTTAGGTCCCCACAATAGTTAGGAATCAGTTTCTAATGACTGATGATTCCTAACAGAAAAAAATATTTCACTGGTGCTATAAAAAGAAGACACTTACATGCGGCATTCAATCTCCTTCGAGATAGTTCTGAAGCCACAGACATTATACAGCGTTGCTTTTATTGATAGAATCCTTCCTAGGACTTTATTTTTTTCGATAATCTGCAGCTGCTACATCGCATTCTTTTGGTTATCATCGACGTCTTGAAATCTTGTTCCTTTCGAGTGAAATTTGATCTTTTAAAAGTGGAAAAAGCTGCAAGGCACGAGATCTTGGGTATGTGATGGTTGTTGGACCTACTTGACCAAAACTGCTGCACAAACCATGATCACTGATGGAACTTTTCTGGTCTGGCGAGAGGACTACACTCTACACACTTTCTTTCCAAGCACCGCTTTAAAGACCGGAAATGAGCGAGAAAGTTATAACTTAATGTGCATTAGCGAAAGGTCAGTCTGTGCCAAGTAACTTTCACTCTACATTCTTTAGATCCGTTACCATAACAACAGTCACGGTACTTTTTGATCAGACCTTGTATATATATATATATATATATATATATATATATATATATATATATTGTCATCCGCAGACAGATCTATTTCGCCATACCACAGCTCATCAGTACGGTTAGACTTCGATTGCTTTTTTACCCAGGATTGAAACCTGACCGAAATGGCGTCAGTCGGCAACTCTTCCCCTGGGCTATGGGCGTTCGGTGGAAGTAGGTAGACTTTTTAGCGCATATCATTATACGCGCCCAATAGTTAGAGCGCTCTAATTCATTTCATTGACTGAGCAATGCGTACATGCCAGAGTAGCTACTGATATATATATATATATATATATATATATATATATATATATATATATATAATAAAAATAAAATAAATTTTTATTTTATATTTATTCCGTTTTTTTTTAGGTCTTTGTGAATTTCATTCGTGTAAAATCTTCTGTACAATGAAGACGGAAGCTGATGATGGTTCGCCTGAAATAGGCCATACTTTCGATTTACTATGAAATAACGTGTCTGCCTTAATTTTATCTATATATATATATGCGTGTGTGTGTGTGTGTGTGTGTGTGTATAGTTCTGTACTCATCATAGATTTTCGACATTTTATGTAAGTCAGTTATTCCCTGCTGATAAGTATAACTCCCAAGTGTTCAACGTAACACTGACATATTCCATTCATTAACCCCTTCAGTAGCAAAGTAAATTCGGTTTGCAATAGAAGCTCTTCCAGCGTGACTTTCTTCCAACGGAAGTACCGAAAGAGAAAAGTAAGATTAATGCCTTTTTGCTCTCTTTTTAATTTTTGTTACAACTAGTTTGTGAGTTCGATCCTATTTGTTGTCACAAGCTACACAAAATCGACTACAAATAATAGAAACGGGTATTTTAAAATAATACTTATTCGAAAATATATGCAAATACGTTAAAACAAAAGGGGATAGGAGAAATATAAGAAACAAAAAAGACAATATTATTCCTCGAAAGGTTTTAAATCGAATTGTAGAATAAAAAAGCAACAACAAAAAATAACTTCACCAGTTATCGCTTCTCGCCCTTCAGAGATTAATCGAAGACAAAATATATGAATATATAAGCACTGCTTAAAATATGGTGTGAAGGGAAATAAAAATACTAGCAGAGAATTTGTACTATAAGTCGCAGACAGCTGATATTAAACCCCTGAAAACCATTCCCTCTGCTTAGAAAGAGAATGTTTTGTAATGTTCTCTTTGTTCAAAATAGCCTAGAATTAGACAGGCCGTAGTGGGAGAGAGTATCGAAGGAATAGAAGACAGGGTAGAGGAGACAAAGAATAAATAAGAATTTTATTAAATACACATACATAGAAACATAAAGACGTGGGTAAATTAAATACTTCTCAAATCCTACTCTAATATGGCTATTTGCCATGTTTATAAATAGAAAGTCCATTGTCACAGTAGTGGGGAAGTCCTACTCTAAAATAATTATATTTAGCATAGAAGTTTCAAGTATTTTCACATGGTAATCGATTCGCTTTGCTGACAACTGAGAAATCAGATCTTTTAACAGACGAGGTACAAATCGAATATTTATTAGGTGTCCGACAACCGCTGAACTGGATGCAAATTTTCGTTTTGCCTTCTACGAATCGTAGCTGATATGTTCTGAACAATTTTCACCTCTGACCTCTGACCTCTGATTAGTTCTGCCAATATATTCTGCATGGCACTGACACTTAACAAGCATAAATCATCAAACTAACATGATTGGGCGTGTGGCAGAACAACTTTACGAAATAGTGTCAGCAGAGCTTAGGAATTGAAATTAGGCCGTGTATTGATAGAAAAACAACAAAATAACTTAACATCGATAATAAAACATCTAGTAATTAATCAGTTTTTAACAGCGCACATTCTGATGACCATCGTATATTAAATTCCGTCTGTCAACAAAAGAAATGATTGTTGGCTTTTAATATAATATGTATGTGATTCATATGCTCGGGTAGCATTTACCGCTTTCTCATTATTTTAGACTTACGCTTACATCACGTTGAAACATAGGTTTCCGTACTATCAGTTAAGTTAAGCAGCATCGAGTTTTGATCTCTACCTAGATGGGTGACCGCTTGGGAATGTCAGTTGCTGTAAGCTTGGATGTGTTGGTGGTGTAATGGATAATGGCTTGCAATTGTTAATCGGAGAACCGAGTTACAATTCCCGTTAGATTTTCTTATATTCATTTATGGAAAAAAGTTATGAATTCACATCTTCTTCCCCAGCTATGGGTTCAATAGTAGGACTTGTATCCCTAAGACCGTTATTATCTTACCCCAAAATGCATAGAAAATATTTAGATTTCGGCATTAAACATCTCATAAAGGTTAATATGACGCTAAACAAAAGCATCCAAAAACTCATTATTTCAGTCACAGTGCCTATATTTATGTTTTGTTCTCGATTGAGCTCTGAAGAGCGAGGAGCAATAACAGGTTACATTATTTTTGTTGTTGTTAATTTATTTGCTATATTTTTTCTGACTTACACTCTATGGCGAATAGCATTTCTTTTTTTATCCTTGATTCGTCCCCCTTTTGTTTTAATGTATTTCGATATATATTATTGAATATATACTGTTTTTAAAAGTCCGTTTTTAAAGGTAGAATGAAGTTGAGTTCATACGTAGATCACTACATCTAAAAAAGCTAAAACATTTATATGAAACAATAATTTTTCAACATAATCTTCTTCCATTCCAAAATATATGTCCTTAGGCCAGACTTAGTCTCAGTTAGTAAATGGCATAAAAGTTGCCTTACGGTGATGTTATGTTTAGGGAGGTTGCCTAGCAACTAATAAATACCGAGTAAGGATTCAATCACCACTGTTTGCGTAATATTTGTGTCCTTATGCTAAATGTACGTTAATTTAGTAAAGACCCTAAAAGATAATATTTAACAAGTCTAATTAGAAGCTTTGTTAGTGGTAATTACAATCCTTATCTTCTGAATTTAAGCTAATTTCGTTATATAACATTGATATTTTTGTTACTTAGCGGACTTTTCGGTATCAGTCATTTAAGTGCCATACGTGAAACACGCTTTAGGTGATCATATCTTGAAAGGGGTAGAAGATTATCCCACAGTAGGTTGCCATTGTTTTCTGCTGTAGACTGGTTGCCAGCCAAGACTATAGAACCTAATCTGTCCAGTTATTTAACCCATAACTGGAAGGAAGAGACAGATTAATACCTTTCCCAAGGGTATTTGCGCATAAGTGAATGCAATGAATTCAACTGGAATTCGATCTCGGCTCTCCGATTTCTCGTTCCACAACGCACATCCGGTATGATTGTCCTTAAAACTTCCTCTTTGTCCACATGTTTTGTCGATAGTATTCTCAACATTTTCTGTAGATCTGTCGTTTCAAATCTCATCTTGATCTGTGAGGAAATTATGCTATGTAAGAGATTATATATTGCATAAATGTTGAGCACTCTTTTTGTTTCTAACGAAATATTTGACTAAAACTCTTTCTGGACAACGTTTCACAAGAAAACGGGAAGAACAAGGTGGTAGCGCTGTTGTTGGCAGTGGCGGCGGAGCAAGAAATGCCACAACAGACGCCCAGACGGTTCGCACTTGTGAAAGTAACTGTAAGTTACAACGGTGAGTCACCTCTTGCAGCTAGATTCTGTTGCTTGGCCATTTTGTTCTGTTGCCGACGAAGAAGAATCGATAGTACTGTTAGTAAGATAATTAAACCACCCTTTGTCCAGTCTGCTTCTACCCGGCAACTATCCTGTACAGTGAAACAGAATTAGAAAAACGCCTGGTGATGGTAGGCTGTATTGTAAGTAGAAAGGGTTTAGGAGCGTTGTTATGCATTCCGGATTGAAAATAAAAAAAAATCTCCAATGTTAGCTTAATATATAGAGAGTCAACAAAGACCCAATGCCATTTTCCATTCATTTGCATAAATTCGTGAGCTAGATTAATTCCTGTTTCTATTTGCACCTATTGACTTCAGTATACCGTATATGGGTCAAATTCATCAAACCGTCTTTCCTCTTTATATATCCTAATCTCTATTTTACAAAGTAAATTAGGTTGGTTATTTGCCGTTTCCCTCTTCTACTTTTGACTTTAATATTCAGGGAGAATTCGCCAAGCCGTCTTTCCTAATTAAGTGTTCAAGTTTCTATCCTATCAAGCGTGTTAGATTGTTCGCTGTTTCCCTCTGTTCAATATACCGTGTGGGTATCAAACTCAACAAGCCGACTTTCCATTTTATGTGACCTAGTCTCTATTCTACGAATCTGTTTACCCTAGATGGCATTCCTAACAGGTGCTACCACCCTTGGACCTGGAAATAACAGCACATAAATGGTGGTTCCACACTCCTCAAAACCCTTACTGACGGATGTCGTACTAATGATGTGTAGAGCCTGGTTCAAACCCCGGTCGTGTTTGTAACATTCCATTGGGAAATGTATTACTCATTTCTTCTATGGGTTAAATAATAGTAGAACTTTTGTCTGGAAAAATCATTGTTATTCTTTAAAAAATTGTTAATTCTTTATTCACTCGTAATATATATATATATATATATATATATATATATATATATATATATATATATTCCTGTAACCCCAAAATATCTTTCAACTTTAAATAACCCACAAAGATTGATAAGCTGCAAAAAATTTAAAGGAAAATCTTTATAGTTGATATTATTTTATTATAGAAATACATTTTAAAACTATTTTGATTAGAAATACATTTTAAAACTATTTTGATATTTACTGTTTATGTTGAAAATGATATCAGGGGTAGGATTACATATCAGCTTGGAAACCTTTTTTGTTAAGACATACAGCTGATAATTAGTTTGAGTCTTGTTTAACGGCATATCAACCTCTGTGTGTTATTTAATGCCAAAAAGGTGAGGTTTTAAGGTGTTTTTTTAATGTTCGGTTATAGTAAGAAGATTGATTTAGTCAGATTTGAGTATAACTTTTTTGTTTTTATATTTTTTTTATTTTAGAAAACTGAAAATGTCTTCTAGTTTAGTAATTCAAAAATGTTTGCTAAGAATTTTTTTCTTCAAAAATGTGTTATGATAATAATTAAAAATACATTGTTGGCAATATTTTTCCTTCAAAAATGTATATTTTTCTATTAAAGTCTATTTTTATGTATATATTTCTATAACAGTGTATTTCTATACATTCATAGTGTTTTGACCCCAGTTTGGGGGGTAACTATTTGCCCATAGCTGGGACCTTAACAGGTGCTACCATTTCGGGTCAGTGTGGACCTGGGGACAACAGCAATTAAGAGGTGGTTTCATGCTCCTCACAACTTCCCAATTAGAGGCCTTGCTGCCAGATGGCTGATAATTAGAAATTTAAAGTAATAGTTTTCATTAGTTGCGATAATATCATCCAAAACGTAGTGGGAAATTATCAACTCTTCGGGCATAAAATTCTTTACATTTTAAGACAATAAACACCTCATTGGCGTGATTACTATTTCACGTATGCTTGGAAAAACGATATTTTCATATTAACTAAAATCGTTTCTTGTTTGCGTTTTGCAACATGTCTTTTGCGTTGTCAGAAACCTTTCTAATTGATCTGTGTGACCCGCTTTTTCAACAAAGACTAATGTAATGTTTTCAATTGATATATTTCATAATTCACCCAGAATTGACTGTTTCGTTACAATTCATTGTTTCAACATAGACAACAATCTATGTTATATATCCTCGTCGACAGACAAGGCGAAGAGCTTCGCCTCGATCTTTGTCTCAAACTCAACGTTAGATGACAAAGACCACCCACTCCCCAAAGTCTCATTAACCACAATCTCTTCAGTATATTCATTTCAGTAAATGAGGTCTCTAGACTTATCAAAAGCCTGGATTCCCAAAAGCTGATCTAGAATTATCAACCTAGAATTATCTTCAATTTTATCAAAATTATTTAACCGTTGCTTGGAGAAGAAATCTTTTCAAGCAAGAAGGGTGGCAAGCATATGTCCGGTTTTCAAGAACGTCGGTAACCGATCCTCCTCCTCCCAGTACAAACCCAGTAGTATTCTCAGTATCATCAGTAAACTTTTTGAATCCATTATCAGCAAGAGAGTTGTCGAACACTTGGATAAGTACAACCTTTTGTGCGACAAGCATACGGATTTCGGTCAGTCCGATTCACTGTTGGCGTCCTAAATACCATTAAAAACAGCATTGGTGAAGTCCTTGATGACACACATACGGCAACGACAATAGCGTTAAACATCTCGAAGGCCTTCAACAAGGTGTAGCGCAAAGGTTTACTACAAAAGCTCCCCAACTGTGGAATCACCGGAAGAGTTTTCTTTATTATAAAATCCTTTCTAATACATAGATTATTGATGGTAGTTATTAACAGACATTCCAGAGGTCACTTCTCCGGCCAACCCTCTTTCTGATTTACATACCTAAGAATATACTCCGATCACTTGTAAACACCTATAGCGATGACACACAAGCGCACCTCCAAAATCTTGACGATCAGAGAATGGCAGCTAATCTCTCTTCCGATCTAACACTGGCTGGTTACATTCAATGCCTACATCACCGCCGATCAGACCACCATTTACGATGAACGGATGGCCCCTTGAAGAGATCCTGTGTCATGTGACACAAGGGTTTACTAAACAAGCTCTCCGTCTATGGGATCACTGGAAGGGTTCTTTCTTTTATAAAATGCTTCCCTGAAAGTAGTTATTAACAGCCAACCCTCCGAGGCCCCTGTGGTCAACGCAGACGTCGCTCGGTGGTCACTTCTCGGACCAACCCTCTTTCTGGTTTACATATTGTCTACCTAGGAACATACTCCGTCATTTGTAAACACCTATACCGATGATACACAAGCGCACCTCCAAAATCTTGACGATCAGAGATTGGCAGCTAACCTCTCTTCCGATTTAATACTAACTTCCCAGTGGGCGAAAAAATGGGCTGATTAGATTCAATACCTCTAAAACCAAGCTGGCGATATTCCATCACCCCCTATCAGACACCGAACTATCAGTCACAATGAACGGATGTACATTCGAGGAGCCACAGTGTCTTGGGAGGATATTGGGCCTCAGACTCACATCCGACCTCAAGTGGAATATGGTCCATCCTTAAAGATGGAGGTAAAATTATCGGTTTCCTATACGACTGCAATAAGGACATTGCATTCACTTACACGCAAATACCCTTGGGAAAGGGTTGTTTCTCCCTCCAGCTATGATTATAGAACAGATTGGATTTTATTTCCAAAATTTTAGTATAGGAATGTTCATGAATATTCATCGGGTAAACTGAAAAGTTAGGCAAGTTCATTGGCGTGAGGTGATATATTTCGATTCACGCTTATACCTATAATTTATTACAAGCAGTAGTGAGTATTACGTAAATTCATTTTTAATGGTTTTGCTTAGAAATGCAGCGTATTTTTTTCTTGATTGTGGGTGAAAGACAAGGAGAACAAAACTTTAGAACGAACCGGAAACTAATCATAAAACAAGGGATAATCCTCTACTCCTGTTCAAAAGATCTGAAAGGGGCGCGAACCGAAAGATTTAGGGAGAAAGAGATTAGGAATTAATTCAAACATTACTACTATTATGTATAATTTAAATGCATTGTTAATTATTTTATTCCATAAATCCAATGAGAATAATTTTACTATAGAATTTCGATGAAACTCAAAGTGATTGTCAGTGGTCAGAAAATAATAATATCCGTTCCTTAAGAAATTCTTTTTTTTATAGTAAACATTCACACAGTCTTAAGAGCCACATAAGGTAGAGTGTTACTGAATGTTATTGTTGTTGTTGTTGTAAGGACGTAAGAGAAGGAAGTGAATGAAGATTAGGAAGATATGAAGGATAGATAACCCTTGATTATAGACTTGAGGAGGTTAAGATTTTAGAGGAAGTATCCTCTCGGGAGTCTTTAAGCATAGCGATTATCAAGAAGAATATGTCTATGGGAAACATCTTTTTTACGTAAGGAATTGGGGATGATTCAACTCTGGATACCTGGCTTGGTGGATCCAAGTTGTGAAATTCGGAGTTGATGGATCTAAAAATGGTGTTTGTCTGAACCCATGCAATAAAAATAGAGATATAATACCTAGACATGCGACGTTTAAATCTGTAAGAAGCGAACAGAGCTAGAAATATATGCGCATATATTTATACAATTGATATTATACGTCATAAATTGTTCAAGTATTATGCATGAAAACTATAAGTCATAGTGTATTATAATTTAGTATGTCATATTTCTTCCTTATAATTCATATAAAATGTGTATTTATACAGATCTCCCTTTTATACGCATATCTCATTTTGTTATCATTTTTGCACACAGTCTAACGCTCGGAACAAACTAGCAAGTATTTGTTGCAGTCGTTGTAGCAGTGGCCAACATTTTATCACCGACGATAAATGAATAAATCGAGCGTTCAATCGAGTGGTCAGTAAAACAGCTCAGGTTCCCTGAAGTCTCGTTCGGTATACAAAGCCAACAGCCCAGTCTGTAAACATAAGGTTTTATTTGGGGTTGCTGGTGCTTAATGCTGATTCCACCGAGTCTATTGTTCGGGGAATGATTGATCGTAACGGATCACGCCTAAATGATATTAGAAATGTGACTTAGAGCAGACGCAGTGGCACGGGACACGAGGCAGTCTTCCCACCAGCAAGAGTCCTTCGATAAAAGCGGACGGCAAAGGCTTTCTCCGAGAAAGAACTCGTCAAATAAAAACTCTTTAACAATACCAAGCGGAAAACTTTTTGCCCGGAAACATTAACAAATAGTTCTTACATTACATTCTCTTTATTTGCAACATTATTAAACTTATATCGTCACACTTAGATGCATATATAGACATAGTGTTGAAGATATCAATTTAATATATATATATATATATATATATATATATATATATATATATATATATATATATAAGAGACAATGTCTATTGTCTATTATGTTTAATCATGAGCCGTTCTAAACATCATGTTTTGACTTTAATTTAAGGTGAAAATAAAGACAAAAATTCTCCCACATTTGGATATTTCCTTATTCAGTTGTTCTAAGCATTCGGCTCACATGAGCCATTTTCAAAGAGGTTACAAGGGCGTTAACATAAAAACATCCACCATCAGCGATGGCCATAACACATTACATTGCATTTAAATATATGGTTCCGTTATCATTTCGAGCTCTCACGCAGTGTGACATCGTAGAACCGCATTACACATTTACGAACTCCGTTTGCTATTTTTGGTAACTGTTATCGTTGTTTAGCAAAGTTTTATGTCAACACAAGATAAAATCGTCGCTTAGAACAACTCAATAAAAAATATCCAAATGTTGGAGAATTTTTGTCTTTATTTTCACCTGAAATTAAAGCGAAAATACGGCTCATGGTTGAATATAATAGACATTCATTGTCTCTTATATTTAACAGTATATGTTTAGAAAATTATCTGCTGCCTCGATTCAATATATATATATATATATATATATATATATATATAATGAATGTCTAGTATATATATATATATATATATATATATATATATATATATATATATATTCTACCGAGTGGGCATAGCTCAGAGGTAGAATCGCCGACTGACGCCAAATCAGTCGGGTTTCAATCATGGCTAAAAAGTCATCGGATGTCTAACCGTACTGATGAGCTGTGAAACAGATCTGTCTGCGGATGACTATATATATAGTTAAATCAATTAGCTTTCTCTCCCTATATATATATAGGAAGAGAGAGCGAATCGATTTATTTTTAATCCGACACTTTTTATAACTATCCGCTGAAAATAACGTCTGAAGTAGTACATATATATCAGTCAATTGTTGATACTCTTTGACGTATGGGCCGTGTGATTCTCGGAGAGACTGTCTACGAAACTCTGGGGTCAAGATACTGAAGATAACATTAATGAGCTAAATGGCAAAACTTTTACTTGCATTAATTATATATATATATATATATATATATTAAAAAAATAAGCGTCAAAATATTCGGTTTGCTCTTACCACCTGATGAACCCTATGAGGGTGAAACTTAGGTAGCAGCAGAGCAGTAAATATTTCATTTATAATATCGCATATTTTAAAACTATATTTTATTTTATATACACACGTTGCGATGGATGAATTGTTAGAATTCGTAAAAATAAACAGAACACTGACACCTCATTTTGACAGATATACAGTGGAACCTGCCGTATGCCACCACCTTTACTGCCATCAAAAATTGGTCGCATACGACAGGTCGTTGCTTACCAAAGGCTCATAATCATGACCTATTTACGCCAATAACGTATATGGCACTCATCAGAATGTACATATCAGAATTTTACCATGTAATCTGGTAATAAATAAATGAGAACATAAGAAAATGGCCTAACTTTAAAGAAATTTATTCAGTCCAATTCATATTTAAATAAAAAAACGCATTTACAACGGTCAACAAGTGACCAAAATACTTATTCACAAAAATATTTATTAAGTGGACTTAAAAAAAAGTATACGGTTTCAGTTTTTTTTAGAAGTGAGTGATAGCAAAAGAGAATCTGCGGTAATACATGGGAAAAACATACAAAAAACTGACAGCGATCGTGGGTGGGGGTAGAGAAACAGAGAGATAGAGATAGATATACCCAGATAGAAATAGAGTAGATGCACACACACACACACACACACACACACACACACACACACACACACAAATAAAGGAACGAAAGAGATAGATATTTGAGAAAGGGACATAACTGTGATTTTCCCCAACCCCTGAATTTATCCAAGTCAGTACAGAGACTGTTATAAATCCCTTGAACATGTCAGATGCAATACATGTTGTACAAAACAGCCGATGTTTGACCGTGAGGTGAACTCAGGCAATGTACATTTCAACAAGAAATAACAGTTTGATACAACACTACAATAACAAAACAATGAGGAAGTGTTCCTGACTTAGATCAAATCAAAATGAAATAGATTACTCATTTAGTTTCTCGTAATTTAGAAGTTCGTAGTGTACGACCTAAATGGACTTTTTTTTAAAGCGGTCGCTTGATCAATGAGTTTCACTCGTTGATGTTAGTCGCTGATCGCGTTCTGGAGGTAGTCACTCACTAAGAGTCAATTAACATTAGCAAATCGTCCGTGGTCGTTGACGAAGAGGATTGCATACGACAGGTTCCACTGTATTTACCAAAATTACACAAAAATATCTTGAAATACTAAAAAGTAAATTTATTCAATAAAATCACCATAGGCTCCAAACACGACCTCCAAAAGATTTCGGAATCTCCTGCAACTCTTCTGGATGAGTTATTTATTTTGGTGAATGCTGCCATAATCTTTGTCTTCAGTTCATTTTTTGTATTACACGGAGTTTTGTTGATCTATCGCTCAACTGCACCCCACACATTATAATCAAAGTGGTTGCAGTTTGGGGAGTTTGGGGAGTTTGGGGAGTTTCGTGACCTGATGTAAGGGTCATTTGGTCGCAGAAATTATCTCACAGCCAGGATTGAGTTTTTCTACTGGTATGGATACACACTTAGTCATAAGTTTTGTTCTTTCATTTAGTGCAAGTGTATCCCTACCAACCTATTAAAATCATGCAATCGTAGCTGAAAATGTTCTAACCACTCCTAATTTTGAAAATTGCGCGTTCATAAAAAAGTCCCTATTATGTGAGCGTTCTTAAAAAAAGGCAAAATCAGTTATTGTAAATCGCCTGAAGACACTGGAAGGTAGAAACCTGGGTTGTATAATAACTCGTTTACAAATGAAAAATATAATTATTATATATATAATATGTAATAGATATGAAATATATATAATATGTAATATATATTATGTCTGTGTAATATGTATTACATTATATTATAATATATAATTTAATAAGTATATATTAAAGAATAAATAAATATAATATATATTATAATAGATATGATAGCGTTGAGTTATGATAATGTTTAGCACCAAGATAGTTGTTTTTCCAGTAGTTTACTGATGAAAAGATATTTTGACAAGCAGGTTTTTTTTGCGTAAAGTGCTCTATATCGAAGTGGAACTTGAACGTTGATAGTCTTAGTGAAAATTTTTATCACTGAGCAGGTTTCTGAACAAATTATTTGCTTTAAAACTAATGTATATGATACATATATATATATATATATATATATATATATATATATATATATATATATCACAGCTGATAAGTACGGTTAGACATCCGATTGAGACTGAAACCTAACAGATTTGACATCAGTCAGAGATTATACCTCTAAGATAACGGCGCACGGTGGCGAAAGTCAGATTTTTGCATTTTATATACACAATGTTTATAAACGCCACTAGGCAAGAGTGTTCAATCGGTTGCTGGAGAACGATGTGTAACGATCGGTGAGTAGCTACAGTTTTTAAGTTTACTAATTCCCCAGAGTGCTCAATCGACGGGTGAGAGCATAATATATATATATATATATATATATATATATATATGTGTGTGTGTGTGTGTGTGTGTGTGTGTGTGTGTGTGTGTGTGATTAAATAAATTGCAAACATTGCTTATTTTTAATAAAATCCGTTCATACTCACGGATAATCTTTCGTGTATCATGATTGAAAGATGCCAGTAATAAGCTGTAACGTTGTAAATGTTATCATTCATTTCTTAATGTTCCCAAGTACTTTCAATCTTCTCGTTGTTGAGAGTTACGTTATCATTAGTTACTTCAATCTGCCTTTTCACAAGGCTACTTTTAAATTGCTATGTAACGTTATGATGAGCTGCTAGATTATATAATTTACAATTTGTGTATTCAGACAGCAACATTACCTGGTAATTTAAACGTAGCCTTGAGCACAATCTTTGCAGGCCATTGCTAATTTTTCAATATTTTGATCTGTTATGGTTCAGTATACATAACTTCTCATAAGAGATTTTATCCTAGGAAATTCCCGAATGAAATGAAATTCATTTAATGTCCACTTTTGTAACATGATATGTGTTACTACTCTTTGTGCAAAAACCGGTACTTCGTTTTATAGCGAGTAAGTGTTCCAAATCTAAATTGCGTTCTAAACATTTTCTATATTTTTCACTTTCATTTCGTCACTTTTTTATTTTCGAAACAAACCTGTCTTGTTCTGCTTTGACTTTTATTTTTTTCCGGGCAATTTGTATTTCGCGTACAACATTGAATAATATAATTTTTATTTCTATTTCACTTTTTAATGTTGCAATAACATTATCATCAAACGGTTCAGTATCTTTTGGCATCAGTCTTAATAACCCACCTTCATATGTTAATCTTTTGAACAGTTGGTATTTTATCCTAAAATCTTCATTTGATAAGATGGTGCCCAAGCGTTGTAATCGATTCGCTGTATGCATAGGAATTCATTTTTACGAACCATAAATTGATAATAGAGAAAGGTGGTTTTCCACTGCAAATATTATTGCTAACGCCTTTTTTTCGATCTAGCTGCAGTTTTCTTTTTGCTAGTAGTAGCGAACGCGAAGTATATGCTACAGCGTTCATATTACCATCATCATATTTATGTAGAATTACCGCTCCTATACTATAGACACTATCATCAGAAGCCAATAAGATTTCAGCTTTGGATCATAGGGCTCCAATGATAAGTCTGAAGTTAGTATTTTATTGATTTATTCAAACACCTTCTGACACTTATCAGTTCAGTTCAACCTTTTCAGCAAATTGTTCAGTGGAGCTCCCAAATTAATATATAGATTTGAAAATATTTTGCTAGTCCTAGAAATGCTTGTAACGTAGTTACATTTATTGGATAAGGCATATTCTAAAATTATACTTACTCTCGACGGATCTAGTTGACGAACATTTTTGTCAATGAGTTGTCCTAGATATCTGAGTTTAGGTAAAAACAATTGTTGCTCTTCATAACTGAGTTTGAACCCGTATACTTGTATTTTCCCAAAACTCTTTTCAGATGTTGTTCCTTAGATACACTTTTAATCAATATATCATCCAGACAAGCAATTGCAAAATCTCAATCTGCATGTATAGTATCTATAGCTTGTTGAAATATAGGTGAGGCTTATTTTATTCCAATATAAAGTCGGTTGAACTTATATAATGCCTTGTACATATGTATGGTTACTAGAGGAACCTGTGGAATTTCCACGGAAGGATAATTATGATTTCCTGGAAAAATTTTACTTTGTCATACTACAAATGATAATAACGTTTTCAAACATAAAGGTATTGGATAATAAAATAACACTAACACAGAGTGTAATTTTATTAAAATATCTATAAAAGTAATGTCCATAGAAGCTACTTTACTGTAATCTTATATTATATTAAGCGGCGTATGCACAGACCATAACCAAAATATTGTACGCTATTTTGTGGGAGGTTTTGAAAGAGAAATTTTTTTTTATTACTAAAAATCATTGCTCCTGTGTCCATTGTAAACAGAAAAGACCAACTGAGTAATGGCCAAGGGTGTAGAGGCCAGAAATTTCGTTACAACAACAACAACCCTACCTATTTTTACTATATTGTACAATACACACACATACACACACACGCGCGATTAATGCTATAACCACCAGTTTAAGCTGCTACTCATAAGGTAATGCTATAAGTTCTCTCCTCCTACTTTCTCACTTTTTACTACCCTTCCGTTTGGCAAAGGTGATAGAAAGGCTGAGGAGAGTAGCGTTTATAGATTATAAAAAGATAGAGGAGAAGGAAAAGCTCGTGTAGACAGTAAGTGTAACGGACGGAGGAACTAAGTAATTAATTAATTAAGGAAGGAACAAGCAGAATTATTATATGATTAACTCTGAACATTTTGGTTCATCTTGTATTTGCAAATACACTTCAAAAAGATCCATCACCGAAAAAAGTTTCTATCATTTAAATTCGCAAAAACTGGTCATGGGTAGTTATGGGATTCTAAATATTGGTTTAACCCTACGAAAAATCAGTACGAACACAAATATTATTATTATTATTCTTTATATTCACTGTTGGTGCTGCATATTTTTTCAAGTCAGTTTAATTCTTCATTGATTTGATCCAATGCTACGAACGGTAAACTACGTTTTGATTTTAACCCTAGCGTCGAGCCTTTTTACACTTGAAATTTCGCTTTGACTTTAGAATAGCGACCCAACTCCTCTGACAAAACATCGGGTAAACATTTTTCAACTCATCCTTTAAATTTTCATACTTTTTTTAAAAAATGGTAGCTTGTCCACTTATAGTTTTGCAATAAATATTTATAAGTAAATCACACAACTCAAATAATTCCATTCAGCCAGTACCGAATAAGTTCGTAGTATTTTTTAAACACATAAGCCTTAATTTTTGCCCACTTGTTATGAAATGAAACGTTACAAATCATTTCCTCAATAACAAATAATTTCTTATTCGAAAAATGCGATTTTCAAATTTATTTTAAATATAAGTTTTCCGTTTGCTTTTCATGTTGCTTCTTTGATTATTGCGATATTACTGTCAGTGTTTAGTTGCATTTTCACATCCACATTGTTAATTTTTAAATACGCAAATTTTCTTTGGGTTTTGTAGTTATTATTTCCATCGCAAGACTATGTACTATTTTTTTGCGTGAGGACTTTTCTTTGATTTAATTTTACAATGTGACTTTTTATGTCCACACTCGTGGCACTTTTAATTCTTAAAAAATGAAACAATCGTTTCCGCGACGTACCCTTCCACATTTGAAACATGGATTATTTTTTTTAACATTTCCTTTAACTTGTATGTATGTGCATTCTTGTTCTTCAATTTCTCTCGTATCGTGTCTCAGATATAAGATTCTCTGACATTATTCCTTGTAGTGTTAGATTTTATTTCGTGAGAAATCTTTTTTCGCCGCTAACCCTTGAACGAAAATCCACCCTTTAAACATCTCTGGTGTCAGTTCAGTTTAATTTTAATCATTCACACTCTTTGTAAATAATTCCAGCATATGTGACAAAATCTTTTTCTTTTTTTGTCATAAAACTTTGTAAGAATACTTACTGATTTTTCAAAGCAAATTTCTTCTTATTTTTTTCGGTAGTAAAAAATTACAGTATTTCTCGTGTTCTACGATTGGTAACAAAAATCTTGTTTATTTCTTGTCTTCCTAGTCGCTGCATTCTTCTCTGAAAATTTTCTCGTTTGTTCGTATCTTCTAAAATAAGCAGAAAAATTAATTCTATCATCCGAATTGTATGTGAATGCAGCTATGGCATTTGCCACCACGTTGGGAGTGAAAAGACTTGGTGAATTAATTTCAGTTAACTTTTGTTGTTGTTTCTGGAGTTTTAGCAAGTTCAGTTGTTGCTGTTGCTATTGTTGTATTTTCAGCACCTGAACTAATAAATCTTCCATATTTAAAGAATATATTTTTTCTTTTTTTAAGCATATATATATATATATATATATATATATATATATATTGTAAGAAAGTAAAAGAACACGTAGATTAAAACCCACTGTTCAAGCATGTACTTTTATAAAGAGTGCTCGATACAAAGTAGAGCTTAATATTGTAATAGTTGTTACAATGGTTTATAAAAGCATAGTATCACTACACAAAAATTTTCATGTTTCGGAGCAGAACCGTGTTTCCTCGTGTAGTATGTTGAACTGAAAATAAATGGTGAAACGATTTATTTTTGAGAATGTGAGATGTATTCAGGGTTACTTCGGGGAATTAGGCAGTGGTGGTTGTAGGTAGCTTACTCAGACAAAATAATTTTTTTCAAAATTTAATTAATAACTATGTTTCATTTACAAAATAAAAAATGAATTTTATATTAATAAAATAAAAAACCCATGCAATACTAAAATGTTGCTCTAAACAATATAACTAAGAATACATCCATCCATCCATCCATATATATATATATATATATATATATATATATATATTTGTGTGTGTGTGTGTTTATATATGTGTTTTCGTGTATGGTGTATGTATATGTGTGTGTATGTGTATGTATATGTATGTGTGTGTGTATTTTTATATATATATATTAATGAAAAATATATATGGGATATGTATACATTGTTTTTTTGTGTATTTTTAATGTATGCGTGTATTTGAAATTTGAATATATGTGTGTGTGTATATATATATATATATATATATATATATATATATATATATATATATGTGTGTGGGTATGTATGTGTATGTATGTATGTATGTAGTTTTTTATAATATCTTTATTATTTTGTATTAGTGTTAAATTTTTTTATATTTATATTTATTATTTTATTATTATAAATATTATTTTATTAATCTTATTTAAGATTTATTATTATTATTATTATTATTAGTGTTAAAATCTTTTTCATATATATTTATTATTATTATTATTATTATTATTATTATTATTATTTATTACTATTAAAGATATTTTTAAAATTGTATTTTAATATTTTATTTATCATCTTATATAAGTGTTAATTATTTTAACTATATTATAATATAATACTACTAGTGATTTTATTTTAATTTTTATTGTTAAATATAATTTACAATTTATTTTTTACCGTAAATATATCCCATATTTTTAAAACTAAATTTTAATGTTACATTTCCATGACATGTTTTTCTAAGAAAGCAGTTGGATTGTAACAGAAGCTGGTGTCGATCTAAGACGTTAGCTTCAACTGCTTTTCTTTCTATATTGTTCGTTCTCCTTCTCTTTCTTTTCTTTTCTTTTTCTTTTTCTTTCTGCTCTTTCCGTTTTAATTTTTTATATTTTGTTTATAATTTTGTTTTATAAGTTTTAATTATTTTAACTATATTTATAATATAATACTACTAGTGGTTATATTTAAATTTGTATTAAAAAGTATGATTTACAATTTATTTTTTGCCGTAAATATATCCCATTAAATTTAAAGGTAAATATTAATGTTAAATTTCCATGTCATATTTTTCTAATAAAGCAGATAAATTACAATAAACGCTGGTTTTGATCTAAGACGTTAAGTTTTCTCTTTATACTGTTCGTTCTTTTTCCCTTTCTTTGTCTTTCTCTTCTTTCCATTTATCAATTGTCTAGATTTTTCTTTAAAAAGCGAGTAATTGTCTTTGTAGATTACCGTTACAAATGTCTATTTTAAACACGGGCACGTAAGCGTCTGTGTGTAATTATTTTCGGAATTATTTTGATTATTATTAACTGCTCTATCTTTTGGGTATGACGAGCAGCTTTCTTTAAGCTGTGAAATACGTATTACCCATGAAATTGTAGAATATTTTTAAAAAATTTCTAAATTATATTACTCTGTTAAATTAAATAAATAAATTTAACATTGAGTTCGTTTGAGTTCGTCTCTATCAGAATTTACCGAACTTATATACCAAGTATTCTACTTTATATATATATATATATATATATATATATATATATATATATATATATATATATATATAAACATATTTATAAATGGAACTTTGTCTGTGTGTGTATCCGTTACTTATAGACTCCGAAACGGCTGAACCGATTTTCTCGAAAATTTACACAGTTGTACTATAAGCGTCTGCGAGTGTTCTTAGCTAGGTTTTGTGTCGAGGTACCCCCGAGAAATATAGAAAATCGATAATCGAAAATATCGGGTTATAGAAATTTGATACACTCATATACAAAGACGTAAGAAACGATGTTCAGAAGTTTTAAGGTTGCAGTTCTTACAATAGCGCAAAAAATTGATAATATATATATATATATATATATAAAAGGCAAGATGTTTGTGTGTGTGTGTGTGTGTTTATCTGCCTGTATGTCTGGGTTTTTTTTCAGCCCTTTAATTTTAGTTTTTGCTTCGGGTTTGGCTCTAAGTCGGTATAATTGGAGCTCAACCATGATACCATTTACTCAGAGGACTTATTTAGCCTTCAAAATTCAGTTTCCGACGAAAAAAACTTATTTGATATCGATACCAGGAAATCAAAATTTGACTTACATCCGTTCATTTTTCTTTTAGTCTACGGTTTCGCTTTAACTGTAAACAGCTATTGCTTTTTAGCCTTTCGTGCCAACGTGCAAAGAGTCTGAGTTCCAGGACCATTGATTAGTTTTAAAGCTTTCATTACACCCGAGCAACGCCGGGCTATACTGCTAGTATATATATATATATATATATATATATATATATATATATATATATATGATTTAACCTGATGGATATATATTCTACAGTTTAATATTAACTTTTTATAAATTGTTCAATACAGATATAGAGCATTTATAGATATATAATTATTATTAGTGTTATAATAACAGCATACTATAAATTAAAAGCTACCAAGCTTCGATACTCAATACACCATCATCAGGCAATCAAATATGGTTCAGTTATGGGGACATATATATATAATGATATTTTTTTAAAATGCCACCACATTAGGTGAGTGTCGTGGAATGGTAAGTAATTATAATTGTGTAATCCAACTGCACATAGTGACGTTGATATATAACCCAATGTCAGATATATCAACGTCACTAGAGACGATGATCTCATAATTGGAGTAGATAGACTGAACTATTGCCCGGTTCACACTCCACCCACGTCTATTGAACAGGTGTAGAGGCTCATCCCTTGTTCCCTGTTTAGGATGTGGTTTCCGGCTTTCTCTTTTCCAGTCTTTTCACTTTTTCTTTTTTTTTTCAATTGGAGTAGCTAGACTGAACTATCGCCCGGTTCACACTCCACCCACGTCTATTGAACAGGTGTAGAGGCTCATCTCTTGTTCCCTGTTTAGGATGTGGTTTCCGGCTTTCTCTTTTCCAATCTTTTCACTTTTCCTTATTTTTTTTTCAATTGGAGTAGATAGACTGAACTATCGCCCGGTTCACACTCCACTCACGTCTATTGAACAGGTGTAGAGGCTCATCCCTTGTTCCCTGTTTAGGATGTGGTTTCCGGTTTTCTCTTTTCCAATCTTTTCACTTTTCCTTATTTTTTTTTCAATTGGAGTAGATAGACTGAACTATCGCCCGGTTCACACTCCACCCACGTCTATTGAACAGGTGTAGAGGCTCATCCCATGTTCCCTGTTTAGGATGTGGTTTCCGGCTTTCTTTGCAATCTTTTCACTCTTGCGTAGCCCCCTGCACACCAGTGGCCTTACCGCCTTGCCCGGGGTGATATGATTAAAACAAAACAAAAAATTCGCAAATTAATAGATCGACTAATGAAAAACTTCAGTCTTACAGTAATAAAAAAAACTAACCAAATGAGTTGAATATATGGATTGGAATCCAACAAGATGAATAAAAGAAGTAAAGAACAAGTCGGAAAAAGTATCTGTAATTAAACATGTTTCACTTTAATAAGCTTCTTCTGAGGTCTTTTAAACGATGAATGATTTAAAAACTAAGTTTAAAAAGTTTACTTTCAAGATGCTACTCTAGATTTAGTTAATAATGCATATTCACCCAACGTAAAATATATTGCTAACTCTATTTACATACATCATAAATCAAATCACCCGCCATCTATTATTAAGCACAAACCATACTCTTTTCGACACAGAATAAACAACTATTTCTTAACTGAAGTCATTTTTTTATAAACACTGTCAACATATTTTAGTCACGTTTGACACGTGTGATTTGATTTCTGTGACGTAATTTAGCAACCATCTTAGATATTAGATGTTTTACGGAAAAAATATAACAACTGGCTCCATTGGCCAAAAAGTTCGAAAGGGAAAATTGCTGAACTTAAACTCAAAAATATGTGTGGACCTGGCTTCCCTGTAGATATGAGTCCCTAGAAAGTTTGAATGGCGAAGCTTAAAAAACGTAGTCGTGCATAGAGAACAGTCACACACAGACTCACAGATTACTTTTTATATATATAGATATATATTAGAGCTCTCCTAGAGAGTTATCCTACCACTTTATATACAGGTTACTCATTTGGATTCTTTTATATCTATACCGCATGTTTGTATATATATATATATATATATATATATATATATATATATATATATATATATAAATAAAGAATACCTAGTAAGCCAGACAGACCTACCTAGGTTTCACTTAAACGGATCGTCAGTGAAAGCTGGCTCTTTCCAGCTTTCCCTGACGACCCGTTTAGGTGAAACCTAGGTAGGTCTATCTGGCTCACTAGGTATTCTTTACTTATTCCGCTCTACCTAAGTATTGAGCGCTTTTTATTAGTTGATTCCTCGTGTCGGGGTTTTTTCTTTGGGCTACGTGCTAACTCGGTCCGAACACACACACACACACACACACACACACATATATATATATATATATATATATATATATATATATATATCCGAGTGAATACAGAACGAAGAAAAATGTTTTTACAACGTCCAAAACATTAATTTAAAACTGTGCTCGATATATAATATATAGAGCTGTGAATATTTATTATAAATTATATTTTAGAACATGTACAGAATTTTGCATATTCCAAAATATAATATATATATATATATATATATATATATATAGAGAGAGAGAGAGAGAGAGAGAGAGGAGATAGAGATTGAGAGAGAGTGGAGAGAGACAGACTCTCTGTCGTTCTTTAACATTTACTTGTTTAATTTGTGTCTGTTTCTGACTCTAAGATGAACACACAAAGCATTTTAAACTGTGTCCTGAAACTATCGATATCCATATGGGTCATGTGAAATAAATCACGAAAACAAATCCCTTAAAGCTGTAAAATCGAGTATTCCGGGCAGTGGTTTAATATAAAATATAGGAATCAGACAAAAGATTTCCTTTGATGCACATCAAAACGATTTCTTCCTAACTTTTTACAATATCTTCTAACCAATAGTATAGCTTCCAACTCGCTTACTTTTCCACTGACAATAAATCATTTATTTCTTGCTGTCTAGATTTAGTTCTAGATTTTTTTTTTTCACTATATTCCTACCCTGGTCCTCCAGGATTGGGGGTTGGGCGCAGAGCTAACAACCCTGCCCCTTAAAAAAACAGTTTCTTACGGAAACAGTAACAAAAACTTATAGCCCTATACACCATTGGGTGTAAAAGGGTGAGATGATATTCCAAGCCTTTTTCTTTCCCCTAGGAAGAGGCCTCAGTGGCACATTTCCCAACAGAATGATTAAAAATATCTTTCCAAGAGGCATCACGAAGAGAATCACGAAATGTGTTCCAATCTGTGTCTTGATAACAAAAAGATGTTCTGTTAATAGGGACTTTTTGCCTGATAGTAGAGTCGAACGAGTTATCTATAGACAGGAGCGTTTTTCAGCCTTTTTCTCTTCTTTCTTTCTTTCTTTTTTTCTTTCTTTTTCATTGTTCACATTCACTAAACTTTGGGTTTCAGTTTCCTACATTTCTTTCTTTCTTTCTTTCTTTCTTTCTTTCAATTTTCCGCCTTCTCTCTCGGTACAATAATTCATTCAGATGGATCTTGTACAAAACTACATTGGTTTGAATGCATTTCAGTTGTAAGAATCTCCCTCGGGGAGTATTGAACTCATTGAATCAGAAATAGTTTCCATGACTAACCCTCTGAAATTACTTCTCGGCAAGGCATTCTTTACATATATCCGAATCTGGCACTAGACGAAATGTTGATAGTAAGACAGAAGAATTTCCGAATAGAGAAGGCTTCTTTATTTGAGTGAATTTTATCAGGAATAAACTTAATCAGGTCAAGAAATAACACTAGCTTTACTGACGAAAAGTGGGCAGAATACAAATCTTTCTCTCTCTCTCTCTCTCTCTCTCTCTCTCTCTCTCTGCTGTATATATATATATATATATATATATATATATATATATATATATACTAGCAGTATAGCCCGGCGTTGCCCGGGTGTAATGAAAGCTTTAAAACTAATCCATGGTTCTGGAGCTCAGACTCTTTGGACGTTGGCACGAAAGACTAAAAAGCAATAGTTGTTTCCAGTTAAAGCGAAACCGTAGACTGAAAGAAAAATCAATGGATCTAAGTCAAATTTTGATTTCCTGGCATCGATTTATATATATATATATATATATATATATATATATATATATATATATATATTATAGATTTTCTGCACTATTGTAAGAACTGCAACCTTGAAACTTCTGAATATCGTTTCTTATGTCTTTGTATATGAGTGTATCAAATTTGATTAAAATCGGACCACTCCTTCTATAACCCGATTTTTTCGATTATCGATTTTCAATATTTATTGGAGGTACCTAGACACCTAGCTAAGAACACTCGCAAACGCTTGTAGTACAACTGTGTAAGTTTTCAAGAAAATCGGTTCAGCCGTTTCGGAGTCTATAAGTAACGGATACACACACACACACACACACACACACACACAGACAAAGTTCCATTTATAAATAACTTTAGATATATACATACATTTCAGTTCAAAATAGAAACAAAAATTCTTCAACAGATTTTAGTCAACAATGGAATGACCCTCACCCATACACACAGTAAAAAGAACCTTCAGATATTGGAAGCCATCTACATTAAATCCAAACAACCCACACTTAATAAAATCACGTTTAAATCTGGTCATAACACATTACATTGCATTTGAATATATGGTTCTGTTGTCATTTCGAGCTATCTCGCGGTGTGACGTCATAGAACCGCATAACAAATTTGCGAACAGCGTTTGCTATTTTTGGTAACTGTTGCAGTTGCTTAGCGGAGTTTTATGTCAACACAAGATAAAATCGTCGCTGATGGTGGATGTTTTTGTGTTAACTCTCTAAAGATGGCTCATGTAAGCTGAAAGTTTAGAACCAACTTTATAAAAAATTATCCAAATGTTGGGGAATTTTTGTCTTTATTTTCAACTGAAATTAAAGCCAAAATACGATGTTTAGAACGGCTCATGATTAAGCATAATAGACATTCATTGTCTCTTATATGTTTAGAATATATATATATATATATATAAGTTTGCTCATTTGAGAAATAGATACATTATCTCTCTCACTCTTTATATATATATATATATATATATATATATATATATATATATATAATTTTGCTCATTTGAGAAATAGATAACAGAAACAAAATTTAAAATAATATTTGGGATTCAAGTCTAAATTTCTCTGAGATTACGTAGACGTTATCTCACAGACAATAAATCATTTATACTGGCTTTTTTGCCAGTAATAACACCTAAACTATCAATTGATAAAAGTTAACGTCAAAAGAAAATGCAAGGTTCTTAAATATAATTTTAGGTAAGCAAGAAGAGAAAGTAAAACTTCAGGTTCGTTGTACAAAAATACGAATACAAATAAACCCGGTAATCGTTCAAAATTTAAAATAATAGTAATCTTGATATATAAAATAAATGAAATAAATAATAAATTCAAATTATATTAAATTATTATGTTATTTTCAGCAATAATTGCATTTTTCAATTAATGTTAAAATCCTTTAATTTTTGGAGCTTCATGAAAACGCGTTATCTTTCCTTAGTTCAGAAAATTTTTATATAAAGTTCTTGTCAGTAATTTTAGCGGTTTTTCCAACCATCTTATAGATTCCTTTATTAAACATTTTTCTTTCTAAGTGAAGAAATACCAGTACCGAATATACAGAAAAATATTTAATCACTTTATATATCTCTGATCATAGCTCTATTAGATCAGATTTAAATAAACATGGAGATTTACCAAACTCTGTATGTAACATGAATACAAATACGAGGGTCATTCAATAAATAAGGGGAATTTTTCGGTATAAGGACTTCTAATATAGATAGAAGCTTACTTTTTTATTTTTCAACTTAGTCTCCCAGCAGTGTCACACACTTTTCCCATCTGTGCACAAGCTTCTGTATTCCCTCAGCGTAAAAATCTTTGGACTAATGTCTCAGCCAATCGCTCACAGAACTTTTGACTTTATAGTCACTTTCAAACATCGCGCCTCTCGTGAACGCTTTCAAGAGACTAAACAGGTGAAAGTCTGAAGAGGCAAGATCTGGCCTGTAAGGGGGATGAAGGAGCAGTTCCCAGCCCAGCTCGTTAATGATCTGCACCGTTTGGGCTGCTGTGTGAGGCCTTGCGTTGTCTTGATGCAAGACGACTTTATTTGACTGATGACTCCTGCATTTGTTCAACAGATAGGCTGAAGGTCCTTGCAATGTCATCCACTGTCACTCTTCTGTCAGACTGAATGAGGTCATTGACAGATTCGATCACCTCAGGAGACCTCACTTCTGTAGGCCTCTCAGGCCTGTCTTCATCGTCAACACTGCTCTGTCCTTCTTTAAACAATTTAGCCCACTTGTAGACATCTTTTTGACTGAAACATGTGGCACCATACACAGTTGACATTCTCCTACGAATTTCAACTGGTTTGCACCCCTCAACAACCAAAAATTTGATAACTGACCTCTGTTCAATCCTAGAGCATGCTTTTTGGTTGGCCATCTTTGTTAATCTCCGAGACTCTGAAAGTTTGTTTTTCAATCTGCAAAAAAATTCAATCTCTTTGAAAAAGCAGTAAAGAAAATAAAATTTAAAAAAATGTATGCTTCTGTTTGCATTAAAAGTCCTTATACCAAAAAATTCACCTGGTTTATTGAATGACCTTCGTATAATAGCATCATCGACATGTAAAAAAGGTAAAAATAATAGAAGCGTTATCAAATAAAAAAAACAAGATTTTATAATATCAATTATGAACACGGCCATAATGTGCTGCACGTGTTTGAAAAATAAAAGAAATTAAAACAAGTCTAGATACTCACATAAAACAATCTTTATATTCAGTTAAAATGAAAATAAATTAATTCTTGATTATGACTAATACTATACCCAAAAGCGATTGGATAAATAAAAAATACACAGCTCATCAGTGCGGTTAGACACATTTAGTTGCTTCTAGCCGGGATCGAAACTACAGATTTGGTGTCAGTCGGAGTCGGAGTCGCTACCCTCTAAGCCATAGGCGCATGAAATCAGAGAAGGGTAATTTTAACGTGTTGTATATAAGTAGTGTATACACACGCCAGTTACCGAAAGAACTCAATTTATTTCTGAAGAGTAACGCATATATAACGCATAATATATATATATATAAAGTTATTTCATTTCTCATGTGATCTGGTCTTTGGTTTTGGAGCCCAAAATGCCAACTACAGGTGGGGGATAATAAAATCAAGCAGGTACAAAAATTTAAGTACTTGGAAAGTGTTCTAACTGAAGACGGAAAGTGCGACACTGAGATTCGAAGAGGAATTAGCATAGCGAAGGAGGCATTCCAGAAGTTGAGTAAAGTTTTAAGAAACAGGAAAATTTCGCTAGAAACAAAGAAGAGAGTACTGAATTGCTATGTGATATCAGTTCTTCAATATGGCAGTAAATGCTGGACAATATCATCAAAGATGAAGGAAAAACTTGAAGCAACTGAAATATGATTCTACAGAAGGACGCTGCGGATATCATGGATCGTGCATGTGAGCAATGATGAGGTTTAAAAAATGGAAAATAAAAGGAAATTAATTCTTAACATCAGGAAGAGACAGCTGAAGTTCCTGGAACATGTAATGAGGAAGGAGGGCTTGGAGAATCTGATACTCACAGATCAGATAGAGGGAAAGAGAGACAGGAAAAAGCAGCGGATAACAAGTATTTGACAGGCCTGAGCAGGTGGATGGCAGTGCTGGGTTTGGGTGGTGTAACAGAAGAAAGCTTGCTAAGAGCCACTATGGATAGGGAGACGTGGAAGGCTATGATTGCAATACACCTACAATTCACATGGCTGTTTGTTCCTTTTGATATTATTAAAATTGCCTAGATATGGTTTATAGAAAAAAAGGATCCAGGCTACGGTGAGACTTGTCTGCGTTGTGTGACTATTTTCTGAAATCATTCTCTTTATAAGCACCTGATCTTTGCAGCCATAGAAAGCCTTACAGTCCTCAATAGGACGTATATTGTGTTTTTTCCAGATGGCTGTATTTTCTTTCGGTTAATATGTAAGTTAACAACTTGTAAGATGTTGACAAGCAAATGATAAGTCGATAATATTTAGTTTTCTCTGTTATTATTTTTGGTAGCAAGTATTTGACCCTCTATCTGAACCAGTCTAGTATGGTTTTAGTCTCCTGCATCATTGCATTCCATAGTGTTGCCATAATGGTATGAGTCGTAGTGAAAGTGTTACGTCATAAGTTGACGATCTTGTCAATTCCTGATGATTTCCACTCGTGAGACTTGGTTTTATTTCTTTTGTTGTAATATATTGCCATTGTTGTTCTTATGTCTTTCCCGCATTTTTCTCCAGATCTTTTGGCGATTGGGCATCTTCAGTGTGACATCTTGTTGTCATTTCTCCAGATGTTATTCTAGAATATTTTTTTCTTTTTCCAGTGGTGTTTTCGGTATTGAAACTGTTTGGCTTTCTCTGTAAAATTTATTTGAGTCATTATTATTATTATTATTATTATTATTATTATTATTAAAGAAACAAAACCATTGACGTCAATCATTCAATATTTTTCAAAACTTAGGAAAGAGCGCGATTTAAAAAAAAACACAGGGTTTGACAAGGTTAAACAATATTTCGACAGTATCTTTGTCTTCTTCAAGTTGTGTGTAAACAACTTTGTAAAAGTATAAGAATATTAAAAAGTCTACAAATGAGTATAAAATCTTTTAACTAAAACTGCTTGTCTTGAGAAAAATAAATGTACTTAATGCGACAAAGAAAATAAAACCCAGCCAGCATGAATCGAATGCAACTGAAACATAACACGATGGAGATCGTGTTCATCTTGAAATTTCCCGTTAGTTCGTTGTTTAATAATAGGAATTAATCAAACTATTTAGTATACATCTTATGGAACTCTCCTGTGACTCTGTTCATTCCTTCAGAGCAGGAAGCTAGTAGTTTGCATACGTAACTATCCAAATGCATTTCAAGGATTCTATATATTTTTTCGTAATGTGCACCTTAGTATGTTTGTCAAACTTACAGACGTTTGTAATAAAATGTTCCACAAGATCCGTTGATGTCACATTGTTGTGTCTGACATTATATCTGTGGCCACTGAGTCTTTTATTTAATTGTTTCGTTGTGCATCCCACATAAATTAAGTTATGTTTGGTACATTCAGCGTCGTATATCATATGGGAATTAGTAAAATAGGCACCTTCTGAAAAAACCTTGAGATTTCTGATAGAATTCACTTGAGACATGTTGTTCCTCTTTCCATGACTGTTTTCTGTGTATTATTATTATTATTATTATTATTATTATTATTATTATTATTATTCCTTTGCATAAACAAAAAAACAAAAAACAACCTACAATTCACATGGCTGTTTGTTCCTTTTGATATTATTAAAAACAACAATTAATATCGTTCTCTTGAGATGTCTGTGGCTGTGGCATCTTAAGACAACAATATCAACTATCTCAAGTTCTTTATATTTTCTTCTTCTTCTTCTTCTTCTTTTCTTCCTTCCTTCCTTCTTTCCTTCTTCCCTCCTCCTCTAGTGTTGGTTGTTGTCAACTGCCAAATTTTCCTAATGTATTGTTCTCCTATTAGGTTCCATTGACTTGCAGATCTGTCTGAGTTTTTAGTAAAGTGGTGGGGCTTTTTCTTTCGTACGTAAATCAAGCAAAGTTTACAACTGCAAAAAGTCGAAAGTCTTTAGGGGATTTCTTCTTCAAAATCATAATGGTAGTTCCTCGAGTGCTAATCCATGCTAGCTATGTCTGGGTCAATATCTTAGACGGAACCCTTACGCGTCTCTGTTGACAATCGCACTGAAAATACAGAGGTATTGAATGGAAGGTGAAGATTTCCATTCGTCTGAAACTCAATGTTCTTAGAATGTTAATGACTTTTTTTTGCATACACTTTTGTTGTGTCTTTGCGAAAGGCTAGTAGAATCCTGGGGAACTTAGGAGGCTCATCACGGCCTAACTGATCTCTTGTAGTGATTCCAAGCTCTGGCGAAGTGTAAAAAGCTGATCAATATATAATCGACATTTTTTCTCGCTTTATACGAAACAAAGCTACGTGAATGGAACTTGCTTCGCTGTAAAACCCTCCCCGCAGTTCTTTATTTACTGTCCACTGAAGTATGTGCTAGGAACAAGTATTAGGAAAATAGTCCATCGTTGATCTATATATATAAAAGCAATCTGTGAGTCTGTGTGTGACTGTTCTCTATGCACGCCAACATTTTTTTAAGCTACGCCATTCAAACTTTCTAGGGACACATATCTACAGGGAAGCCAGGTCGACACATACCTTTTGAGTTTAAGTTCAGCAATTTTCCCTTTCGCACTTTTTGACCAATGGAGCCGATTGTTTACATTTGCTCCGTAAAACATCTAAGATCTAAGATGGTTGCTAGATTACGTCACAGAAATCAAATCACACGTGTCAAACATATATAATAAGAAGAAAGAAAGAAAGAAAGGATTATAAAAATTAATCAACAAAAATTTAGAGTCGAGGATGAACTGAATATAACATCATTTACTTAAGAGAAAAAATAATTTCTATTAATCCTTTATATATATATATATATATATATATATATATATATATATTGTAAATCTTTTATTGTCATTGTAAATCGCCTGAAGATACCGAAAGGTTAAAATCTAGGATGTGGAAATAACTCATTTCCAAATAAAAAAATATTCAAAATTTCTACAATATAATTTTTTTGAACACATTTTTAATACAACTGTGTACTGGTCTAATTATATATACATATATATATATATATATATATATATATATATATAGTTACACTTAGTCCTAATTTTTGTTTTTTCATTCCATAATTCATTTTTGTTTGGGAATAGCATAATATCTAACTATTCTTCTTGACACAGTCTTCATATTTTGCCAACGTTGTAAAGCTTGGCTGTTTTCGCTATACTCCACGTTATATGTGGTGTCTTTTTCATATTTCAATTTCAATTTGTACAATTTTTGAAGTTTTCTATTTTAAATGTATACATGTGATTGAACCATCTGGTCTTAAAGGTATCTTTGGTTGATCATAAATATATTTTGTTTTGGCCATTTGCCATGTACTTTTGCTTTGCAAATGACTTCTTTTCTATTACAAAGTCCTTGAAATGGGCATTTATTTTTGTCCCTGCAGTTATATTCCTTATTAATGATCTTGTTTTGTACTATGCTATATAAATTTTGGCGTTTTGTTTCTTTGTGAAATTTTCTAAATTACTAGTACAGCTATAGCTCAGCTTGATTGTATTCCTATTGAAAATTTTGTTTAGTTCTGAGCTTTTTGGAAAGTGTTTATCTTTCAGTTTCAAAACATATTTGTCCTATTTTGGTTTTATTTCTAAGTTAAATGGTGGTTTGAACCAGATAATGTTTCGTTTTCTATCATTGTTTTTTTTATTTGTCTGGTTGGTTGGGAATTGTATTCTAAAATGTTCTTATGGCAAGATTTTCTTAGCACATTTTCATATTTTCTTTTATTTTTCTCAAATATTGTTTTGTTTGACAATTTTTTTGATAACCTGTGTTCTATCCCGTTGTGAATATGCTTGATTATGCTTTTGAGATGATTAGATTTTGTGTTTAAGTAATTTAAATTTGTGTTTGCTTATGAAGAGATATTGCCAGTTTATACATTTAATTCTACATCTAAATTTGGACTACTTTTCTATTTGTTATTTGAATAATTTGTAAAGTACTTTCTTTATTTTATCATTTTCTCTTTTGTTACCAGGTGCTATCATTAATCTGTCATCTCTGTATACTCCTCGGTTGTGTATGTGCATTATTTCGTTGATTTTATTTAAGATGTATATTCCCATCAATTCTGAAATGTCGGCTTTGTGGGACATCAAAGGTGCCGTTTTTTGACTTTTTAATCCATGCTTTGTGGAAAAGTATTGCTTTGCGGCAATGTAAGATTATATCATTATGTTCAGATGGTATGCTTATGTACATTTTAGCGAAATTAAACGCTTCTAATAAACCATTTTCAGAAATTGATGGGTAAAAGTTTTTTTATGTCATATTTAATGAACGTATATTTATTTTTGCTTTGGATTTTTTGGAATCAGAAAATGCAAACACTTGTGTTATTCCAGTGGTTAACTTGAGTGGAAGTCACAGACATTTTTTAATATCTTAGTATTAAAATAAATAACCCACACAATATGTATTTGCTTTTCTTAACTACAATATACCTTAGTATACAATAGTTATTTAGTTTTAATTTTGACCTAAGTATTCCAGCCACTTTACTCATGAAAAAATCTAATTTTAAAAATACCTAAAAACCAACCTGGTGTTAAAAGTTATTATCTACACATTAACATATTATATGATCCTACTATGTAACTTACCCAGACAAAATTTAAAAAGGTGTCATGCCATGACATGAGGCTACTCTGTTGCCTTTCGCGACCCAAATCTTCAACTCCATAGTCTAACCTAATTCTCATATTTGATTGAACAATATTGACACACCTACAAGCAAATTCTTCAACTACTACCCCTTCAGTTTCTAAATAACCATCAATTTATCTTATATTTTCAAAATAAAACATTTTCACAATTTATTTTAAAATATCACCTGAGGAAGAACAGTATTATTCTGAAACATGAAAAATTTTCTAGTGATATAATTCTTGTATAAACCATTGTAATAAACAAAAAAAAAAATACAACATTAAAAGCTACTTTGTATCGAGTAACTCTTTATAAAAGTAAATGCTTGAACAGTGGGTTTTAATCTACGTGTTCTTTCTTTTTCTTATATTATACACTACAAGCGATAATTATTAGGGAACCCCAGTTTTTAAAAAAATGTATTTCATACAATTTTTAGTATTTACTGCCAAGTGGATAATTCTAAATTAAAATAGAATGGTTCTTTTGTTATTATTATTTTGTAAAATTTTACAAGGCAGCCAGGAAGCCTTTGCTTCGGTCAGCCAATAAGAAGAGACTAGCATGTGGAAGAGAGCACAAAAACTGGACACCAGAACAGTTCATTTGATGCACATGTTATTTTGTAGTATTAACAAAAGAACCATTCTATTTTCATTTAGAATTACGTATTTTATACTATTTTTATACTAAAAATAGTATGAAATACATCAATTTTTTAAAAACTGGCGTGACCTAATAATTATGGATTGTAGCATATATGTATATATGTAGGTATATATAATAAAATATAGTTTTATGCTAAATTCATTAGTTAAATTGCTCAATATAAGCGCTTGAGTGTATTTAAATATAAAAGATTGAGTTTAACATGAAAGAGGCTGTCGCCTCTGGGTGTTGACTTCAATGTCCACTTTTATATATATATATATATATTGTAACATTTCATTCATGTCTCATTTACTATAATTAATTTAATTATTGAGTTTAATTTAAAATTAAACACAATAAGAGACCAAGACAAATAATTAATTTGTAAAATAGAACAATTATAACAAATATACTATAATAAAAGTTATGTGATGAGTAGAAAATTAGTAAGATTACTCTTTGTGCTTGTGGTAATCTCTTCCGGCTCTTTACTTTGCTGTTTAGTAAAATCTAGAACGTCAATCGTCATTTCTGTCTCCTTGAACCCTGTTTTTTATTGTCTTTCTCTTCAATAGCGTTCTTCTCAGTTTTTTTTACTCTCATTAACCCCTTGCGTCTAGCGGCTTTATCGACTTTCTTGGTCAAATGATGAAAAATGTAATAAAACAAAATAATATTTCTTTAAATCTTTGATCAACAGTCAGCCTGATGAATCATATGACAAAATGTCTCATCCAAATTTTGATGCAAAGAGCGAAAAGAAGAATCGGTTATGAGCAGAACAAGAACAATGCATCTTCGTTAAAGACACTGGAACAAGGAATGCAATATTTATGCAAAGCATGATATCAAAAAGAGCAATACAAATGCAGAAGGACGTGTGCTTTATAAATTACGCAAAAGCATTTGATAAAGTATGTCACAAAGAATCGTTGGAGCGGCTAGAGGACCTTGACATACTTAGAATATTAGAATAATCCAGAACCCATACTTGTAACAAACCACCTGTATTGGGATAGGAAATGGATTCAGTAAATATACGAAAATAGGAAGGAATGTAAAACAAGGATATGTCTTCTCACCGGTCTTATTCAACCTATACAGTGAGGCGATTTTGAAGTCCAACCAGAATTCATTATTCACAGCCACAAACTTAGCAACATAAGATACAATTTGTATAGAAAACGCAGAAAAGAAAATAGAAGAATTCTTAAAGAAGGTAGTGACAGCAAGCGAGAAAAAAGGACTAAACAACAATTGCAAGAAAACAGAGAGTAGCAAAAGGAACGGTTCAATATGCAAATTACAAACTGGAGATACCGAAATCAAACAAATACGGAAATTTAAATATCTGGTAAGGGTTTTAACAGAGGATGGAAAAAGCTACACTGCCACCTGAAGGCGTATTGGAATAACGAAAGATGCCTCCCATAAACTAAGCAAAGTGTTAAAAAATAGAAAAAAATTCTGTACTGAAATTTTACGCAGTATCAGTCCTCTTATAAGCAGAAAAGGCTGGACATATGAAGCAAAGACTTGAAATTTCTAGGGTGCATAATGAAGAAAGAGTGCTCGAAATATTTAATACTCACAGGACATATAGAAGGCAAGAGAGAAAATGGATAGTTAATTTTTTAAACGCCGCTTAGATGTGGCACAAAGCCGAAAATATGGGGATCCAGTGGGGATAGAACTCACTACTCAGTTGTAATAGATTCTAACAAGACAAGCTTGTTAACCATTACACCAGACCGAGATTCCCTAAGAAAGACAACGGATAGTAACGCATAACCTACCTAGAGAGCTTGAGTAAATGGATAGCGGACCTTGGTCTAGGAGGAATAACAAATAATCAAAATGTATTAAGTGCTAAAAAGGATCGGAAATTGTGGAGAGCTATGACTGCCAACATCATGAAGGAAGAAAGCACGTAGAAGTAGAAGATCAAAACCCATGTTCGGCCATTTGTAACGGACGGTTGTCGAAAATGGCTAACGTCAACATATTCGTAAATATCAAATGTCGGTATTGCTGATGCAAACACCGGGATTGAATTGAAAAAAAAATATTGGAATTTTCAGAAAGGCCAAATAAAAAGTAATCCGACTCCGTCAGAGTTTGAACTAAAACGAGCAAGCCACACCTTGCCATCGTTCCAATATTTAGTTGTCTCATCTAGGCGAATCTCGTCTTCAAGCATGCGGCCAACGCGACTACATATCGATCTATAGCCGCTGTAGCCACCACCTGACGAAGCTCGCGATTTCAATGAATACATAACGTGTGATGCAGTATCTTGGCAAACAGTCATTCCCAAACAGCAACCCGAAGAAGAAACAGTAAACTACTTTCATTCATGCAGACGTTGCTAGAGATGACGCTCTTATTAAGGTTAACTAAGTTAGACTGGGCTTTATTGCAGTCTTTTCACGTGATTTCTATAAAAGCTAACGCAATAATCTTCTTACTTTTTTTCTTTTAGTTCTTTTTCCTCTTTCAATCTTTTTCGTCTTCCCTGGCTTTTGTTTTTATTTTTCTTTCACTTTTCTTCTTCTAAGCTTTCTCTTTCTTTTCTAATTTCTTTTTAATAATTTTTCTTTTTTTCTTCTTTTGTCTCTCGTTCTCCTCCTTCTATTGCTTCTCATTACATTCATTAATTCTTCTTTTCATCCGACTTCACTGTTTCCTTCGTTTTCTTTTTTTGTCTCCATTTCTTTTTGCCTTTTTATCCTTTCTTCTTTTCTCATTCTGTGCTATTACTCTTCCTTTTGTTTCTCATTCTTCTTCTTCTTCTTCTTCTTCTTCTTCTTCTTCTTCTTCAATAATTTATTCTATCTCTTTTTCTCCTTCCTTTTTGTTTTTTGTCTATTTTCTTTATATTTCTTATTCTTCTACCTTCACACTATTCTTTTTTCTTCTTTTGTTTCTTTTTCTTTTTTATTCTATATTTTCTCCGTTTCTTCTTCCCTTTTATTCTTTCTTACACTCTTTTCTTTCTTCTCTTTTTCTCTTAGATTCTCTTTCCCTTCATCTTCTTCCTTTTCCCCGTTTTCTTCTTCTTGTTCCGACGCGCTTTTCATTGTTGCCTTTTTCTTCTCTTTCTTCCTTTTTCATTACTTTTATTCGTTTTCTCTTTCATTTTTGTTTCTCTTTTACTTTTTCCTTCTTTCTTCTTGGACCCTTTTTTACTGTCTGCGCTTTCTTTTTTTGCTAGTTGTACTTTTGTCTTTCATTCTTTTTGTTTGTCCTTTCCTTTATCTTTATCTCTCATTCATTTTCCTTCTTTTCCATTCTTTTTTATTGTTTTATTTTCTTGTCTTTTTCTGTTTCTAGATTATCCAAGCTTTTCTTCTTTTCTGTTTACTCATTTGTTCTTTGTTTATTCTTTTCCTTTTTCTTCTTCATAATCACTTTCTTCTTTCGTTATTTTTTCTTCTTCTCACTACTTCTTTTCTTTATATTTATTTACTTATTCCTTTATTGCTTATCTTTCTTCATCTATTTCACTTCCGATTTCTTCTTCTTCTTCTTCTTCTTCTTCTTCTTCTTCTTCTTCTTCTTCTTCTTCTTCTTCTCCCCATTATCTAAACTGCCTCCTGGCCATTATGACTCCTATCTCTTATGAATCGAATCAGACTTCACACTCCTTTCATTCACTACAAATCAATAACTGACACGAACTATCAACAGACTCTCCGTTCTTTTATTTGAACTTTGGTCAAAGAGAATTATTTGTATTTGCCGTTAAATAAGTCAAGAAATTCGGGGATCGCTTCAATCGACGAAGAGGAAAGTAGCGAGACCGAGCAAAAATTCTGAAAACAAACAATGCAAGACAGAAATTAAATCATGGAAAAATCCAGATAATTAATCAATATATGATTTATAATAGAAAACGAATATTCTCGCTGAGGAATCGTGACAGATTTTTTCTCAAAAAGCATTTTATCTTTTATCTTCACAAGGTCGGGATCGTCATAATTAATGTTTTGTTTAAACTGCCTAAGAATGAAACGAATGAATGAAAAACGAACCAGTGTTTAGTTTAAAGAAAACCAATTTTAAAACAGAATTAATGACGAAAATACATCGTTAATGCGTTCGTAAAAGTTTGAACCAAAAGAAAAAACAAAACAAAACAAAACTATATGAATTATAATCAGATCTGAATAATTATTAAATCAAACTTGGATCATGTCATGCCGAAATAAGGGTGGTTTCTTTTATATAATGCCATCTCCATTCCGGACGTAGAAAAAGAAAAATTATTATTGTAGAAGCATCTTGTTAACTTGGATCATGTCATGCCGAAATAAGGGGTGGTTTCTTTTATATAATGCCATCTCCATCCCGGACGTAGAAAAAGAAAAATTATTATTGTAGAAGCATCTTGTTAACTTGGATCATGTCATGCCGAAATAAGGGGTGGTTTCTTTTATATAATGCCATCTCCATTCCGGACGTAGAAAAAGAAAAATTATTATTGTAGAAGCATCTTGTTAACTTTTCCACGGTTTGAAATTCAGGGTTTTACTTCTCCGAGATTGGTTGCCACTCACTCTTTATGTAGACATAGGAAGTCTTGGCTTCTGAATTAGGAATATTTACTAGGTTTGCCTTTTCACTTATTTTCTTTAGTTGTCGCTAGGAGGTTTAGGTTTCCGTCTTCGCTATGTTTTTTTTTTTTTTAAATTTTATTTTAATGTTTATATACACGTTTCTTAATAAAAGTCCCCCCCCCATTTGTGTTTGGTGTCTTCCTTTATTTATTTATTTTTGTTTTGGTCACGTGGGTTATTGAGTTCCCTTTATCTTATCGTTGTTATTTTCCTCTTGAGTCAACGTTCCCTGAAGATCCGTTTAGGTGGAACCTTGGTAGCTTTGTTGGCTCTCTAGGTTTAATTTACTTATATATATATAATTCCAAGTGAAGAGGACTCAAGGTTTTTTATTTTTATTTTGAGTACTCTGGCATTTATTTTATTACAAACAGTGCTCAATATAATGAGTATTATAGAGCTTAATATAATTAGATAGTTATGTATCAAAATTGATACATAACTATATATATATATATATATATATTGCTTAATACTTAGTTTTTGGTTATAATAGGGTTAGACCAGTGCACATTTGTATTAAAAAGTGTTCAATACAATTATATTGTAGAACTTTTGAATATTTTCCATTTGTAAACGAGTTATTACGCGACCCAGGTTTCTACCATGAGTGGTGTCTTCAGGCGATTTTTAATAACTGATTTTACCGCTTTTATTTTAAAGAACGCTCTTGTAACGGTGTTTTATTTGAACGCTCACGTGGTAGGGAATTTTTGAATGCGCAATTTTTAAATTAAAACGAATTATGGCGTTTTCATCTATGGTTGCATGAACCTAAGAGGTATTTCTTAGTCATAATTTCATCATAATATATGTAGATCATCTGCACAACCAACATCAAACATTGCCTGATGAAGAGAATCTATCTCGAAGCATAGAAATTTCCCTGTTGCAATGTAAAATTAATTCATAACTATATAATTTTATTAAGCTTTATAATATTGATTATATTGACCACTGTTCATAATAAAATAAATGCCGGGACACTCCAAATAATAAAATCTTGAGTCCTCCTCACCTGGAATTATATATATATATAAGTTATCTTAGCCGACGTGTTTCGTCCTCTGGGGAAACCTATCAGGGAAAATGAAAGGATTTTATTTAGTAACAAGTATTTATATACAAGAGCAAAAATGTTCTTTTTTTCCAATAAGATAAAAACAGTTAACCGAAAAGTCTTAGCAAGTTTTACCATTCATCTGTGCATTGAGTACTGTTGACAGATTTTGTCGGGTGCTTCTGCTATTCATCTTGAGGTTCAACAAAATCTAAAGGAGCATCTGTAATATAATCGATGTTAAATTCAGTCACTTTCTCCATGACGTGATGTGGCTTCCCTCTGTCTTTTCTAGAAATATTTTAATGGCAACTGCTCTGACGAGCTTTTTTCCCTTGTTCCCCGACCACATTTACTTACGCGTGCTACTAAATTGGCATCAAGGTTCCCACCTCTTTACCGTCAAAATATTTAAATATAACCGCCTCTTCTACTCAAATTGTTTATTTTTTTTTTCGCACTTTCCGTTTGTGGATCTCCCTTCCATTTGATTGATTTCCTTGATAGCTACAATCTACAAAAGTTTAAATGCAACCTCAATTGCCGTTTTCTATCTCCTTGATTCCTATCCATCTCTTATGCTTTCTTCAACATCCTCTGTATCTTGTTTTTTCTCTCACTGTAATCCCCATTTTCACCAGTGGCGGTCCTTCCTTGCTTGGAGTAAAATTATTATAAAAAACACTATGAATGACACCAAGTGACACAATTCCTGATCAATGTATTACAATATGACCACTAAATTTCAGTCACATACATTTCCAAAGGTATTATTTGATTTAATGAAAAATTCTCTCCCTGACTGATCTGTTAGAATCGAAGTGTATGTTCTAACCACTCAGCCACTCGTTACCTATTTATTGGTATGATTCGGCAGCCAAGGAGCGTAAAACAACTTCATAACTGCTGTTCTTCCAAGGTTCATTCAAACCCAGTGCAGTAGCAACTGTTAGGGTCCCAGCTAAGGGCAAATAGATAAACCTCAAACAAAAATCAGCAGTAGATTTTTATAAAATGAGCAACAATACATTTCTATAGCAAAATGATGATCAGTAAAATATTAAAAGTATAAAAATACATTTTTATGGTAAAATTACCAATACATTTTATGATCTACAAACTATATATCTAAAAAAATGTCTTTACTATGAAAGTTTAAAATTATGTACAAAACATTTCGATTTCTGCATTAAATACCCCTTGTAGATGTTGATATGCCGCTAAACAAAAATGATCAATCTACTCATTAAATATATATAGTCATCTGCAGACAGTTCTGTGTCATAGCTCATCAGTATGGTTAGACATCCGATTGCTTCTAGCCAAGATTGAAACCCGACCAAACAGATGGCAGTCGTTGATTCTACCTCTGAGCTATGGGCGCTCGGTAGAGGAAGGCGGACTTTAGCATGTTATATACAGAAAGAAATATAGCTTTAAAGTCTGCTATATTTATAGGATAAAGTGGTCAATATCAGAGATAGAGCGTATGTAAATATCAAAGTCAACATTGAAGTCAACACTCAGAGGTGACAGGATGATTGAGCCTAGCATGAAACAGTCTGTTGCCTCTGAGCGTTGACGTCATTGTTCACTTTTCACTAAATGAAAAAAAAAAAGATCTATCATTGGCTTTTAATCAGACGTGCGTAAATAGAAATTGCTGCCTAAGTAGACAAACACACACACACACACACACACACACACACACACACATATATATATATATATATATATATATATATATACATACTATATATATATATATATATATATATATATAACGTAGCACACTTGGTATACAATCCAGGTAAATTCCGATAGAGACAAACTCAAAAGAACTCAATGTTAAATTCATTTATTTAATTTAACAGAGTAATATAATTTAGAAAAGATTTTAGATTTATTACATTGGATAATACATATTTCACCACATATTGTGGCTCGTCAGACGAGACGCAATATGCGCTGATATATGTATTACCCATTGTAATAAATCTAAAATCTTTTCTAAATTATATATATATATATATATATATATATATTTCTAGTGTTAATAAAACAGTATAACAGAGCTTGTTAAGTATATATTAAAAAATGTGCATATTATCTATAGCACGATTCGGAGTTTCCTTCACTGTTTCATAATATGCACCTGGTCATTGCTTAGTGTATGAAACTCCGTATAGTGTTATAGACGTAAGATAATATGTATATTTGTTAATATATATATAGAGAGAAAAAGGGGGAGAAAGAGGGGAAGAAGGGCAGAGGGGGAGAGAGAGGGAGATAATTAATATAAGTATAAATTTTGTCACTAGCTTATTGATGTTACGTTAACCAACATCCTCATCGTTGCTCACAAATTCAGTTCATGGCATCCTCAGCGTCCTTCTGTATAACCACATTTATCTTGCTTTGAGACTCTTCTTAATTACACGTTCTGTAACGCGTCCAGAATGGTTTGGTCGAAAAGCGCCCTGCGTTCGTCAGAAGGGAAAGATGGTGTTCTCCTCCATGAGAACGCCAGGCCACATACAAGAGCAACAACAAGAATAGAGCCAAGTTGGTCTGTTCTACATTCACCCATTATATTCACCTGGCTTCGCATCTACCAATTGTCATCTTTTTTGATTGTGGCAAGATGATTTCATGGGGAAAACTTTCGTTCTGAGTTCGTCGAAAACATTTTCACTTCAAAACCTACGCGTTCTAGGTATGACGATAAACTACATCGGGCAGTAAGGCCTCTGATCAGCAGGTCTTAATTGCTGATGTTCCCAGGTCCACCTTCACCCGGGTTGGTAGACGTTGTCCCAGCTGTAGTTGACCTCCAAACTGGTATCAAAATATTATGAAAGTGTAGAAATACATTTTTGAGTTTGAGTTTTGTTTAATGACATATTAACCTCTGTGGGTTATTTAATGCCAAAAAGATAGGGTTTTAAGATATTTTTTTAAGTTGATTTAGTCCAATTTTGTTAAAAAATTTGTTTTTTATTTTAGAAAACTGAAAATGTCTACTTTTGTATTCAAAAATATATTGCTGGTAATAATTTATTTTTCCTTCAAAAATGTATAATTTTCTATAAAAGTCGATTTTTATCATTTCATAATGTTTTCACCCCAGTTAGTGAGGGGTAACTATTTGCCCATAGCTGAGACCCTAACAGGTGCTACCACTCCGCGTCAGAGTGGACCTGGGAACAACAGCAATTAAGAGGTGGTTCCATGCTCCTCACAACCTCCTGTTATACCCAGGACCATTTTATAGGCAAGGTGCCAGCAATACATTTTCATCGTAAAAAAAAAAAAAGAAAAAATGACCAACAAGACGTTTTTGTCAGAAAAATATATATTACCAGCAATACATTTTTGTAAAAGTATTTACTAATGCTCCCAAGAAAATTAAATTTCAGCCTTAATTCATATGCCATTAAACAAACCAGACCTAAGTAATTTTACTTATAAGGTCTTTATCTATTAACTTCAAATATTTCTTTTAAAAGTAATAGATTTTTTATTTATTAATCTGACTGATCTAATCACTCTAAACGTTAATGGATACTCGTATTTGAGTAGACTCCCCTTTCATTTATTAAACGGCATATTTATTTATGTTCGTCTACCAGCCTGAATATTCGAAAAATTTTATTAAAGAAGTATATGCAGGCTTTAAACCTGAATCCCCCCCCCACCTCCCGGCAGGGAAAACCTTCGTTAAATCCGACATGCTTATACAGATTCAGCAACGCTCAACTTTTGACGATCAAGCTAGATTGACTAATGCCTTAAAGCTAAATCCTGCTTATTATACATTCACGAAATATCTGCTGAATCTCGTAACTAAACGTAAACAAAACATTTTCTAAAGAAGTAATGGATCTTTTATTTAATCCGATAAATTTTATTACTTAAACATTATATTATTGGATACTTATATTTCACGAGACACTTCAAAACTTTCTTAAACAGTATATGTATTTTCGTCTACCGGCTTGAATGTTTGAGATGCAAATATGTTTAATCAAAGAGCAATCAAAGAGAAATTGTTAAAATTGTCTAAACAATATATAAATTTACTCGAGCCACAAGATTAGCAATTAGGTCCCACGCTTTTACTGTGAGGCCAATAAATTGTAAACACAAATTCTACTCCAGCAGCTTCTTTTCTCGCACTTATCGCCTGTGGAATTCCCATCCATTTACTTGCTTTCTCGACAGCTACAATCTCCAAGAATTTAAATTTAAAGTCAAAAGTCATCTCCTATCTCACTAACCAGCATCCTCTCTCTCTCTCTCTCTCTATCATGCTCCCTTCTCAGTCCACTTCACTCCCATCAGTATTCTCATCCTTTTCTTACCCCCTTCCTGACACCCCCTATAGCCTATCACTCTTTCTCATAACTTTCCTCCTATGTAACCTCCTGAAAAACAGTGGCAATAAAATGCCTTGCTTGGGGAGATATGATTATAAAAAAGATAGACAGATAGATAGATACCCTGACAGCTACAATCTCCAAAAATTTAAATGTAAAGTCAATAGTCATCTCATATCTCACTAACCTGCATCCTCTTTGTCTCTCTCTCTCTCTCTCTCTCTCTCTCTCTCTCTCATACTCCTTTCTCCGTCCACTCTACTCCCATCAGTATTCTCATCCTTCTCTCACCCACTTCCTGACACCCCCTATAACCTGTCACGCTATCTCATAACTTTCCTCCTATGTAACCCTCTGCAAATCAGTGGCAGTAAATTGCCTTGCTTGTGGTGATATGATTATAAAAAAATGATAGATAGATAGATAGATAGATAGATAGATAGCCTGACAGCTACAATCTCCAAAAGTTTAAATGTAAAGTCAATAGTCATTTCCTATCTCACTAACCTGCATCCTCTCTCTCTCTCTCTCTCTCTCTCTCTCTCTCATACTCCTTTCTCTGTCCACTCTACTCCCATCAGTATTCTCAGCCTTCTCTCACCCACTTCCTGACACCCCCTATAACCTGTCACGCTTTCTCATAACTTTTCTCCTATGTAACCCTCTGCAAATCAGTGGCAGTAAAATGCCTTGCTTGTGGCGATATGATTATAAAAAAAGATAGATAGATAGATAGATAGATAGATAGATAGATAGATAGATAGCCTGACAGCTTACAATCTCCAAAAATTTAAATGTAAAATCAATAGTCATCTCCTATTTCACTAACCTGCATCTTCTCTCTCTCTCTCTCTCTCTCTCTCTCTCTTTCTCTCTCTCTCATTCTTCTTTCTCCATCTACTCCACTCTCATAAGTATCCTTATCCTTCTCTTACCCACTTCCTGACACCCCCTATAACCTGTCACTGTTTCTCATAACTTTCCTTCTATGTAACCCCCTGCAAATCAGTGGCAGTAAAATCCCTTGCTTGGGACGATATGGTTAAAAACAAAAAAAAAAAAAAATAAACAAGAAATATATTTAGTATTGTAAATGTAACGGCTGACCACTGGTATTCAAGTATGCCGGTCTGCCAGGGCGGCTAACCGATCTCTATAGCAGACCACTGAGGGCACATTTGTTTTTGTTTAATACCCAAAGAACCAACCTGTAATTTATAGTGCAACTATGCTGAGCAGACCTTAGTTACAGTTTCTGGGAGAGAGCGCATCGTCTGTTGAGAGATCAACTGTTAGAACAAAGCCAGTACGAGCACAGCGTAGGTCATGATGACTTGTGACTTCGTGTTAGCATTAACACTTACAAACTATTCCGTCTATCCAATTTCACTTACAAATTTTGGGTGAATCCGTAGTATGGTTTTCAGGCATTTTCCAAAGGTCACACCCTGAGATGGCCTCGCCAAGTCGATAAGATTAAGTCACCTTTCTGACATGTGGATGGTGCAGAGGATTTCGGCTCGGAACGAGAAATCGAAGAACCGAATTCGAATTCCAGTTAAATTTCATTGCATTCACTTATGCGCAAATACCTTTGGAAAAATTATTAATCCGTCGCTTCTCCCTCCAGCTATAGGTTAAATAGCAGGACATTGAATTCTATAGCCTTGGTCGACAATCAGTCGACCGCAGAAAGTAATGGCAAACTACTGCGGGAAAATCTTCTACCAAGTCAGTCATGTCTTTTTCGAGACATGATCGCCTCAAGCGTTTATCATGTATGGCACTTAACTCACTGATTAGTAATGTAGTTTTTTTTATCGATTCATTCCTAGCAAGGCAGTAATGCTACTAAGACTCAGGAGTGAAAAATATTTTGAAAGAATCAGAAATTCAATCCTACACATGAAAACAAGGAATAAGCACTTACTCCAGTTCGTGGAGGGTGTGAAGCAGATAATAAGTTTATCTACTATTATTGAAGAAATTGAATAAATAACAAGTGAATAAAATTTAAGAGTTGAGTTGAAGTAGACTTTAGAAGGAAACCGGAAACCTTTTCCTAAACAGGTAATAATGGGAAAACATCTAATCCTGTTTTAAAGACCGGGGAGGAGTGTGAACCGGACGATAAGCGAACGCATCTGCTTCTTTTGTATGTTTTCCCTTCAAAATTGATAGCATGAAGAAAATGCAAGTTATGTTTAAGTTAAAACGATAGAAAATTTAACCAAATCTGTGAGATAGATAGATAGATAGATAGATAGATAAAAATAGAATGATCTAGCTAGCTAGATAGATAGATAAAAATAGAATGTGCTAGATAGATAGATAGATAGATAGATAGATAAACAGAATGAGATATATATACATATATATATATATATATATATATATATATATATAGATAGATAGATAGATAAACAGAATGAGATATATATATATATATATATATAGATAGATAGATAGATAGATAGATAGATAGATAGATAGATAAAGAAAATATCCCGGTACAAAGCAAAATATTTCATGACTTTAATTCGTAATTCTTACTTCTCTACCATCACCATCACCACCATCACCAACGACCGCCATAGATTTCTCCCTTCTGTCTCGTCTTAATTCTGCGTCAACGGTGCAGTAGTCTTGCAAGCAGAATGGCTGCTGCAGACTTAACGTAGTTTTTCTCTAAACTTAACGGCAAGATCGAAAAGGCATGTACAATTCCAACAATTACTACTGCAATTACTTTGTTCTCATTAATTCTCTGACTAGTGCCATTAAACCATATATAATGTTTCTGCTAATGCTATTACGCCTGACGCCATAGATTTTGAAAAGTTAAAAAATTCGATAGATAATATTACTATCTTCCGAGTTCTTTGTGTTTTGTTTACGACAGCTTTCATCATTCTATGTCTTTTACTCCCTGTTTAATTTCGAGACTCTTTTCGTTACCTTAACAAAGCGATGTAGAATTGAGGGTGGATACTTCTTTCTACCTACCTTTTCTGCGCAAAATTGGAGTCGGGACGGGGGATACAAATATAATTTAAGATGATATTGCTGCGCAGATCTTACAAAAGATCAATAACTCCCTAGAAAAAAAAAAAAGATTTCAAAATCATGACTTTCTAGTTGACTTGAAGCCTAATTGTTGACACCGGGGAAAAATATATATTATTTTCCAGAAAGTTCCTGCCGATGTTTAGTCGTTCATGTTCAAAAACATTAAATTTATCGACAGATATAATACGCTTCAGTCAGTTAAGTTCCATACGTGATACACGCTTTGGGCGATCATGTCTCGAAAGAGACATGACTGACTAGGCAAAAGATTATGCCGCAGTAGGTTGCTGTTGCTTTCTGCGGTAGACTGGTTGCCAGCCAAGGCTATAGAACCCAATCTGTCCCGATATTTAACTCATAGCTGGAGGGAGAAGAGATATATTATATTATATTATTATATTAAGTATAATTAGTGAGGGATCAGTTAATTACTTCAGAACAATAGAAAACCGATCCCCCATAAGCCCAGTAGAAGTTTTAATTATGTTTTTCAACTATTATATTCAGTCAGCCAGTTAAGTGCCATACGTGATGCACTCTTAGGCGATCATGTCTCGAAAGAGACATGACTGACTGGGCAGAAGATTATCCCGCAGTAGTTTGCCATTGCTTTCTGCGGTAGACTGGTTGCCAGCTAAGGCTAAAGAACACAATCTGTCCTGTTATTTAACCCATAACTGGAAGGAAAGAGAAGGATATTTGTGCCTAAATGAATTCAACTAGAATTTGAACTCGGTTCCCCGATTTGTTGTTCCGAGTTGATATCCATTGCACTACAACGTACATCCACGCACATAATACGCTTACATTTCCAATTAGAGTACACTTCAAACTATTTCTTGGGAAAGAAAGTCTAAAACTACTTAATTCCTGTCAATTTTGCACCTCTATGAATATGGAAGATTATAAGGTACATTTTAGACGATGCTTTTTTATTACCACAGAGGTAAAAATGCCTCGCAAGCAGCAAAAAAGATATGTGCTGTGCACTGTGAAGGTGTTTTAGCTGACAGAAATGTACGAGGGTGTTTCGCTAAGTTTAAAGTTTGTGTTTATAGTCTTATTAATAAAGAACGCTCACTAGAGATTAATTAAGAATAAGCTGCATTACACAACGCTAGAAACATTAAATTTGGTAAAACCTATAATCCATGAGCACTCAGTGAAGCTTCAGGACTCAAATTGCTACGATGTTTGGGTTCCACATGATCTGAGTGAAAGTATTTTTTGGCTCGCGTATCTATCTATGATTTTCTGAATAAACGCAATGAAAAGGAAACTTTTTAAAAGCAAATTGTAACGGGTGATGAGAAATGGATTGTTTACAACAATATTCAGTGAAAATGGGGTAAGATGAGATGAGCCATCTTTAGCCAACCCCAGATTAGGTCTTCGCCGCAAGAAAATCGTGCAGTGCATCTGATGAATTGGAAAGGAATCTTGTCCGATGAACTTCTGACATGAACCCGGTCAATTGGTTCTGAAAGGTACTTTTCGTAACGAGACAAATTAAAGGAAGTAATTCAAGAAACACGCTTAGAATTAGTGAACAGAAAAGATTGTTTTTCATCAGGATAATGCCAGACCTCACGTTTCTTCAGCGATCCGAGAAAAATTGTATTTCTCTGGCTTACATAAAAAAAAATCTCACTTCACTTAGTTCTTTACCGAGAAACGATGGAAATTCTGAGAAGATGGAATCTTTAAGACGAAGGAAAAATGGAAAAAGGTCGTGCAACAAAAATGGTTTATATTTAGCTGAATAAATATTTAATGGCCTTTTTTTGTTTTAAATTTCCCTTTAAAAAATCAGCTTGAACTTTCGGATAACCGATTGCAAAACAAAACTGTGCCGTACAAGAAGAAAATGCAAGAAAAAACTTGGCATCAAGAAGATTTTTCAACGGTAAACTTTTCAGTACATTTATCTTTTATTGATTTCACCTCGGGTAAGGTAATAAAGCCGCTAAAACCCAATGGCTTAAAGAGTGCGAGAGAAGATGTGAAAAACAAAATATTAAGAAGCGAGAACAATAAGTGATGGGGAAATTGAAAAACAACGATTGACACTGTATTTAAATTTTGAACTGAGAATTAAATAGCAGAGCTTCTTCCACAAACGAGAAGTGCAGTTGAAGAAACTATTAACATAGAACATACGGTTGCATCTAGCCTTTTCAAATGTAAAATGATGAAACCTGTCCGATACTCTAGTACTGGATTTAAATTCATAAAGTCTAGGTAGCAAAGAGGAAGGGCTATTAGAACAATTAGAAAAGTACAAGGAAACATTAGAGAATCATATGGTTATAATAATTCGGTGATTACGTTATAAATATATATATATATATATATATATATATATTATAAAAAAGTGAAAGAAAGCATAGATTAAAACCCACTGTTCAAGCATTTACTTTTATAAAGAGTGCTCAATACAAAGTAGAGCTTGATATTGTAATTTTGTTATTATAATGGTTTATAAAAGCATTATATCACTACAAAATAATTTTCATGTTTCATAACAATACTGTTCTTCTTCAGGTGATATACTAAAATAAATGGTGAAAATGATTTATTTTTAAAATATAAGATGAATTCATGGTTATTTATCACTCCCTAATTTTCTAAATAACCATGAATTCATCTTATATTTTAAAAATTCACCATTTTCACCATTCCATTTTAAAATATCACCTGAAGAACAGTATTGTTCTGAAACATGAACATTTTGTCTAGTGATATTATGCTTTTATGAACCAATTTAATAACTAAATTACAATATATATATATATATATATATATAGGGTGCGATATTTTATATTTTTAGTTTCGCGAATGTGCGTTGTTTGTTTTTGATTTTCCACAGTGTGGTAGAGTCCGTTGGGTAGCGTGTGTGAGCAAGAGAACACTATAGCAAAATTCACTCGACAGAAATTTGTAAACGGCATCCTTTACTGTTTGGCATTCGCACCGGAAGCTCCGATACGGACATTTCAGCCTATGTGGGTGTCAATCTGATGACAATGCGGAGGATTCTGAAAGAGTTGAATGGGTCTAATGGTGATTACGAAGGTGTTTGGAGTGATCATGCCATCATTTATTTTTTCACATGGCCTATCTCTCTCTTCCAACACCACTCCGTTCTATTCGATTTTTGTCGCGTATGAATTTAATTCAATCCTCCGACCAAAATCGATACAACTCTAATATATTTATTCCCAACGCAACTTAATTGATTTCTTGTAATTTTCCTCAATCGATTCAGCGAGGAATTTATTCAACACATCTTGTTCGCACTAATTATAAAGAATATAATGACATTTTGCTGATGACTAGTTGTATAGCCCGGCGTTGTTCGGGTTTTTTTAGTGGTTATGTTGAAATGGTAAAGTCATGCGCATATTCAAAAAGCTCCTCTTTAAGGTTGCCGTAACGCGTAAATTAAACAAATGAGAAGTAATAACTCTTTTGTTGTATTTGTAAAACGGGATTCATGCTTAGTCAATTTTATCAATAAACGGGAATGAGTCATGTATAATTGAAAGAACGGGGGCGGACGTTCCGGGAGCCTGTAATGTGATGCGATGATGATATGAAGTAGAAGAAGTGGATGCATTTTCCCTGCAACTTCGAAAGGGTTAGCATCTTGTAGAAAACGAGAAATTGTTATGGCATATGATAAGGTTGAAGATACAAAAAAACTCAATTTTTGTTGGAATACAACTAAGTGTTCTGGATAACAAAACGATCATTAAAAGCAACATTTTCCATATTTTTTGCGCACCCTGCGCGTAAACTGAAAATTTTGTTCGCAAATCAAAGCATCAGACCATGGTTTTCCAGTGACTCGATTTTGGTTGATTTTGAGTGAAGCATCTTGGAAAAATGCATAAAAATGCGCATTGGAGTAGATAGACTAAACTATCGCCCGGTTCACACTCCACCCACACCTATTGAACAGGTGAAGAGGCCCATCCCTTGTTTCCTGTTTAGGATGCGTTTTCCGGTTTTTCTCTGTTCTAATCTTCTCACTTTTTTTTTTCAGTTGGAATGGATAGACTAAAATAACGCCCGGTTCACACTCCACCCACACCTGTTGAACGGGTGAAGGGGCTCATCCCTTGTTTCCTGTTTGGGATGCGGTTTCCGGTTTTTCTCTTTTCTAATCTTCTCACTGTTTTTTTTTTTTCAATTGAGTAGATAGACTAAATTATCGCCCGGTTCACATTCCACCCACATCTATTGAATAGGTGAAGAGGCTCATCCCTTGTTTCCTGTTTAGGATGCGGTTTCCGGTTTTCTCTTTTCTAATCTTCTCACTCTTATGTAGCCCCCTGCACATTAGTGGCGTTACCGCCTTGTTTGGGGTGATATGATTAAAAAAAAAAAAAGAAAAAACACCAGCCGAAATTATGTTTGTCGTTGATTTTTGAAAAACTCTGTATATTGATTCGAATTTTTTTGTGTACATCAAAGGTTCATGCCATGATCGACAAGTGACCCAGTATTGGTTGGAATCGGATCAAGGGTTTCAGAGGATTCGGGTTCGTTAGAATGGAAACACACAAACACACACACACACACAAACGCACGAACACACACACACACACACACACACACACACACACAGACTTATCCATTTTTATATGTATAGATAAACGTTTGAACAAGTAGGAAAACCTGAAACATTTTATTAATGAGTATCACCAGTCTGACATTATTCTCGTTTTTACTAATTCTTGAACGACATGTGCTAACCAAGTTAGGCGTATACCCGAGTCTGTGTGCACCAGTTTTCCCCTAATTAGTGCGCAATTAGTAAAGAGAATGTCAAAAAAGATGATAAGAGATGAATGGGAGTCAAGTAGTTAGAAGATGGCAATTGACGTTGCATTTAATCTTTTGGAGATTGTAGCTATGAGGGAAGCAAGCAACCACAAGCGAGAAATGCGTAAAAAGAAACTATTAGAGTAGAAGAGACGGTTATATTTAACTATTTTGACGGTAAAAGGGTGGAACCTGGATGCCAATCTAGTAGCACACGGTAATATATGTGGTTAGGGTACCAGGGGAACAAGCTCGCCTGAGCAGTTGCAATGAAAATATGTGTAGAAAAGACAGAGGGAAGCCATATCCCATCGGTGCGAAAGTGACTGAAGACGAGTTGCCAACTCAGGATCGAATATATATTGAAGGCCCTCCTTTGAAGTTGGATAGTTTGAATAGTTGGAGCACCTGACCAGGTATGGCAACAGTATTCAATGCAGAGACGAATGGTAGATTCATAAATGTGCAAAATGGTTTCTAACGAGAAAAAAATTGACCCGACACAGTGATTTAACTTTTCTAACAGTAGATGCAGCTACGTGTTCAATTTGAGGTCATTTGAGACAGTGAGGGCAAGGAGGTGCTGTGTGTTGCTTTCTAGGCGGTTAGCGTCATCTATTCTGGTGATAGGAAGGAAAGTTTCTCAATGGTGATTACAGGAAAGCAGCTTCATTTTAGAGGCATTAAAATTTACGATTGCTTTCTTTTTCCATTCAATCACAGATTGGAAGTCCTTTTGAAGGGCAGAAGTTAAGTTTACTTTGTCAGACTTGGTAGATTTCATATTGAGATGAAAGTAAATATTGGTGTCATCTACATCGATGCCTACATGGGGACTGACTACATCAGAAAGATCATTGATGAAGACCAGAAAAAGTGCAGGACCTTGGATAGAGCCAGCATTTGAATTAAAACATCTGGAAGCTTGCCCGTTATAAAACAACCTTCATTTCACGACTTGATACGAACAATTGGATTAAATAAAACAATCGTTAAGAAATACCGCAGCTCTGGAGCTTGTGCTGAAAGCCAGCAAACCAAATCTTGCCAATGCTTTTGATATATCAAGAACAGCAGCTCAAGTTTTGCCGTTTTTATCAAGAGACTGATACATATATTCAGTGATGGTTGTTAGCATATCAGTAGTAGACCTGGCGAAGCGGAAGCCATATTGCTTGTCAGAGAGAAAGTTGTGAGATGCCAAACTATTTCAGCGTTGATAATAGCCTCGAATACCTTGTCAAAAAGAGGTAAGAGGTTAACAGGGTGATAATTAGATGGGTTACAGGGCTCCCTAGAGTGCTCAAAAACAGGAACTACAGAGGAGGACTTCTAAAAAGCAGGAAGGCAGGATGAAATGAAGCAATAGTTATAGAGTTTGGAGAGGACTAGTGCCAGCTCAGGGACATAGTTCTTTAGGACGATAACTAAAATTCCATCTCCTCCGCTTGCCTTAGAAATTGTGTTAGAAACCAGAGAAGGGATTATGTATGTATTAATTACTCAGCTGCACTTCAGTTCTCGGTAAAATGTCTGGTGTGGGATTGGATAAGAATTTGCGAGTAAATTACTCGACCATGTCTGCTGTGGATTTGAGGACTTCGAATTGATTGAATAGAGGAAGGATCGAGGGTTTTCTGTTGTTCAGTGCAGAGCCGCCAGTAATATTTGGAACCAAACTTACGAGATGCTCTACGCTGCTTCATTCTATCAGCAAGCAATAGTTTATGATCATTTAGGCCACGCTTACAGTCATTACGAGCAGAGAAAAAGAACCACCTATTGTGATCAGACGAGTCGATCCGATAAAGCCGGAAGAAGTGATTCCTGTGAGTGATGGCAACCGACCAAGCAGGAAAGAACCAAAGAGCTGAACTAGGTTTAATTTCCTAGTTGTGATGAAAGAATCACAACCGGCTTTCACTCAGGAGAAAACTTCAGAGGCGCAGTCTTGAAGAGAGAGACGAAAAACTTTATTCATAGGGACATCGCAAAGGAAATTAAGGAACGATTCCAGTTCGCTTGTGTATAGCAGTATGGTATTCTGCTGCTAGGAGGTATTTTTTAGTGGAGGGGGGTTAGAAAATGACATTTTCTTACACCACAGCATGATCACAGTCGCCAAGTGTTCAGAGCTGCATAGCATGACAAGAGTCTATGATAGAAGTAAGGAAGAGATTTAGAAGAGAAGCGTGTTCGTTGTGGTTAATAGAGAAACGCGTTGGGAAATCCACCACTTGTTTGAGACACTGAGTGATTGAGAAGTGTAGCGTTTGGACTCCAGCAAGATCAGTGACAGTTTTCCAGCCACTTGGCATAATGGGCATTAAAATCACCGAATACAAATACATTAGCAAATGGTGAAGAGAAACGGCCTTGTCTATATTGTCCAAAATACTATCTGGAAGGCAACAGTTAGGAGAGGATGGAGAGCGGTAGCGAAAGAAGAGATAGATTACTGTGTTTAAGAGATAGAGACACATGTATGAGTGGACGGGAGATTCAAGAGAGAGATCTCTCTAACCAGAGAGTTGTTCGCCATGCATGTGGGCATTGGAGTCCTTCCTAAAGATAAGGTGTCCAGGAATTGGGAAATCAAAGGAGAAAATTGTAAGGTTAAGGTTAGTTTCGCTGAGAGCTAGGATGTCAGGGGAACTTTTCATAGAGGAACTATTCTACACTGCAAAAGTTGGTACGGATACCGCGGACGTTAAAAATATATATTAAGGGGTTTATTTTATTGAAAAGAATTTCATTTTCTTCTCCAGTTATTTATTCTTCTGTCATAGCCTTTCAGGGAATAGACGATCATGTCTCTCTACAACTTCCTCTCCTTTGCAACTCTGAGAAATTTTTTTCTTCCTTACGACCTCTTCCAGTCCCGGTTCTGCAAATCATTTTAACAAGCTCATCAGGTTACTTGATTTTTCCCCTGTCATTTCTGCCTTCGACATGTCCTGCAAGTGTCAATGTTTTCAAACCCTCTTTCTTTATTATGTATTTTAACTGCCTTATTATAAGTATTCTTCCTAATTTTCTTAAAACTGCCTTGTTGATCACATGTTCTGTCCATGGTATTCTCAGCATCTATCAACATTTCTATTGTCTCAAACCTTCTACTCATCTGTTAGGAAAATGCTCAGTATTGATTGTCATATAAGAGGATTGGTATTAAACTTCAGTTCAGCTCTCTTCTCTTTGTTCCCAGGGAAACATTCATCTTTCGCTATTACAATGCCCATTTCGATTTTTGCTGTCATATTTCCATCGTCGGTTTTTACGCTTTATTTCATTTTCATGTCTCCGATTCGTTACTAGCATCTATGGTTACAATGTTTTCTGAAAATTTCTGGCTAGTCTTTCCGCTTTCTTTACTTTTTTTTAATCGTTTCACTTCAAGTAAGGCGGTACCGCCACTGATACGCAGGGGGCTACATAAGAGCAAAAGTTTAGACAGGAGGAGAGTGAAGAGAAAGACGAACCAGTTACAGTTTCAGAGAAGGGGCAAGAGAAGGATGGAAACACAGGTGTGAAGACAGTTGCTAAGGCAAAGAAAAAGAAAAAGAACAAGATATACAGGGTGATGTAGAAAGAACTGGAGTCAAGTGGATAAGAGATGGGTATTGACATTGCATTTAAATACAAATTGTAGCCGTCAGGAAAGCAACTATATGGAAGGGAGATCCGCAGGCGAGAAGTGCGAGAAAAGAAGTTGGTGGGGTAGACTTGACGGATACATTTGGTTGATCTAACTGTAAATGGGTGGGACCTTGTTGCCAGTCTGGTTGCACGAGTAAATTCTAATGGTGGAGGCACCAGTGACTTAAGTTTGTCGGAGCAGAAGCCATGAAAATATTTGTAAAATATTATCGTGCCTAGAAGGTTCTGTAGCTTACTGTCCGTTTCTGCTATTAACATGTTGTCATCTACGTATATGATGTTGTTAGTATTATGTCTATCAAGAACAAATCCTGGTAGGACTCCTACTTCTCATAAGATCATCTCACTCAGTTTTATTTTTGGTAAAGAAGCTACCGATTCTGATGGTATCGTCAAGTATTATCGTTGTGAAAAGTTTTTAGCAAAGTCATTTATTCATATAAATTTATAGCATTCTCCGTCATCCATTTGATCAGGCCCTTCAAATATGTTATCCGCTGCTTTCCCCTGTCACTTTTTCCCTCTATCTGGCCTGTTAGTATCAGGTTCTCCAAGCCCTCCTTCCTCATTGCATGTCCCAGGAACTTTAGTTGTCTCTTTCTGATGCTCACTATTAATTTCCTTTTCGTCTCCATCCTTTCCAAAACCTCGTCATTGCTCACATGCTCGGTCCATGATATCCGCAGCATCCTTCTGTAGAACCACATTTCAACTGCTTCAAGTTTTTACTTCATCTTCGAAGATATTGTCTCACATTCACTGCCATATTGAAGAACCGACATTGCAATCCAGTACTCTCCTCTTTGTTTCTAATGAAATTGTCCTGTTTCTTAATACTTTACTCAACTTCTGGAATGCTTCTTTCGCCATGCCAATTCGACATCGGATCTCAGTGTGGCACTTTCCGTCTTCTGTTAGAACACTTCCTAGGTATTTAAGTTTCTGTACCAGGTTGATTTTAGAGTCGATCACCTGTAATTGATATTTTGGGCTGCCCTTTTTGCTGATGACCATGCATTCGTCTTTCTTGCAGTTTATTTGTCGTCCTTTCTTGTCACTCTTTTCAGATACCTTCTGTAGGAGGTCTTGTAGTTTGCTTTCTGTGTCTGCTATCAGCACTGTATCATCTGCGTACCTTATATTGTTTAAATTATGCCCTCCGATGACGAATACTGGTATAACTTCTAGGGTTCTCAGAATAGTCTCGCTGTATTAGTTGAATAAATCCGGTAAAAGACGCATCCGTGTCTTATGCCCCTTTCAAGCTTAGTATAATTGCTGAATTCGTTACCTGTCCGTATGCAGGCGGTTTGCTGCCAATAGAGATTCTCGATTACTCTTAGGTCTTTCCCAAATATGTCGAGGCTACCAAGTATCTCCATCAATTCTGTGTGGCGTATTTTGTCAAACGCCTTTGCATAATCAATAAAAATCACAAAGTCATAATTCTGTTATATGAGACGTTATTCATCACACTAGTAGATGAAATGTTATGCCATCACTCTGGTAAATGCTATATTCATATTCTTTTTTTTGTAAATGGGACGTTAAGACATCGTTCTGGGAGATAAGATGTTATTTCATGATCCTGGTTAAGTCATCAAGCTGGTAGACGAAACGTTTTCACCATTCTAATAAATGAGAACTTAAGCTAACATTCTAGTAGATGAGATGTTATATGATTCTAGTAAATGTGACACTAAGTCACCATTCTAGCAAATTTGTCATTAAGTCATGATTTTGCTAGATAAGAGGTTAAGTACTCATTCTGGTAGATGATATATGTCATCATTGTAGGAAATGAAACGTTGTCATTATGCTGGCAGACGAGACGATGTTAGGTCATCATTCTAGTAGTTCATGTATTATCATTCTGAGAAATGCCATGTGGTGGGATGTGCGTTGTAGCGCAGTAGCTATCGGCTCGGAACAAGAAATTGGGGAGCCGAGTTCGAATTCCAGTTGAATTCTTTGCATTCACTTACGCTCAAATACCCTTGGGAAAGGTATTAATCCCTCTCTTCCTTCCAGTTACGGGTTAAATAAAAGAACAGTTTGCGTTTTATAGCCTTGGCTGGCAACCAGTCTACTGCAGAAAGTAATGGAAACCTACTGCGGGATAATTTTTTTGCCCGGTCCGTCATGTTTCGAAAGAGACATGATCGCACAAGCGTGTATCATTTATGGCACTTAACTGACTGACTGAATATAATAGTTGGAAACATGCTTAAGGTTTCTACTAATTCTTTTAAATTTTGTCATAATCTTTGAAAAATGATACGTTCAGTCATCATTCTGGTGGACGAGCCGTTCAGTCATCATTCTGGTAAATGAGACGTTAAATCATCATGCCTATATATGCGGCCTTAAGTCAGCTCGATAATAGAGGACATGTTGTGCCATCATTCTAGTATTTGAAACATTAAGTAATCATTCTGTTAAAGTAAACGTTATGCCATTATTTGGTTAAATAGACCTTATTCACCATACTTATATATAAAGCTTTAGACCATAGTTCTGTTAAAGAGGTCTTATGTCACCATTCTTGTAAATGAGTCGTTAATTCATCATTCTGGTAAACGTGATGTTAAGTCATCATATTTTTATATTAAGCTTAAAATATAATTCTGGTAAATGAGATATATTATCATTCTGGTAGGTATTACGTTATGTCATCATTCTGCTAAATGAGTAGTTAAATCATCATTCTCTTAGCTGAGACGATAAGTCTTCATTCTGGCTACACTAACAGAAAAAGCCAGCCCTATCTGTCTGTCTATTTCTGTGACCATATCATCCCCTACATTTGGCCACCTAACTCTGCTGCCTGTAAATCCCTTCATTATTATGTATGGGGTGCAGTTGAGCGAGAGACCGAAAAACATTCATGTAACACCAAAGATGACCTGAAGGCTAAGATTATGACAACATTCACCAACTTAAACAAGGAGACCGCCCAGAAGAGTTGCAGAATATTCCGAAGTTGTCTGGAGGCCATCGTTGAAGCCAATGGCAATTTTATCAAATAAATTTACTCCTTAGCATTTCAAGATACTTTTGTGCAATTTTCGTAAATATGTCTTTTAAAATGAGATGTCAGTGTTATTTTCATTTTGTATAATTTAGACGACAATCTCACTCTTTGCTGCGTCGTTAAGTCAGTCAGTTAAGTGCCATAAGTGATACACACTTGGGCTATCATGTGCCTTTCGAAACATGATTGACTGTGCAGAAAATTATCCCGCAGTAGGTTGTCATTTTATTTTGCGGTAGACTGGTTGCCATCGAAGGCTATAGAACCCAATTTGTCCTATTGTTCGACTCAGCTAAAGGGAGAAGAGATGTATTGTATTAATAATTAGTAATTAGTGGGGGATCAGTTTATTACGTCATAACGAAAGAAAACCGATCCCTACTTTATGCCCAGTATAAGCCTTAATCATGTTTCCAACTACTATATTCATTCAGTCAGTTAAATGCGATAAGTGATACACGCTCGGGCGATCATGTCTCTTTCGAAACATGACTGACTGGGCAGAAAATTATCCCGCAGTAGGTTGCTATTAAAACCTGAGGATTGACATTGTCGATTTCTTGCTTAGAAAATATTTTTCCTGATTTAGTGTGTCATTTAAATGTGCCAATTACTCATTATTGTTTTTATTGACTGACATTTTTCATCTGGTTCTAGTAATTCTCCTCAAAAGTACACCCTCGTGCAAATTAATTGATACAACTGCTTTAGTTTCTTTTCTTTCACCATAAAATTTAGACCCACTGGAGTGACAGGGTGTAATCGATTTTTATTTTTTCCTCAGATTAATTCATTTGCAATGGCGTGCAGTCATATGAATATATTTTCGGGGTGTATGATGAAATTTGTTTGGCCTTGAAAAATATTGTATTATCCGTAATTGCATCAAATTTTTATTACACCCAGGCACTATTGTCTGAACTGTCGATTAGTTGTTCTAAGACCATTGTTTTCGATGGACGGTACTCCAAGAAAGCATATGAAAATTGTAACGCTGCACGAACACACTGGCAAGCCTTACAGAGAAATCAAGGATATTGTTGGTGTCAGCCTTTCAACCATCAGTGGTGTCATAAAGGCAAAAAACAAACTGGATCCATCAGTCCAAAACGTAAATGACAATTTGGTCGGAAGAGAAAAACAACGCCAAGAGACAACGTATACGAGTATAAGGAAACTGTGAAAGATTCTATTATTTGTTTCGTTTCAATTAATTTGTCAGGTTCTCTCTCACTGGACAAGTGTAGAGGTTTATCCCGTGTTTCTTAGTCTGGATTGGGTTACAGCTTCCTTCTAAAGCCTTTTTATTTTCTTTCACTCTCTTGCATCTTACTGACATCATCGTCTTCCTTGGATTCATTGATTAGAGCCAAGTTTAGTAAATAGAGCCAAGTTTTACTCATTGAGGTGTTGAAGGCTACCTGGGAAAAAAGCCAAGATTTGATTCACTTCACATTCTCGTAAAATATTCATTTTTCCATTGTCAGTTAATATGTGCGTTTGCATATGTCGGGATAGAAGCGAAACGACAAGCGTTTAAACCTTTCCACACATGACCCAATGGATGAAAGCGTTGGTTGAATCAAATTGTTGTGAGTTCAATACCTGGGTAAAGCAGAGGTGAACAATAACTTGGAGAATTGAGTTAAAAGGAGGATAATTGATACTGAGATATCCGGAAGAGGCACGACACGGTGGACGAAATAAAAGGTTGAGTTCGAAGAAGACCGAATTGTACAACGGTCGAAGCGTCGTGAATATGACAACAAAGATGAAGACAACAGTTCAAACAATGTAAATAGTGTAAATAATTGGTCGTCCGACATATCTTCATACATAACTGAGCTGATTCAGTTTTTATAGCTTTTGCTTCTATCTATCTATCTATCTATCTATCTATCTATCTATCTATCTATCTATCTATCTATCTATCTATCCCGAGTCTGTTCATATCTATCTATCTATCTATCTATCTATCTATCTATCTATCTATCTATCTATCTATCTATTCAAGTGAATAAAGATTACCATTATTATTAACTACCTAATGAGACATTGTTCTTTCGATGTCGAAACAAAATGTACATTTTTGTAGTAAATCGTAATTTGCACATGTTCTAAACTATAATTTATAATATATATATATATGTGTGTGTGTGTGTGTATGTGTAACTATTCATCTTACTACTAGTTCATTATCTATCTATCTATCTATCTATCTATCTATCTATCTATCTAAACCTCGTCTGTTCATATCTATCTACCTACCAGTTACTAGCGTTCCCAGGGTAAAGTGACACGCCGAGTTACAACCAATATTTTTCATGACCTTTTATTGTGATCTTCCCTATTGAGTAATGTTACGCAGTTTCCATTTTAGATTCGATTTCATTAATGCTTCTGCCGCAGGTCAACCACTCATCCTCTCAGTAACACAGACTTCTATTGGCTTTTTTCAACTTATGACGTTCTGCTTTTCAGTGACATTTTTTTTTTATTCTGGATGCGTGAAAATCTCGGCTATTGCCGTTTGGATGGCTTATCTAATGTTGACGCTTTGTTAACGTCTATTGATGAAAAATTCGATATGAATTCGTTTCTCGCTTTCATATTTTCTATCAATCAGAGTTTATTTACAAATAATCTCCGTCGATCGCGCGCGCGTGTGTGCGTGTGTATGAGTGTGTGTGTGTGTGATTGTTATACACAGGGAGAGTGATAATAGTAAACGTTTGCAAAATTATGACTAATACTATGCCGGGACTAACATATCGTGCGAAAGTGTCAGAAACCTGCATAATGGCTCCGGTCTCACCTGAAAAATCCGCTAGCAACCTGAAAAGAATTTACAAAACAAGCCAGAGGCTGTACAAAGCAACTTGTCCTGTCGCGTCTTCAATAAGCATTGGAAATTACTTACTGGCTGCAAGAACCATTATTCTCACGATAATTGAAACTAGGAATCAAACTTGCTAGCAATATTTATATTTGTTTATCGAGTTGACAGTTTTCTATCTATCTATCTATCTATCTATCTATCTATCTATCTATCTATCTATCTATTGAACTGGAGCAGAAGTTCAAAGCATATATAAGTGAATTTCAAATTTCTACATTAATTTAATACACAATATGTGCGATATTTTTGTTCTGGGCTTTCAGAAAATTGAAGTTTTTCCTATTAATAGAATTCTTTTTGGAAATGAAAATAGTACCAAGGTCGAAGGTACAAGGTCAAATGAGCACGTCGAGTCTAGTAGGACATCCTAGTAAAATTGTCCCAATTTCCGGCAGTTCTGCAAAGAGACATGAAGTCTGGCGTCGTCCTGATAGAAGATGACACGCATCCAATTTGTTAATTCCGGACGCATTTCATCGATTGCTGTCTTTGATCGGCCCAATTAGGAAACACTGGTTATCTGAATCTAACATTTGATTGAAGGAACTCGTAATAGACAATGTTCTTCCAATTTCACTAAATACACAGCATCACATTCTTCGGACTCAAATTTTCTTTTAGAGTGGTTATTAATATCTTATTTCATTTTCACATGACCATTTCCACTCCACATTGTTGTAAGGAATTCATTTTTCTTCGCTTGTGATCGTTCTTTTAAAAATATTTTGTTGTGCTTGAGCAGAAAATTGCAGGTGAAAATGCCATCCATTAAATATTTTTTCGTTAAATCATGAGACACCCAATTCATGTATCGAAGTATTTTCAAATGACTTAAAACGCTCATGTGATATATATATATATATATATATATATATATATATATATATATATATATATACACACAGTATATATATATATATATATATATATATATATATACGGAAATTAACGAAGATTAACGAAACTTAGTTATAGACAACCGACGATTTGAAATGATTTGTTTGAACATTATTTTTGATCGATACTCATATTTAAGTTCGAACAAATCATTTCAAATTGCCGGTTGTTTATAACAAAGTTTTGTTAATCTTCGTTAATTTCTGTAAAATGTTTACATGTGTGGACATTACGATACATTTCAGAGCAGATATGGTTATTGCGATGAATCGAAAATTGTGTTATATAGGCTCGATTAAAACCTCGTTTATACTGAAGGTCATTCGTGGTCGAGAGATCTAAGACGTGCCAGATCACACAGTAGCTTCTCCTAGGTGGATAGGGGTTGCAGGTTCGAATCCTGTCGAATGTCACACATTTTCGTAACAAAAACTTATCGTAAATAATCAGTACGGTAGATATAAATATATAATACTTCTTAATTAAAAACAGTATATCTACCTAAATATGAGTTTCGATCAAAAATAATGTTCAAACAAATCATTTCATATATATATATATATATATATATATATATATATATATATATAGAGAGAGAGAGAGAGAGAGAGAGAACGAGAGAGAATAAAAAGTGTGAGAGATCGTGAACGTTTTGTTTAAAGTGTATATTTATTGTTGTTGTTATTATACGTTATGATACTTTAAGTGTCCATTATGTTATTATATATATATATATATATATATATATATATATATATATCGAGAGAGAGAGAGAGAGAGTATCTCTGTGAGATCCCGCCGTCTCGTGTGACCTGAATTATTTTTAGTTGATTTTTCGATGCAATTATCATCAGCGGCTGTAGGAATGTTTAAACTTTCTCGGACATCCAGCTCTAAATATCCACTTCTGAGCCTAGCGAACACCTTCATGTGGCCATTGACTCGGTTATGGCCACATCTCTATGAATAGTGCACATTTCATTTATGGCTAATGTATACTGGAATTGTTCTCTTTCTCTGCTCTAGTCGATCACTGTTCTCCACAACGTCCACTCCAATTAAAATGTTTATTCGTTTACTATCTTATTCCCTGTTATGCCACTCATATACACAGGTCCGTTACTGTTACGTGCTGTTCCTGTTGCCTTCAATATGTCCTGTGGGTGTTAAATTCTACAAGTACACTTTCTTTTTTATATATTTCAGAATTTTAATGCGTTCTGCTTCCAAGTATGTGTCCTTTTTTCGTTTACTTCACAATTTACTTATTTCATATGTGCTTCATCATTGATATTCTCAGCACATTTCAGTTACCTCAAGTCTCCTCTTCCTCTGCCATATTGGAGGACTGATATTTCATATTTAGCAATGGCTACTGTATTCTGTGATTGCTACTAAAATTCATAACACATTCAGAAATAGTCTCAGAAATAGATTTGGAGAATTTTTTGACAAGAAAAGGACATTTACAACTACATGACAACTCCGTGTCACAAAAAGTCAATTTGGCTACCTACAATGGGCCCACCTACAGCTGATCAAAGTGCGGTTCCAACATAAGCCTCAGAAGTGACAAGTGCCTTAAATCAGCACCACGTATCCTTTGAGTACGTATGCTATTAACTTTCAATTTGGTTTTGTACCAAAGGAGTGTGAGTTCCATATAGATGTGGTAGACTACTTTCTACGGTCCTGAAGGTAAACTGCCTCCGGCAGCAAGGCCTCTGATTGGGAATTTATGAGGAGCATAGAACCACCTCTTAATTGCTGTTGTTCTCAGGTTCACTTTGACCCAGAGTGGTAGAGCACATCCCACTTCAGATCAAACCATAGAAAGGTCAGTAGGTTGGTCAGCTACCGATTCTCCGCCCGTTGTGGCTTGTCTCTCTTCTGAAAGCACGTTAATAGAAAGGAATCTTGCAAAAAAGAACATCTAATGACGTATCGTCTCCCTTAATGACTTTGGCGATCATAGGTCTCCACAATTTCCTGTTCTTTATAGCTCTTATATAAATTTGTCCTTTTGCCGTCTCTTCCAAACACACCTCCACCATCCATTTACTCAAGCTCGCCAAATATGTTACGCGTTACTTTCTTTTGTTTATCTTGCCTTCAATTTCTCTTGTGAGTATTATATTTTCCAAGCACTCTTTCCTCATTATTTGCCCCAGAAATCTTAATTGTCTCTTCCTGATGTTAACTATAAGTGTCCTTTTTTGTCTCTAGAACTTCCTCATTGGTCACGTGTTTGGTCCAAGGCATCATCAGCTTCATTCTACAGAGCACTATTGCTGTTCATTCAAGTTTCTTATTTCATCTGTGAGGAAATTATTCACTATACAGAATGTTTTACATTATGCAACAGTTCAGTACTCTTTAATTTGTTTCTAAACATATTTTTCTGTTTCTTGATACTTTTCTTAGCTTTTGGAAGGCATTTTTTCCTATTCCAATGCGCCTTCGATCTTTAGTATTGCAGTTTCTGTCCTCTGTTAAAATACTTCTCAGTTATCTAAACGGTTGCACCAATTTGATTTCGGTATCTCTAGTTTATAATTTGCGTGTTAGGCAGTTCGTTTTGCTAACAACCATTCATTTTGTCTTCTTGCACCAACTACTAGTGATATCGAGCTGTTCGTATTCGTGTGTTTTTATATTATATCAAATTTCAACAAAGACAATCCATCATTTAGGATTCTACACACACTCAGTTTGAATCATCAAAATTTTGACCTGTATGGTAAGTTTTACCATTTCTTTCTAGCTTTATGCATTCTGTAACACTGACCACATCGACATTTACAATTTTGTTATAAGTTAATGAATCTTTTTATTGAATTGTTTCTGTGTCTTAAAATAGTGAATGCGTGGCAGATTATATGTTAAATTCGGTTCTATAGTCTCGGAATAATGCGTACATTTTCACTGTGAGATTCGAATTCACACTTTCAAAGATGGTGCCTTAAGTTCTCTTCATGCACATCCACTATCACTTTTTATAGATACTCTGGTCATCACGATTCATCTTACACATTTATAAATCTACATATATACAGGGTTTACCAAATATAATTTTGCAAACTTTGGGGGCCGGTTCCTCACGTAAAAACAAGAACAAAACTCTATATAAACATATCTCTACAAATCCTTCGTATTTGAGTTATAAAGTTTAAGTTTACCTTAGACTCTGTTAAAACTCTATATAAACATATCTCTACAAATCCTTCGTATTTGAGTTATAAAGTTTAAGTTTACCTTAGACTCTGTTAAATGTACAATCCAAGATACAATCCAAAAATTCTTTTACAGAATTTAGGGGCGGGTTCATGTTAAAATTTGCATATAAGCGTATATCCAAAAGGTTACCGTTTTACCTCAACACAGTAACTCATAAAAAATGTTCAAAATGTCCTCTGCTTTCTTATGCACTAGCATGCACTCATCATTGCATGAACCATACGCGTCTTCGTATTAGCAGGAGTACATCTACTAGCATGTATAGAAGTGTGTTGAAAAAAGTCGACAGCCACTGTAAAATGTGCTAGAAGAACATATGAACATCCCGGACAGTCACTTGCAATCCCAGCCCACACATAAACTGATGCCGGTGTCAGGTGTGCGTTGTGTTGCAGTGGATATCGACTCGGAACGACAAATTGGGGTGCCAAGTTCAAATTCCAGTTGAATTCCTTGCATTCACTAACGCACAAATAC
>JBBBDQ010001631.1:1117500-1182500 GCA_037127315.1 Ascarosepion bandense | reverse complement strand
GTATTCCCAAGCGGTCACCCATCTAAGTACTGAACAGGCTCAACGCTGCTTAACTTCGGTGATCGAGCGAGAATCGATGTATTCAGCGTGATAGGCCGTAAGTCTACACCCTAAGGAGAACTTTGTCTATGTAACGCTAGCTATGTTATGGGAGATAGAAAAAACATGAAATAGAGCCATAGCAACACACCACGACCGGCCTTACGTCTTCCCGCTGACATGGTTGTTAGTGCGACCATAGCAGAAATCGAATTATGATGAAAAATAAAATAATAATAATAATAATTATTATTATTATTATTATGTTGTCATTTTTCATCATATTTCGATTTCTGCTTTGGTCTCACTACCAACCAAGTCTGCGGGGAGACCTAAGGCAGGTAGTGGCGTGTTGTTATGGCTCCATTTCATGTTTTTCTATCTTCCCTATCATCTCCAGCATTACATAGATAAAGTTTTCCTTAGTGTGTGGGCTGTACTTAATAAGACAATTTTTTGTATATCTCTTAAGCTGGGGTTTCCAGGGATTCTTTCAATGTGTTGTTTTGTTCCATTTTTTATCATTCCAAGTGCACCTACTATCACTGGCACAACTCTTGTTTTCAATTTCCACATTTTTTCTATTTCAATTTCCAGGTCTTTATATTTTGACAGTTTTTCAAATTCCTTGATTGCTATGTTACAATCCGCTGGACAAGCCATATCAATTAATAGACAAGTTTTCTCCTTCTGGTTTTTAACAATAATGTCTGGCCTGTTTGCTTCAATTTTTCTGTCTGTGTAGATGGTGTAATCCCATAGAATGGTTACATCTTCTATTTCTGTAACCGGTGCTGGATGATGTTCATACCAGTGTTTGTTTACAGCTTTTCCATAATGTTTGCACATTGTCCAATGTAAATATTGCCCAACTCTATCGTGGCGATTTTTATATTCGTTTGGGGCAAGCACAGAACAGCCTGAGATTAGGTGGTATATTGTTTCTTGGTGTTTATCACAAAACCTACATTTTGGATCCATATTATTATGCATAATATTTGCCTGAAAGTTTCTCGTGAAAAGACTTTGGTCTTGTGCTGCAAGAATAAAGCCTTCAGTTTCGGACTTTAATCCAGATGCACGTAACCATCGATGAGTATTAACTTTGTCAACATTGGATTTATTGGCACGTACTGGATATTGGCCATGCAGAGGTTTGTCTTGCCAGCGTTGTTTCATTTGTTCAAGAGCTTTATCTTTGGCTTTCATTTTCATATTCTTTGCCGCAATAGTCGGCTCTTGACTTCCGTTCTGCTTTTCTACAGAATCTACTAACTGTAAATCTTGTTTGAATTTACTGCCTTCTTTTATTATTGAATATTTTTTCTTTCTTTCTTCATGTTGCCTTACTAATTGTAACATCCAATCCTTTGTTGTTTCTATGTATGTTAGTAAGCCAATAGTTGTTGTCTTGTATGACAATTCCAGCTGAATAAGACCCCTTCCACCTTCTTTACGGGGTATGTATAGACGTTCTACATCAGCCTTTGGATGATGCATCTTATGCTTAGAAAGAAGCTTTCTTGTTTTAGCATCCATTCGCCTGATGTCGTTTAGAGTCCAGTTTAAGATGTTGAAGCTATATTGGACAACTGGGATTGCAAGGCTATTAATGGCCATAACTCTGTTCTGTGAATTTAATTCAGTTTTTAATATCATTCGTAGCCTTCTATAGTACTCTTTACGCACTATTTATTTCATTTTTTTATGGTGAATGTTTACGCTCTCATTTACACCTAGGTATTTATAAGCTTCTTCTGGTTTCAATTCTTTTATTGTTACAGCAGGGTCTAGGCTAATTGAGGATGTTTCTTGTATTGATCCACGTAAAACTGTAGCTTTAGCACATTTATTCAAATTAAATTTCATTCCAATGTCTTCGCTGAAGCATTTTACAGTTTGCAGAAGACCTTCCAGTTCATTATCATTCTTAGCATATAACTTCAAGTCATCCATGTAAAATAGATGGTTTATTTTCTTTTGTCCTATTTTATAACCACATTCTGTCTTGTTAAGTTGACTGGTTAGTGCTATTAATGATATGCAGAATAGTAAGGGAGATAAAGAATCACCTTGAAATATACCTCTTTTGATGTTTATTTCATCAGACTTATAGGTTCCATTTATATGATTGAGGTAAAGGGTTCTTTTCCATATAGACATGCACTGTTTGATGAAATTGATGATGACGGGCGATATCTTGTATATATTTAAAGTCTTTAAAATCCAGTCATGTGGCACACTATCGAATGCCTTTCGATAGTCTATCCAGGCTGTACTAAGATTTTTCTTTGTACTGTAGCAGTTTTCCAGGATCATTTTGTTAATCAGCAATTGGTCTTTACAACCATAACAGCCACGTTTGCACCCTTTTTGTTCAAGCGGTAACATGTCATTTCTTTCTGAGAATAAATATGTCTGCTTTGTTAAAATAGATGTTAATAGTTTATATGTTGTCGGAAGACATGTAATTGGTCTGTAGTTTTTCGGATTTTTTGTGTCACCATTCTTGGGTAGAAGAAATGTAATTCCTTTTGTCACCCATGCAGGAATTTTAGTGGGATCGTCAACCATTTCTTGAAGTTCTTTGGCTAGTTTTTTATGTGATGCGCTTAAATAATATAGCCAAAAGTTAGGAATTTTATCTATGCCTGGGAATTTCCAATTGTGTGTTTTTTTAGTGCATATTTAACATCATCTTCTGTAATTCCAGACCATGTCTGTTCGGGTTTATTTTTCATTCGTTCTGTCTCTTGCGTAATCCAATGTACTTCCTTGCTAAGTTCTTTAGGGCAAGCCCATATCTTTTCCCAGAACTGTGTGACTTCTTCCATTCTGGGGGGTACTGTCACTTCAATTCTTTTTTTACCTATTTCCCTGTAAAATCTCTTTGTATCAGTCTGAAAAATCTTGTTTTCTCTGTAAAATCTTGCTCTTTTTTCATAGCGTCTTATTCTTTGAGCCTTCAGTTGGATTTTTTGCTTTATTTTTTCTTTATTTGATAAGACGTCATTTTCATTCTTGATGTTATATTTTTTACGGCTCTTCTGCTTTTCCTAGTTCTTACATTTATTCCTCTACTCAGTTCATCCAATATTGATAATTCACTTCTAAGTTGTTCTATTTCTTTTTCTATTTTTCTTTTCCAAGGTGGTACTTCACGTCTACGAGACTGCCTTGTTTTTATTTTGATATTTAATTTTTTTGTTGCTGCTGTTGCTGATGCATATATTATTTCGTTAAGATTTGTATGAGGGTCTTCATCCAGTATTGATTTCAGTGCTGCATTGTACAGTTTAATAGTTCGGAGGTTTTGTATTGTTGGTTGGAATTTTGGGAGCTGTTCACGTTCCTCCATTGTAATACTTTGTATTTGACTTAGATGGTTTTTTATTTCTATCTTGGCTTCCTGTATATTGTTCTTATTTTCCGTCAAATAATTATCTTCGATGTGTTCTGAACTCGTTTTATTTTTGTCTTTTAACTGACTCAGATCACACCTTTCCAGCACTTTTAAACTTACATCATTATCTTCGCACTGATTTGCGTGTTTCACGGTTTCTACATTATGACCTGTGATTTGTTTGATGTTATTACTTTTTATTTCTGGTTCTGGTCTCGGTTCCTTTTCATATTTTGTTGATTCGACTCTTCTTGTTACAATTCTTTTAATTTCATGAATTTCGGCCTCTGTTAGTCGGTTATTACGAATAATGTACCTACGTACATTGGCCAATTTATTTTCGTCAATATACTTTCTATTTGCTTGACCAACTTTTTCACGCCAAATGTCATATGTTTGGCGAGTCATGTTTTTTTGAGGTTTGAGTAACGCTTCATGAAATGCAGTCATAACGAGTTTGTACTCCTCACGAGACCATTTTATTTTTTCTTTCTTTAAATATACGGTTGTAGATCTAGCTGGTGAATTTTCAGGACCATCATTAGGATTATCCTGGTTGTGGGGACCTGAAGATTCATTCTTTGTGTAGGAGTTTGTTCCTATGGCAGATTTTTCGACCTCAGGTAGGTTCCCTCCTGAAGGACGGGCTCCCTGTTTATCCACTGGAAGAGCCATACTGGACTTTTTATTTCTATTTGTATTTTTCATGTTTTTCCCACGAGTGACGCACGGGTCCAAAAGTCCACCCAAAGTTGCCCGGCACGTTGGGTAACGGTCTTTTACAAACAGGGTCCCGAAGCCTGTAGGGAATCGTTTGTGACCTCATAACGCAGTAGCCATTCACTCCTCGGCACAATTAACACCTTGAGTTGCGGGTTGTTGTTCGGAGTTTTCCTTCTCCTAAATGGGCTGCCAAGCAACATCTGGCATATACGCGATTGGAATTCAAGGAGAAAGACGCTGGTTAAAAAAAAAAAAAAAACTTTGGCCTAGCAACGGCTCAACGAAACAACACATCAATACTAGAGTATTTTGTTAAAAAAAAAAAAAAAATTTGTGAAATATCGACAGCTAAAGGATATATAATACGGATGATTTTATTTATGTTCATTTAAAGAACAAATAGATAAATTAATTAAAATAAAACTAAAACAAAAACAAAACAGAATTTCATAAAAAAAAAAAAATCCTGTTTATATTAAAACAGAATTTCATATTGAGAAAAGGAAAAATTCAAATAGAGAGACGCTGGTTGAAAAAAAAAAAACAAAAAACAAAAAAAAAACAAACATACTTGGGCGTAACGGTCGATCAACGGAAAAAAAAAATGTAATAATTCGTTCGTCCACTCTATCATTTATCTTTTCAATAAAGTCGCTGGTCAAAAATAGGGTTATCAAAATAAGATAAATTAAATAAGTAAATTAAATCAATAGATAAATAAAAATAAATATATAAATACGTAGACTTTCTATAAAATAATACCATATAAATTGTTTTTCATCGGATTTAATTTATTTTCTTGTTTTGTTTTGTTTTTAAGAAAATTATAATAAAAAAAAAAAATTTCGATAATATCTAAAGAAAAAAAATCCTGTTTATATTAAAACAGAATTTCATATTGAGAAAAAGAAAAATTCAAAGAGAGAGACGCTGGTTGAAAAAACAAACAAACTTGGAAAGTAACGGCCGTTCAACGGAAAAAAAAACAAAAAAAACATCACTGCACTTAGAGAGTATTGTTAAAATAAAAAAAAAACAAAAAAAAAACAATTGTTGCTACTATTAACCTTTGTCCTTGCACAAAAAAAAAAAAAATAAAATAAAATTTCGATAATATCTAAAGAAAAAATCCTGTTTATATTAAAACAGAATTTCATATTGAGAAAAAGAAAAATTCAAAGAGAGAGACGCTGGTTGAAAAAACAAATAAACTTGGAAAGTAACGGCCGTTCAACGGGAAAAAAAAACATCACTGCACTTAGAGAGTATTGTTAAAATAAAAAAAAATAATTGTTGCTACTATTAACCTTTGTCCTTGCAAAAAAAAAAAAAAAAGAAAAAAAAATTTCGATAATATCTAAAGAAAAAGATCCTGTTTATATTAAAACAGAATTTCATATTGAGAAAAAGGAAAATTCATAGAGAGAGACGCTGGTTGAAAAAAAAAAACAAACAAACTTGGAAAGTAACGGCCGTTCAAAGGAAAAAAAAAACATCACTGCACTTAGAGAGTATTGTTAAAATAAAAAAACAATTGTTGCTACTATTAACCTTTGTCCTTGCAAAAAAAAAAAAAAAATTCAAAATCTTTTTTTTTTTTTAATAGGAAGAAAAAAAATGGACATACCTTTGAGTTTACTACCGTAACATTTAAAAATAATAATTTGTTCGCCCACTGTATTCTGTGTTATTCTTTCATTAAATCCAACGAGAATAAAATTATCGAAAAATAAATAAATATATAAAATGAACGAACAAATATAATAAATTATTACATATTCTTTCTAAGAAAGAATATCGTAGATCGTACATTTTTTTTTTGTGTTTTTCGTCGTATTTCTTTTTTTTTCTCTTCTCGCTGTCTTGCTTTAGAAAACTAGTTAATAAATCTATTTAAGGATCATTAACAGAAGAAACATACAATTTGAATTATATACGAAGAAAAAAATAATGTTTATGTTTAAAATAGTGAAATTAAAAATTAATGTTTACGTTTAAAAAAATTTCAATTTCAAAGATTTTTTTTTTTAATAGGAAAGAAAAAGTGGACATACCTTTGAGTTTACTACCGTAAAATTTAAAAATAATTTGTTGGCCCACTGTATTCTGTGTTATTCTTTCATTAAATCCAACGAGAGTAAGATTATCGAAAAATAAATAAATATATAAAATGAACGAACAAATATAAAGAAATTATTACATATTCTTTCTAAGAAAGAATATCGTAGATCGAACAGATTTTAGTGCTTTTCGTCCTATTTTTTTTTCCCTTTATTTTTTTTTTAATTTTAATTTTATTTTATTTTTATTTTATTTTATTTTATTTATTTATTTTTTTTTTTTTTATTTTTTTTTCCCTTTATTTTTTTTTCCCTTTATTTTTTTTTTATTTTTTTTATTTTTTTTTTTTTATTTATTTTTTTTTTCCCCTTTATTTTTTTTCCCTTTATTTTTTTTTTCCCCTTTTTTTTTTCCCTTTATTTTTTCCCATTATTATTATTATTATTATTATTATTATTATTCATAATTAGAAAGTATAAGTCAAAATTTCGGTTTGTATACAAGGGAACAAATAAACGTAGGCAATCTGGACTGCGACTAATCCCAAAAGAGAAGACACAATGCTAATCGTATCAAGCGGTTTCTTTTTATTTGTTTATCATGAGGCTAATTAATGGGCAGATGTTATAGTAAGTTCAAACTAACTCTGCTTCATTTTTACCCACAGGGACTTCAAAGTACGTTAAGATTACCTTAGGGTAAGAGAAAATCGATTTCATATTACCACTGTGTATAGCTTGAAGGTAATTTCGCCCTTGTTTCTCTGATTTCAGATTAGCACTGAAAACCATTTATTTATATTTATTTAGATGTGGATTTTCCACCATTCATGTCAAATCTTTGAATTAGAAAAGGAAAGTTGAAATTTCTATTAATAATGAGAAAAGAAGGCTTTGAGAATTTGACACTCAGAGGACATATTGAAGTTAAGAGGTGGACAGTGAGTAAACTATTTAATCAGCTTGTGTAATTAGAGGCAAAACAGGAAGTAGGATAGATGGAGAAAAGGCAAAACAAGACAAAGGATAGGAAGTTGAGGAGAGCCTTGATTTCCCACGCCCTGATGAGACACTGCACTTTAAAGCAGATTAATTTTAGCTTTCCAAACATCCGGCATTAATTATAGATTTGTAATTAAGACTTAGTGATATCCACCATCCCCAAAATTTGACAGTGGCCCTTTAATGGGTTGCATAACCCGACAAGTGCTGACATGTAAAATCTACCATAGATGCCTTGATTCCTTACATGTGTTTTGCAGGTGATTAAAGATTGTAAACAGATTTCCAGATATTATTTGTACTGGGACTGTCTGTTTGTAGTTTTTTGAATTTGTTCATAATATATTTCAAATTCAATTTTCCTTTAGTTAAGTAAATGCCAGTAAAGTCTATAAAGACTAATGAATTATGTGTAACAAATATATAATAGTTTCGACATATCATCGAACGGAAGTGCAGGAGTAGTGCGTAATTATATCATTATTTAAAAGTTTAACGTTATTTAAATTTGGGATTTTTCCAATACGAATTTCGTCTCTCTCTCTCTCTCTCTCTTTCTCTCTCTCTCTCTCTCTATATATATATATATATATATACGAAATTGTACATAATCCGTTACAAAATGAATTAACATCGACATATTTTTAATTTATTTGTTTAAACATTATTTTAATGCATATTCGTATTTGAGTAGATACTCTGTTTTTTATAATTAAGCTGTATCCTTTTTTTCTATCTACCGGCCTGAATAATCGAGAAAACTTTTGATAAACATATGCATCCTCCGGTAGGATTCGTACCTGTGTCCAATACTTTTTAATCCTGCTCAAATACACACACACACACATATATATATATATATATATATATATATATATATATATATATATATATATATATATATAGACATATGCTATTAAATATAAGAGACAATGAATGTCTATTATGTTTAATCATGAGCCGTTCTAAACGTCGTATTTTTGCTTTAATTTCAGTTGAAAATAAAGACAAAATTTCTCCAACATTTGGATAATTATTTATTGGTTTTCTTCTAAGCTTTCGGCTCACATGAGCCATCTTCAGAGAGGTTGTTTAAACTGATATATTATAAAATCCACCATCACCGACGATTTTATTTTGTGTTGACATAAAACTCCGCTTGGCAACGGCAATAGTTACCAAAAATAATAAACGCAGTTCTTAAGTTTGCGATGCGGTTTTATGACGTCACACCGCGGGATAGCGCGAAATGACAACAAAACCATCTAGTCAAATGCAATGTAGTATGTTATTTCCTGTTTTAAAGTTGATTTTATTGAGTGTTGGTTGTTTTGATTTGATGTACATGGCCTCCAATATCTGCAGATTCCTCTTACTGTGTGTATGAGTAAGGATCACCGTATTGTTGACCAATCGAAAGTAATAATCAAATTAAACTCATTATATATTATAAAAAGTTTAAAACAATTGACCTCATAGTCTATAATAACCCAACAGGCACTAAACTAAATTCTTTACAAAAAACCAATGTAGTGTACCAATTTACATGCCCATTCAGAGATTGCATCTCTGATACTAATCAAAAACCTAGTACATATATTGGTTTTACCACAACCACGCTCTCCCGTAGACTTACATGTCATCTTTCTGATCAGAGTACTATTAAACAACATTTCTCTGAAAAACATAAACATGGAGGTAATATCAGACAGATTTTGGTCAACAATACGGTGATCCTTACTCATACACACAGTAAGAGGAACCTGCAGATATTGGAGGCCATGTACATCAAATCGAAACAACCAACACTCAATAAAATCAACTTTAAAACAGGAAATAACATATTACATTGCATTTGACTAGATGGTTTTGTTGTCATTTCGTGCTATCACGTGGTGTGACGTCATAAAACCGCATCGCAAACTTAAGAACTGCGTTTATTATTTTTGGTAACTATTTCCGTTACCAAGCGGAGTTTTATGTCAACACAAAATAAAATCGTCGGTGGTGGTGGATTTTATAATATTTCAGTTTAAACAACCTCTCTGAAGATGGCTCATGTGAGCCGGAAGCTTAGAAGAAAGCCAATAAATAATTATCCAAATGTTGGAGAAATTTTGTCTTTATTTTCAACTGAAATTAAAGCAAAAATACGACGTTTAGAATGGCTTATGATTAAACATAATAGACATTCATTGTCTCTTATATTTAATAGCATATGTCTAGAAAATTACTTGCTGCCTCGATATACTAAATATATATATATAAGCAGCAACCTTTGTTTCAAATAACTTTCATTAAATATGGATGCCGACAAGGAATGTTCAGTTAATTTTTTTATGAATTTTTTCTGTTTTGTAGGAATTAAGGAATATAAAATTGTCCATAATTTTTATTGTTCCAAGCGCTTTCGGCCACTTCTATAGCCATACCACATAGCACACCATGTTTGAGGATGGAATTCCTCGAGTTGAGAATTAATCATTCATCAACCAAACTATCGATTTTATGCGATTCTCTTTCTCTCTCAGTAGTCCTTTGTATTTTAGTGGAATTATTACTTTGCTTTCGGCGAACTGATTAAAACAATAAAGGACCCAGGAAGACAGAAGATGGCAATTGGCATCGCAGAAAAACAATCGGAATGGAGTTTCACATGAGAGATATGCGAGAAAAATTATTAAAATAGAACAGAGTTGTATCTAGCTACTTCAACAGTAACCGTTACACCTATTATCAACCTTGACAGCCTACTGGCAAAAGATGTTACTGGCCGTCCCTGATTTAAAAATATATTGCCGCCATTCGTGACGTAGTTACTTCAGTATAACGATATGTTAAAACCAACAAGCATAAACTTCAATATTACTACACAGTTCAAGCCATTAACGCTACCGAGGTTCACAGTGATCTTATACTCACGTGATCCCCTTTTGTTGTCAATGGCAACATTTCTATGATTCTCTTCAAGCACATGATCCAATCAAAAGAAGGCACGCACGCATTTCTTTGGAACGCCATTACGTGCGCTTACCGAACTGAAGTCGCTAACATTGAGAATGAGGAAGCGACAAACACTTGCAACAAAGATAACAAAAAGGGCCGGTTGATATAACAAAAGGCATTTCCTCTGGCCAGAGAGTAATAGATAAGAAGAATGTTCGAACGCTTCCTATTGGCAATGGATCAATGTTATTTCGGTTGGCCCATAATAAGCTCCTTCATCAAGGACACACACACACACACACACACACACACACACACACACACACACACACACACATATATATATATATATATATATAAATGTAAACTTGTCGTTATACACGTTTCAAAAAACCCTCTGAGTACATAAGCGGAAGGAAAAAATGACAATAAGAAAGAACGAGCTAAGCACCGAACATCAGTCAAAGTACGTAGCCCAAAGAAAAAAACCCGAGACGAGTAATCTAAAACAAAAAGAGCTCAATACGCAAGTAGAGCAAACTAAGTAAATAAGTAACCTAGAAAGCCAACGAACCTACCAAGGTTTCACCAAATTGGATCTTCAGTGAAGATCCAATTTGGTGAAAACTTGGTAGGTTCGTTGGGTCTCTAGGTTAGCTATATATATATATATATATATTTAGTATATCGAGGCAGCAAGTAATTTTCTAGACATATTCTATTAAATATAAGAGACAATGAATGTCTATTATGTTTAATCATGAGCCGTTCTAAACGTCGTATTTTTGCTTTAATTTCAGTTGAAAATAAAGACAAAAATTCTCCAACATTTGGATAATTATTTATTGGTTTTCTTCTAAGCTTTCGGCTCACATGAGCCATCTTCAGAGAGGTAGTTTAAACTGAAATATTATAAAATCCACCATCACCGACGATTTTATTTTGTGTTGACATAAAACTCCACTTGGCAACGGCAATAGTTACCAAAAATAATAAACGCAGTTCTTAAGTTTGCGATGCGGTTTTATGACGTCACACCGCGGGATAGCGCGAAATGACAACAAAACCATCTAGTCAAATGCAATGTAATATGTTATTTCCTGTTTTAAAGTTGATTTTATTGAGTGTTGGTTGTTTTGATTTGATGTACATGGCCTCCAATATCTGCAGGTTCCTCTTACTGTGTGTATGAGTAAGGATCACCGTATTGTTGACCAAAATCTGTCTGATATTACCTACATGTTTATGTTTTTCAGAGAAATGTTGTTTAATAGTACTCTGATCAGAAAGATGACATGTAAGTCTACGGGAGAGCGTGGTTGTGGTAAAACCAATATATGTACTAGGTTTTTGAGTAGTATCAGAGATGCAATCTCTGAATGGGCATGTAAATTGGTACACTACATTGGTTTTTTGTAAAGAATTTAGTTTAGTGCCTGTTGGGTTATTATAAACTATGAGGTCAATTGTTTTAAACTTTTTATAATATATAATGAGTTTAATTTGATTATTACTATCCACTGGTTTAACATTTCTACGTATTATGTTTTTGAGAGTTTTTTCATCTTGCTTATAATTATTATGTATTTGGTTGCAATAGTATAAGTTAATAGTGTTATGTTTATTTTGATGTAAACCATTATTATTAATATTATCATTATTGTTAGAGCTATTGTTAAGTTTGTTGAGATACATTTTAATTTGTTGATCAATAACGGAGTTAGGAAATCCATTATTGACTAGTGTTTGCTTAATGTTACACAACATTAAGCAAACACTAGTCAATAATGGATTTCCTAACTCCGTTATTGATCAACAAATTAAAATGTATCTCAACAAACTTAACAATAGCTCTAACAATAATGATAATATTAATAATAATGGTTTACATCAAAATAAACATAACACTATTAACTTATACTATTGCAACCAAATACATAATAATTATAAGCAAGATGAAAAAACTCTCAAAAACATAATACGTAGAAATGTTAAACCAGTGGATAGTAATAATCAAATTAAACTCATTATATATTATAAAAAGTTTAAAACAATTGACCTCATAGTTTATAATAACCCAACAGGCACTAAACTAAATTCTTTACAAAAAACCAATGTAGTGTACCAATTTACATGCCCATTCAGAGATTGCATCTCTGATACTACTCAAAAACCTAGTACATATATTGGTTTTACCACAACCACGCTCTCCCGTAGACTTACATGTCATCTTTCTGATCAGAGTACTATTAAACAACATTTCTCTGAAAAACATAAACATGTAGGTAATATCAGACAGATTTTGGTCAACAATACGGTGATCCTTACTCATACACACAGTAAGAGGAACCTGCAGATATTGGAGGCCATGTACATCAAATCAAAACAACCAACACTCAATAAAATCAACTTTAAAACAGGAAATAACATATTACATTGCATTTGACTAGATGGTTTTGTTGTCATTTCGCGCTATCCCGCGGTGTGACGTCATAAAACCGCATCGCAAACTTAAGAACTGCGTTTATTATTTTTGGTAACTATTGCCGTTGCCAAGTGGAGTTTTATGTCAACACAAAATAAAATCGTCGGTGATGGTGGATTTTATAATATTTCAGTTTAAACTACCTCTCTGAAGATGGCTCATGTGAGCCGAAAGCTTAGAAGAAAACCAATAAATAATTATCCAAATGTTGGAGAATTTTTGTCTTTATTTTCAACTGAAATTAAAGCAAAAATACGACGTTTAGAACGGCTCATGATTAAACATAATAGACATTCATTGTCTCTTATATTTAATAGAATATGTCTAGAAAATATATATATATATATATATATATATATATTCTACTTTAAAAACAAGGAATTTATTGACAGTCTCAAGACCTCTTTCGTCCGACATCTTATCAGGAGAAAATCGTTGGAAGCACAAATCAAGCGAAAAAACACCTACGAAAATATGGGATCGGTTATGGCTCAACCCCTAGTAAAGAATATCGCCTGTGTTAAGTCGTATAAGAAAGAGTGGTTCAAAATTTTAGCTGGTTTCAATAATCAATTAAAGATTTTGGATTCACTCTGCATATCTTTACGGAAGCCTTCTCTTTGCCGGCAGATGGATTTTAAGTCTCTTTATTTGTTGGGGAATATTTTATTTTAACTGTCCCTCGATGATTATTTACACGTCATTTCTCCTTTCCTCGTTATAAATATATATTTATATGTATATTTATTTTAGCTATCCACCTATTTTTGCTCTTCATTTTCGTTGCTGTTTTTTTGTTTGATTTGTGATTCCAGCAATTTTCTTCTGATGAGATGTTGGACGAAAGAACTCTTGAGACTGTTAATAAATTCCTTGTTCTTAAAGTATTGTACAAATTTTGTATCTCCAAACATTTGTTTATATATATATATATATATATATATATATAAACAAATGTTTGGAGATACAAAATTTGTACACTACCATTAATATATATATATATATATATATATATATATATATATATATATATATATATATTAATGCATGTTTCATTAAATAATAGAGACAAGTTTTGTCTATTATGTAAATTCTTTTCATATTCTCTGATAAGTTTAATAGCATTATTATTAAATGAAAAAAGAAAATTACAATATTCATACATAATTTTTGTAATAATCCAATCTAAGCTTTCGGCTTACAACAGCCATTTTTAAAGATGTCAAATTAAATTGTGTATTTAAACACGGACAAACCATAATGACAAACTGTTTTTATTTAATGGAAGATTTCCAAGCAACAACAAACTCGTGCATTTGAGACGCTGAAATCGAATGTCGCACCACAGTGCGACATTCGAGTAAAAACAAGAAATATTAAGTATGGGAAGCCATTGGAATAAACTAATGGCTTCTGTTATTAATTATAGGCATTTAAGGATATTTTTAGAGATTTTATAGTTTATCTTGTTCAAGTTAGATTTCAACAGTTTTATGTATATAGCTTTGAAAAGTTTTAGATTTTGTTTATTGTTTTCATGTTTAAGTATAGTTGTGGTTTCAACTAGAGTTTTCCGGAATTATGTATGTCTCCAGGCATGTTGTTTTAAATGTCTACAATTGTTAGAGTTATCGTTCAAGTGTAGTGTCAAATATATATATAAAGTGTTCTGTTAGGTGCTACCCAAAGATTATGGAAACGTACCCAAAATGCTAATTACAGGTGAGGGACTCTGAAATCAACCTGGTACAGAAATTTAAATACCTAGGAATTGTACTAACAGAAGACGGAAAGTGCCACACTGATATTCGAAGGCAAATTGGCATAGCGAAAGAGGCATTCCAGAAGTTGTGTAAAGTATTAAGAAACAGGAAAATTTCACTAGAAACAAAGAAGAGAGTACTGGATTGCTATGTGAGGTCGGTTCTTCAATATAGCAGTGAATGTTGAACAATATCTTCGAAGATGAGGGAAAAACATGAAGCAGCTGAAATGTGGTCCTACAGAAGGATGCTGCGAATATCATGGACGAGCATGTGAGCAATGACGAGGTTTTGGAAAGAATGGAGACGAAAAGCAAATTAATACTGAGCATCAGGAAGAGACAACTAAAGTTTCTGGGACATGCAATGAAGAAGGAGGGCTTAGAGAACCTGATACTAACAAGCCAGATAGCGGGAAAAGGAGACACTGGAAAGCATTGGATAATATATTTGAAGGACCTGATGACGGAAAGAGGGTTGCATGTTGCAACAGGAGAAAGCGTGCTAAGAGCCAACAGGAACAGGGAGATGTGGAAAGCCATGATTGCCTACGTCCTGAAAGGACATGGCACATAAAAGAAAAAAAAGAAACAACGAAGAGGTTTCCTCAAAAACAGAAGAAATGTTAAAAAAGAAGGGTGGTAAATTTTTGCATGATAGATTACGAAAGATACGCCAAGCAAGACATGGGGAACGATCAATTACTTCACAGATGTATCGATTTATTAATCATACTTTTCGTACACACCTGGTATATATATATATATATATGGTTGATTAAGATCACGTAATCAGGGAGCCGAGTTCGAATTCCAGTTGAGTTCATTACATTCACTTACGCGCAAATACCCTTGGGAATGGTATTAATCCATCGCTTCTCTCTCCAGCTACGGTTATATAGCTGGTAACCAGTCTACCGCAGAAAGTAATGATAACTTCTTGCGAGAAAATTTTCTGCTCAGTCGTTCAAGCGTGTATCACGTATGGCACTTAACCGACTGACTGACCTAGTAAATTTTGCGCCAAAAATTGACTATCATGAATTTTTTTTTGTCAAAATTTGGAAGTGTCATAGTTCGGTGAACGTAGAGAAAAGTGTTAGGTTGTTAATGACAACATAGGGGTAAGTGACAGGGGATTCAGTTTTATTGTACCTTAGATGCAAATCCAAAAGGTTCAGTTTACAAAGATTAAGTGTGTGTGTGTGTGTGTGTGATTAAAAATCAATTTTTTTTGCAAAATAGCAATATTTGTCAAGAAATGCTTAAATTAAGGAGAAAATGCTCAATACATTTTCAAAGAATGAAAAGGTAGAACAATTTGAGATTTAATTTGTAGAAAAGCAACCTTCCTGCTATCACGGTTTCATCGTATTTGGTTTCACCAATATACTAGAAAGTACTCCTTAGCAAACTTTGAGCCCTGTTAGGAATGTTTATACTACCCCAACCCCGTCACTTACTCTTCGCGCCTTTTCTTTTCTCATTCATCAGTGGCATGTTTATGTATGTAAGAGTGTCCTCTTCTTCTTCTTGTGTCGTGTCCCTTCAGGACGTAAGCGATGATGGCCCGCCACGTTTTCCTGTCCCTAGTAGGTTTTGATAAGTTTTATCTTATTTTTCTCTTAAACCCTCTTCTACCATCCATTTGCTCAAGCTTGTCAAGTATTTCACGTGCTGTTTTCTTCTGTCCTTCTCTATTCGCCCTGTGAATATCAGGTTCTCCAGGCCTTTCTTCTTCATAACGGGTATATATATCGAAATGAATAAGAACAAAGAAAATAATTGCAATGTTCAAAACATTAATTTAAAAGAGTGCTCAATATAAAAATAGAGCAATGAGTATTTATTATTGATTATTACTTTAAAACATGTGCAAACTACAAAATACTATAAAACTGTACATTTTCTTTCAACATTGAACGAACAATGTTTCATCAGGTAGTTAATAATGATGGAAATAAACGCTTTATTTTTTTTTAAATTGAAAACCACCATTTCCTTTTAATTTTGGAATTTTTTTTGTACGAGGCAAAAAGATATTTTAAAGGGGAAAAGAAAGAAAGAGGAAAGAAAATATCAGAAAATAAGATTAGAAATAAAGAAAAGAAAAAGAAAGAGTGAGGGTTATGACACACGTGAGCGTGAGATGTTTATATATATATATATATATATATATATATATATATATTGTGTGTGTGTATTTTGGCAGCATTTTTCATTAATGCAGGTTTCTTTAAATAATATAGACAAGTTTTGTCTATTTATTTTATGCAGAATCCTTTCCTATAGTCTAATGAGCTTGATAGTACTATCGTTAAAAGACAACAAGAAATCGCAGTAATTGTTGATTTTTTTATCCGGTCTGAGCTTTCGGCTTACATAAGCCATTATCAAAGAGTGAACATATAAGTTATTGAAAAAGTAGAATTAAACATAGAGACAAGTCCATTTCAACGTGGCGGATGGCCGAAGATGGTAACAAAATGGTGGTGGTATTGTTCTTGGTCACATGAGGGTATAGTGGCATGAGGGGAATAAGTCTGCGAGCTACTACTGCTATGAGTAGAGGGAGTAAGCGTAGTAACTATGACCTCTTCCGTCGATTACAGGCATTGGAGTATGTTAGTACAGATAGTGAAATTTATTTTATTTAAGCTAGGTTTAAGCAGTTTGATGTAGATAGCTTCTAGGATTTTGAGTTTTCGTTTATTATTTCTTGTCTAAGTATACATGTATTTTCAACAAGTATTTTACTGAGAAGTGTTCGTTGATAATTATGGTGTTTTAAATGTCGGAATATGTTTGAATTGTCATTTAAGTGTAGTGTAAGACGCCTTGAGAGCGAGTTGGTAATCTGGCCAATGTAGATATTATTTAGTTTGTTAAAGATACATTCTCGAAAGGGACATTTGAATTTATAAACTACATTGTTTTTTTGCAAATCGCTAGCGGTGGGGGAGGAGTCGCTGCGGACGATTGAATTGGGTGTAGTAGATTTAGCGTAATTTATGATAAACTTAATTCCTTTGTTAGGGTCGGAGAAATATTAGTGTTTATGAGTTTTTTAAGGATATTTTCGTCTAGTTTGTAGTTGGAGTGCATTTGGCTACGATATAAGAAAGTGATATGTTTAGGATTGGTTAGGCTAGTACCATGTGTTGTTTTTTCCTTGTTAAGATTTTTAAGAAAATGTATTTGTTCATCAACTATGTAATTGGGAAAATTATTGTTGATGAGTGTCTGCTTTATGTTTTTTAGTTCGCTGTGGAAGATCTGTTTTGTAGACGAATTGGTTTTTGAACGATGTAGTAGATTTTTTATTATGGCTATTTTATAATAATGGGGGCATTCACTAATATAATTGAGTGTGGAGGGATTTTTTTAGTGGATTTTTTTATACAGTGAGATAGTGAATTTATTATCATCGGTGTTAATTAGTATGTCAAGGAAAGGAATTTTATTGTCATTGCTAAGTTCATGAGTGAATTTTAAGATATTTGGAAACTGTTTTATAACAAAAGAAGCCTTATATATATATATATATATATATATATATATATATAATGGTTCTTTAGTTATAATTGTTTATTGACTTTTTCAATTATTCTTAAATGGAAAACTCAATCCAAGAAATGGAATGTGGCATCTTTTCTGATTATTATTATTATTATTATTATTATTGTTTTTGTTGTTGTTGTTGCTGTTTGGGTTTCGCGGTCAGGAATTATATCTAATATATCGGAGGTAAATAAAACTCATAATTGTCGAATAAACCATTTTCGAGACGTCACTGTAAAGCACAATTGCCTGCAACAATATAAACCTTAATTTACTTTATATATTATAAGTTATTATGGTTTTGACTCTTGAGGATTTTTGATACGTCACTCTAAAGCACAATTGCTTACAAAAATATAAACCTTACTTTATTATATATATTATTAGCCTTTATGGTTTTGACTCCTGAGGATGACATAATTGTCGTATAAACCATTTTTGATACGTCACTCTAAAGCACAATTGTCTACTAAAATATAAACCTTACTTTACTAATAATATAATTAGTCTTTATGGTCTTGACTCTTGAAGATTATTGATACGTCACTCTAAAGTACAATTACTTACAAAAATATAATCATTACTTTACTATATGTATTATTAGACATTATGGTTTTGACTCTTGAAAATGGCTTCAGGAAAAAGCCCAAAACACTCATTCGGAAATATTTGGACACTCCTTAGATTCACTAACCACTGACCTCCGTTCAGCTCTTTGATTCATTCGCGTCTTGTTTATGACGATAAACACTATCCAGCAATGATGGGGATGTTTTAAAGAACGTAGAACTGTTACTAACTCGAGATGGTAGCACCTTTTGGGGTCCCAACTATGGCTAAATAGTTAACCCCTAAACTTGGCTCAAAACGCTATGAAAGTATAAAAATTGCACTAATACCTTTTCATTGTTAAATATAATCAGTAATTTATTTTTGTAAAACAAAGAAATTACCAACAATATATTTTTGTAAAAGAAATACTCCCAGGAAAAATTAAATTTCGGCATTAAATGACCTATAAAAATTGATAAGACGCTAAACAAACAAACAAATTTCGATTTATTCTAACCTGCATTAATATATATGAATGTCCTGTGAAGGTCTTAACGAAATGGATTTTAATTTAACAACACCGTAAAGATAAAAGAACGCTTCGGTCGAAAGTTTAGAATTAAAACCTGTATAACGATGCATGCTAATGGAATTTGCCTCTCTTTTAGCGACGAAGTTTGATTGATTTGTCAATAAATCCGAACGAGACATGCATGTCTTTAAAAATAGAATTAAACAAAATCTTGAACACCTGGGTCAAGGTAACAAATCGGTTTACGCTAATCGTATATTGTATATTTTTTAGTAGACTTCCTACATATACGCGCACACACACACACACACACACACACACACACACACACACACATATATATATATATATATATATATATATATATATATATATATATATACTTTCTTCAATAAGGTAATTTCTTTAGAGACGTTTTTATTCTCTCCATACAAAATAGCAAGAAAAATTGAATAGAAAATGATAGAAAAAATCATTTTTAATGTCCCTGACATTTTTGAAATCAATAAACTATTTTCCTTGTAAGAGATTCAATGAGAATTCTCTTTTTCAAGTTAAACGACTATTAACTGCACAAAACAAAAGGAAAAAAAAAAAGAAAAAATTCCCAAATGACAAAATGTTTTGTGAAGGCGGATTTTCTAAATAAAACGAAATAAAGTCAAAACCAACTCGTCTCTGACAATAAATGTCGTGAGTAGCCGTAAAAGCGACTGAAAATTAGACACGTACACATTCAGTTCTGCTAATTTCAAGTTTCATTTTATTTTATTTTATTTCTTTTTCTTTGGTACAATCGATAACGATACGATCTTCTCAAATGGAACTCATAAGTATGCGCACGCGCAGTTGGCGTCGTTTCCTTCTGCGCACGGAAACTGCAAACAATCACACATTTACCTACACATACACCTACACTAAAACAGATAATCTATGCACCCGTATCTAAAAGCGTATATATAATTGTCAGATTACTAGTGTTGAAGCTATGTTGTGGAAAAATCGACTGTATTCGGCAGGGGCTTATGGAAGGCGTCATTTTCCAAAGACCTTTCTCATCCGAGAATACATTCTGCCCGACAGAGAAATGTGGGGATATAAGAATTGCTTTTAAAAGCGTCTAATACTGAGAATGCTGTGGACGAATACCATGGAAGCAACGAGGATGTTTTAAGGAAAATGAGATCGAAAAAGATACTCCGGTTTAGGATCAGGGAGAGTTGAAATTTCTGAAACAGTACAGGAAAGCAACGAGGAAGTTTTAAGGAAAATGGGATTGAAAAAAACCTTTTCATTTATGACCAGAGTTGAAATTTCTAGTAATTAATCATAATGAGCAAAGAGGGCTTGAAAAATTTGGCCTTCACAGTACATATCAAAGGCGAGAAGAGCAAATGATAACAGTTTGTAACTTACCTAATGAGCAATGGATAGCAGCACAACACAGGGAGAGATAATAAGAGAACAAACAGTTCTTCATAGAAAAATAGATAAGAAATTGTGGAGAACCATGATCGATCACGCTCGGAATAGACACATCACATAAAAGAAATATTTGGCTTCGTTTGTTTTACGGCATATCAACCTCAGCGGGTTATTTAATGCCAACAATTTTTTTTACAATAGATTTGTATCAATAGAATATGTTCTTTGTAAGAAATAAGTTTGTAGATCAGCTTTCTTTGATGTATTTTTGTAAAGTGGTTTTTTGTTGAGGGTCACACGTATTGCTGGTATATATTTTTTTCAAAAATGTAATCCTGGTAATATTTTTTACTTCAAAAATGTATTTCTGGAATCTTTACTATAAAAGACTATTTTTATGCCTACAGAGTGTTTTGACCCAAGTTTGGGGATAAACTATTTGACCATAGCTGGGAGCTTAACAGGTGCTACCACCCCGGGTCTAAGTGGACCTGGGAACAACAGCAATTACAAGGTGTTTCCATGCTCCTCACAACCTCCCAATCAGAGGCCTTGCTGCCGGGTGCAGTTTATTGTCATACCCAGGGTCATAAAAGAAAGAAGTATCCTCTACAGCTTCATTTACCCCATTTAAAAGATCGACAGGGTAAAATGGTGACGCAGGGAATATCAATTAATCACCGTCGGCAAGTAAGGTGGAGGGAAAAGTAGAAGAGAAGCAGCTTCTTAAAACCGGAGCTTCCATAATCCTGCCAGACTGTCTCCTGCATTCATCGTGAAAATGTAAGCCTCTCTAACATAGGCCTTACTAACCACCTGATAGTCCGCAACAGATGTGAAAGGCCCTTAATTATATATGTCTGTACCACTGAGATGTGGTAGTATTAACATTATTTACATTTTTCGGACTTGTTCTCATCTTTATTGCCATGTTTATGACGTTTCGGCCGTTGTATGCTCTGGCCTTCTTCAGGCGACTGGAATTTCGAACTGAACTCTCTGTTTTGATAACTGGAGTATATTGTTCTCGTTCCATGTGTTATGCCACTTCCAGATGTCTTAGTTATTTCCCATTAACTGAACCTTCTATGTTATTTGTTCATCACTGCTGTAGCTAGGTATTGAACTCACAACTCTTTGGATTAAGTCACTGGATCTAACCAACGATTTTATCCACTGGATCACTTGTTCCTATTTATATTATTTATATTCAGACTAACTTCCTCGTCTTTTTTTGTTATTATCACAATGTTTTAACTGTTATGAGGTCTTTTATCGACACAAGTAACCTTTAGGAAATTTCGAATTGAACACTTTATTTAATCAAAGGTGGTGGATTGTTCTCTTTTCACTGTTCATGTCTAGAAATATCTCGTCTTATGCATTTTACTGCTGCTCAGATATTTCTACATTTGCTTCCACTGGGTTGTTAATCATGAGGGCATTGCAAATAGTGTAAATAATGATGACTCCCTATTGTAGAAATTGAAATTGAAATGAAAAACTCTCCCAGTTATCGTTTTTAGGCATGTTTATATAATTTTGATATAGCCAAAGTGTCATCATCATCATTATCATCATCATCAATCACTTGACGTGACCGTATATGGTCTTAGGGTCGATGGCTAGCTGATCATTTCATTGATATCATACATAAATGAATCCCAAACAAAAAATATAAATATTAATTACATTATAAAAAAATCAAACGCAACATTATTTACTCACATTCGTTTATTAGACATTAAATGATATCACATAGCATCCTCCATAATTTTCCTCGGCTTCTTAGTTAACCTGATGAATATACATGAGCGTTCTGGCATTTAAAAATTTTGAAAGACTATCGACATTTTACTTTTGTTTATAAATACTTGTTACAAAATATAAACCTTACATTGCCTTGATAGACCATCAGAGGACGAAACCCATTTCCAAAGATAATTTGTCTTTATTCATAGTGTCCTTCCACAGATATATCTTTAGTTACATAGGCACGCACACACATACATACACATACACACACGCACGCACACACACAGTATGAAAGGTAAAAATATTAACATCGCAGCAATGAAAAGTGCATACATATAGGAAAAAATAGGAAAAAAAATACTACCACCGTGTTATAGATTTTGTTTTTCTAATCATTTCACCCCAATCAAGGCAAGACCACCACTAGTGCACAGGGGATTACGAAAGAGAGAAAACACTGGATACGCGGAGTGGTAAAAGGATAAAAGACGAATGGGATTTAAGAAGATAGAAGATCAAAATTGACGTTGCATTTAAAATTTTGGAGATTGTAGCAATCAGGAAAGCAAGTAAACGGAATGAGTTTCACAAGTGGGAAGTGCGAGAAAAGAAACTGTTGGAGGAGAAGTGTAGTTACATTTAAATATTCCAAAGGTAAAACGGTGGGACCTAGATGCCAACCTAGTAGCAGGTTTAAATTCCCGTGGAAGGAGCACCAGAAAAAAAAATGCACCATAGCAGTTGCCATGAAAATATTTCTAGAAAAGACAGAAGGAAGTCATACATACGTCGAGCACCGTCTGCCCCAATCTGTGTAAAGACAAAATCTGCCGGCTTTTTATGTATGCCTCAGTCAGTTATACAGATTTTTCACGCCCACCTACAGGCATTTAATTAGTCCTAGAACATTAGGTAATTTACATGACGGGCAGATAGGTCAGGTCCACTACAATATATATATATATATTCTAGCATTATAGCCAAGCGTTGCTCGGGTGTAATGAAAGCTATAAAACTAATCCATGGTCCTGGAGCTCAGACTCTTTGGGCGCTGGCACGAAAGAATAAAAAGCAATAGTTGTTTCCAGTAAAAGCAAAACCGTAGACTGAAAGAAAAATGAATGGATGTAAGTCAAATTTTGATTTCCTGGTATCGATATCAAATAAGCTTTTTTCGTCGTAAACTGAATTTTGAAGGCTAAATAAGTCCTCTGAGTAAATGGTATCATGGCTGAGACTAAGAACTACAATTATACCGACTTAGAGCCAAAACCGTAGCAAAAACTAAAATAAAAGGGCTGAAAAAAATACAGACAGATAAACACACACACACACACACACACACACACACACACACACACACACATCTTGCTTTTTATATATATATATATATATTATCGATTTTCTGCACTATTGTAAGAATTGCAACCTTGAAACTTCTGAATATCGTTTCTTATGTCTTTGTCTATGAGTGTATCAAATTTGATTAAAATCGGACCACTCCTTTTATAACCCGATTTTTTCGATTATCGATTTTCGATATTTATCGGGGGTACCTCGACAAAAAAAACCTAGCTAAGAACGCTCGCAGACGCTTATAGTACAACTGTGTAAATTTTCAAGCAAATCGGTTCGTCCGTTTCGAAGTCTATAAGTAACGGACGGACACACACACACACACACACACACACACACACACACACACACACACACACACACACACACACACAAAGTTCCATTTATAAATAAGTTTAGATATATATAGTCATCCGCAGACAGATCTGTTTCGCTGTATCACAGCTTATCAGTACGGTTAGACATCCGATTTCTTCTAGTCAGGATTGAAACCCGACCGAATTGGCATCAGTCGGCGATTCTACCTCTGAGCTCTGGGCTCGGTAGAAGAAGACGGACTTTTAGCGTGTTATATACAATGTAACATTCGCCAGAAGCTGGGAATGTTCAAATTCATTACCGAATGACCGATGCGTAGATGCTTGAGTAGCTATTGTTTTTTCAAAGTCTACCATTCCTCTAAAGTGTCTCAATCAGGGTCTGAGAGCGTAAATAGTATATACTAACATCATAACCCGGCGTTGCCCGTGCAACTTAGAATATTTTTACTTAGATGATTAATGCAGCGTGTTGCGAATTGCGAGCGCTTGTAGTCGCCGCCTCACTTTAAAACTCAGTTATATAAATAGAATAATTATATAAAAGATTGTTTAAAAATTATTACAAAATTCCATTAAAAAAATCTATTTTCTTTTGTTTTGCGTAAACGTGAGTTGATATTTTGTGTGACATTTTAAACAACATTGCGTTTGTTTTTGTTTCAAAATTACGGAGTAAAATATTGTCATTTGTTTGTTGACTAAATGAATTTAAGAAATTTTTGAAGAATATTCAAAAATGTAAACATTTAATTTTAGAGGAAAAAGTTACATTAATGTCACACGAATTACAGGCAGTTGATTTCCTGCATAAAATATTTAGCGAAAAAAAAAGCCTTCATTTTTTTTTTTTCAATTTTATTTTCTGAAGTATGAAATATTAAATCTGAAAAAAAAAAAGACTTAAATAATTAAATTAACCATTGGCACTTTTTTTTAATATTTTGAATCTGCTTGAAAAAACGCTGTTTTTGTTTGTTTTTTTTTTAAATATTTCTTTTGTTTCAAAATTACGGGGGAAAATATTCACGTTTTTTTGTTGACCAAATGAATTTTTAAAACGTCGGAATAAAAATTAAATATAAAGGCTCATTTTTTTTTTTAGTCGCGTTTGACACGTGTCATTTTATTTCTGTGACGTAATCTAGCAACCATCTTAGATCTTAGATGTTTTACGGAGCAAATGTAAACAATCGGCTCCATTGGCCAAAAAGTGCGAAAGGGAAAATTGTTGAACTTAAACTAAAAAAGTATGTGTCGACCTGGCTTCCCTGTAGATATGTGTCCCTAGAAAGTTTGAATGGCGTAGCTTAAAAATGTAGGCGTGCATAAATTACAGTTACACACAGACTCACAGATTGCCTTATATATATATATATATATATATATATATATATATATATATATATAGAGAGAGAGAGAGAGAGAGAGAGAAACAGACAGTGCTATGGGTAAATTATAGGTATTTTATTTTAATTTAGCGCATGCGCGTTGTTTGTTTTCGATTTTGCACATTATAGTAGGATCAGTTAAGCTCTGTCTGTAAGAAAGAAGAACATTATGAGGCAAAGATCTGAAAACGATATGCTGTACTGTTTGGCATTCGCGCCGTAATGTCGAATAAAAAATATTTCGGAGTGTTTGGTTGTCAATCTGAGAACAATGTAGAGAATTCGAAAATAGTTGCATGAGTCTAATGGTGATTACGAAGGTACAGCAGCTAGAAAAAAAAGTAACTCTGATCATTCTGGCAAGAAAAAACTCCTGAATGTGTTGATGAATGCCTCAGACTCAACACTAAAACCCACATCAAGTGCCTTGAAGAGATAGTGTTGCACTTGGTCAAGTGGGTGGCTGCTGAAAGACCTTATATTTGGCAAAAGGGCTCTGCACCATGTCACACGAGCAGGAGAACCAGATCAAGGCCGTCAGAAAATTTCTTTGACCACATCACCCCCGGCAACCTAACAGTCTACACCGTAATCTCCTTGATTATTGTGCGTGAGTGCAGTTAAGTGAGACATCAACAAAACTTAAAGAAACCATCTAGAAGTGTTTCAGGAGATTCCAAAGTCGTCTGGAGTCCGTGGTTGAAGCCAATTAACTTTATAATATTTACAAAATGCCTGTCTAATCAAATTTTTATATAATTCCAATTTCCGAATTCACTTGACCACTATTGAAGTTATGAATAAAGTTTTCAAAGTTCATATAACCGCTAAACGGGAAAATACGTCTCGAATATTTATACATGTTCTTATTTTTGTATGCGTATTAAACATTTCGTAAGCATATTAAATATTTGATGCACACATTAATATATATCTTGTCCGAAAAAAGATATTTAATGTAAGTTGTTTATTTTGTATAATAATAGCAGGGAATAGACCTTTCAGGTTTTTTCTTACTATCGATTGTTTCGGTCATTATCAAGAGCAAGGTGTTGTCTGTGTGAGAGATAATTTTCTTTTTTTAATATACCCATGTATTTTGAGAGTGCTGTAACTTGAATCAGAATCTATCTATCTATCTATCTATCTATCTATCTATCTATCTATCTATCTATCGTAGTCTCTTCATTATCTATCTATCTATCTATCTATCTATCTATCTATCTATCTATCTATCTAACTGTTCATATCTATCTATCTATCTATCTATCTATCTATCTATCTATCTATAACTGTTCATATCTATCTATCTATCTATCTATCTCTAACTGTTCATATCTATCTATCTATCTATCTATCTATCTATCTATCTATCGTAGTCTCTTCATGATCTATCTATCTATCTATCTATCTATCTATCTATCTATTTACGTACATCATATGATGAACTGAGGTTCAGTCTTGAAATGGTGTAACGGTTAGCAAGGCTATCTCGCTAAAATCATTATAATTGAGCAGTGAGTTCGTTTCTCACTGGGTGTCCTATACCTTCACCACATCTAAGCTGCACTTAGAAAATAATCAGTCATGGGTTTTAGAGCTGAATCATTGCCACTAACCCTGAGTTCCGTAGCAGTATCATTAGGACCTGTCCTATCGAGGGAGTACTAGGTACATGCAGATAAAGTTTGTCTTGTCCTGTTCTGAAACCGATCTCAAATATATACGCCATTAGCTTACAAAATCAATTAATCTTATTCGGGGTGCTGGGAATAGAATATTGTTTTCATTCAAGGATATATTTTAAAATTCATTTTCTTCTTCCCATATGTCTAATGGACAAGATGCTTAAAATAATGTTAGAACTCCTCCTGATGTATGAAGCATCAGTATCCGAAGTAAAACTGTATCGACAGCCGATAAAGTCTGCTTCAGTGATACGTTCTCTTTAGACATATAGGCCGAGAGATGTTAGGATTAATTTTAGTATTGAAGGTCACACTTAGGTTAATCCTATCTATCTATCTATCTATCTATCTATCTATCTATCTATCTATCTATCTATCTATCTATCTATCTATGTCAGTCTCTTTGTCATCTATCTATCTATCTATCTATCTATCTATCTATCTATCTATCTATGTCAGTCTCTCTGTCATAAATCTATCTATCTATCTATCTATCTATCTATCTATCTATCTATCTATCTATCTCGATCTCTTCATTGTTAGTTTATCTATGTATCTAGCTATGGCAATTAGTCTACCGCAGAAAGCAATTGCAACCTACTGAAGGGTAAACTTCTACCCAGTCAGTCATGTCTCTTTCTAGACATGATGGCCCAAAACCAGTATCACGTATTGCACTGAACTGACTGACTGACTGAGCGTACAAGAACGCCAGAGAAGACAGGTGCATTAGCAAGTTTATCTGGAAGCTACTATGTGCACATCCTTGCCTAACAATTTCAATGGCTGCTTCCACCATGTAAACTGGTGGGTCAAACCATGTCTGCTTAGGATAAGCACACTTGGCTAAAACATAAAGATATATAAACGCTCCATCCGAGAAGCAAAAGACGGGGAGTCTTTAACAACCTCACTAGAAGATTCACGTTTGAAGAAAACCCCCAAAACTATAAACTCACTTGCTGATATTAATTAAACAAATTAAATATAAGTAAATATATAATAATATTACGTACTTGAGATTTACTCTCGTCTTGTCTTTAACCTGCACAAGGATAGCAAAACAAAAGCACTGGTTGCCCTAGTAATCATACTAAGAAGTTTGCAAGTGTGGCTAAAAATTACTTATGAACACCCTAGAAAATATCAATCATTGAGATTTAGTACTTCTACAGTAACTACACCCTTGTGTAAATTATTTCAAACTACTTTAGTCTGCTTTCTTTCATCATACCGTCAATTTTAGACCTACTGCAGTGATAGGGTGTAATCGATTTCTTTTTTTTTTTTTCTTAGATAAGGTCATTTTCAGTGGTGTACAGTCATATATAGAATAAATAATATATAGATATATTCACCCTTGTGTAAATTAATTGTAACGATCGCTTTACTTTCATTTCTTTTATCATACGTTCTGTTTTAGACCCACTGAAGTGACAGAGTGTAACTGATTTTTTTCCTCAGATTAAGTCATTAAGAGTGGTCTGCAGCGATATGAAACCATTTTCTGGGTATATGATGAAATTTGTTTGGTTTTGAAAAATATTGCGCCATCCGTGATTGTAATCGATTTTTATCACATCCAGACATTGTCGATTAGTTGTCCTACGGCCATTTTATATAACTGAATTTTCTCCAAGGAAGTGTAGAAAAATTGTAACGCTGCATGAACACACTGGCAAGCATTACAGGGAGAAGACGGATATTGTTGGTGTCACCCCCTCAACTATCAGTCGTGTAATAAAGACAAAAAAAAAAAACTTGATCCATTAGTCTAAAACGCAAAGAGAAAAACAAAATCCGAAAGAGAAAAACGTGATCAACGAAAGTATAAAAAATTCCAGGAAGACATTATTCATTTTGTTTCAGTTAATTTGCACATCTTGAGGATGTCAAAGATGCGTCTTTAGTCTAAACTGATAGAGTTAATCAACGTAATATATACTTTCTCATTGTTGATGCTATAACTGTTCCCGGGTGCTAATATGTCGCATTGCACTATCATTCAAGAGTACACCATAAAGATAAGCGAATTGTACCCGCTTTTTCTGCATTAACTGTTTCTTTTTTGGTCTAGCACATTATAGAAGACGTTACACTCCATATTCCACCGGCCACAGAGCATAACTTTTTTCGAGTGTAATCCTGGTTTGGGAATGGATTCTCCTTTTCGTTAAAGGGTACTAATTTTCCATTTTCGCTGAATATTATTATAGATAAATCACTCAAAGAGGAAGGCTCATCAGAACACTAGCTATTAAAATATTTGTAGAAAAGGCAGAGTGAAGCTACGTTAGGGCGGGGTGGGGAGGTAACTGAAACCGAGATTTCAAATCGAGGCTGATAATATTCCAGATTCTTCGGCTTTGTTTTTTAATCGTTCCACCCCAAGTAAGGCGGTACCGCCACTGATGTGCAGGGGGCTACATAAGAGTAAAAGTTTAGATAGGAGAGTAAAGAGAGAGAGACGGACCAGTTACAGCGGGTGTCAGAGAAAGGGCAAGAGAAGGATGGGAACACATGTGTGAAGACAGTTGAGAAGGCAGAGAGAAAGGAAAAGAAGATATACAGGGTGATGAAGAAAGAACTGCAGTCAAGTGGATAAGAGATGGGTATTGAGATTGCATTTAAATTCCTGGGGGGGTTGTAGTCGTCAGGAAAGCAAGTATACGGAAGGGAATTCTAATGTCGGCAAGTGCGAGAAAGAAGCTGATGGAGTAGAATTGACGGCAGCATTTGTTTGATCTAACTGTGAATGGGTGGGACCCAGTTGCCAGTCTGGTTACACGAGTAAACTCTTGTGGCAGGGGCACCAGTGACTTAAGTTCGTCGGAGCAGAAACCATGAAAATATTAACATTTGTTTTTTAAAATAATCATATTATACACAAAAAGATGTGCTTTGTGGTGCAATGGATGTCGGCCCGGAACGAGAAAACGTAGAACCGAGTTCAATTTTCAGTTAATTCGTTGCACTCACTTTCACGCATATACTATTGGGAATGATATTAATCTGTCTCTTCTCCCTCCAACTATGGGTTAAGAGGCAGGGCAGATTGGGTTCTATAGCCTTGATTAGCAATCAGTCTACCGCAGAAAACAATGTCAACATACTGCCTAGTCAGTCATGTCTCTTTCAAAACATGATCACCCAAGTATCACGTATGTCACTTAATTGACTGATACAAAAATGAATAAACCAACATGTTTACAATTTTATATCAAGCATGAAAATTCCCTGATAATTTTTGTGTTAAGCTTGCATTCTTTCGAGTCTAGGAAGAAGAAGACGGAGAATACAAGACATTTCGAATTGTTACATTTAGAAATAAGTTATAACAGAGGGAACAAGAAAAAGAATTGGCAAAGCGCCTCAAAAAGATTTATTGCTTTCTGATCAGGAAAAATGTGTAAGTTTTGCTTCCTGAGCAAGTTCTTGTTTTCCGGAATATTTGTCTGCCAAAAATGGTTGACTGCTTACCAGAAATGGGACTGGCTGTTAATCAATGTTTCAAAAACGAACAATCTTTCGTCAAAGTAATTATCAGATTGATATAGAATTTTTTTCTGTCGTCATTCCAGTAGTGTCACTAAAACTGTTAAAAACATCAAGCAAACTATCCGACCGTGAAGCATCGTTCAGCAAGAAATCTGTCGTTTGAAATTCTGCAAACAATTATTGACGTGCTCGATCATTTACAATAATTTTTTCATAAACTGCACAAATCCGTTTTGCGAGTTTTTAAATATAATTTTACCTTTCTTAAAATAATTTTTTCAGTTACCCGCAAACTCCACAGCTAGGACAATGCAAGCTAAAGCGACATTTAAAATAAAAAATTAGCAAAAAATAAATTATGAGTGTATCTATGCAGTCAAAAATGACGCTAACATATTTGAGAGGATTATAATATATATATATATATATATATATATATATATATATATATATATATAAATTCCGAAATTTACATTCCGTTAAATAGCAAATTCAGCGAGAAATTTCTCGCTTCCTGAGTAACGATCAAAAACAAAAATTTATTCATTAAAATAAACTTTTGATCGGTGCTGATGAAGCGAGATTTTTTTCGCTGAAACAGCTATGTAAATTTTGAATTTATTGATATATATATATATACAACAAACACATCAATCTTTATTATAATAGAGTGTATATATATATTTATATGTATATATATACGTACATATACACATATATACAAACATACATATATACAAACATACATATATACATACATATATGTATATATATATATATATATATATATATATATATATATATATATATATATATTCTTCACGACTCGATGATATAATTTTTGCAAACAAATAAATTAATAAGGTACTGTTAAAGAACAAACACGTGGCAAAGCTTTTATAACTGGTAGTAAAGTTTAATAGCTATTAGTAAAGAGAATAAACGTTCGCCGACGGTGCCTCACTATTGTCTCACCCTCCATGATGGTGACAGAAGTGAAATATAATATATATATATATATATATATATATAGAGAGAGAGAGAGAGAGAGAGAGAGAGAGAGAGAGAGAGTGCTGTGTATAATTTATAAAAGATTTTAAATTATTCCAATGGGTAATACATATTTCACTGCGTCCTGATATTATTATCGCGGCTCGTCAGGTCCAAATGGTACAACAGTTGGTCCTCAAAATTTGGGGTCCCATTTGGGTCTGACGAGCCGCGATAATAACATCAGGATGCGATGAAATATGTATTACCCATTTTAATAATCAAAAACTCTTTTATAAATTATATTACTATGTTAAATTAAATAAATGAATTTAACATTGAGTTCTCTTGAGTTCGTCTCTATTGTAATTAACTTGGATTCTATACCAAGTGTGCTATGTTTTATATATATATATATATATATATATATATATATATATATATATATATATTGTTGAGTAAATCAAATAAAATTACTTTAATTAAATTGTTTATTTTCGGTCGATATACTTCATAAAAGATGCAATAGTTCTTGTCCTAATACTTTTGCACAGTACTCTATATATATATATATATATATATATATATATATATATATATATATATATATACACACAGCAGACTTTATTACTATAGGGAGAATTCATTCTAACGCTGGCAACAAAACTCGAACCAACAGGCTAAACCTATATAATTTGTCTTGCTCTGATGGCTGATGTAATTGCGTCAGGGCTCATTTTTCGAAACCGGTTAAAAAGGTAATGTTTTGAATGGAGAATTTCAAGGCAGGTCAACATGCCCTCCCCTCTTTGATAATGTATACTGCACAATCCTACTACTGGGTGCGATGGCTAAACTGTCGCCATTTTATACTTTTTATTTTGCGCATACGTGTCGTTTGTTTTTTGTTTTGTCGACTGAACAGTATATTAGGGTAAGTTGGGCACGATCTGTGAGAAAAAGGAATACAATGACGCAATTCACTTTGCCAGAAATTTGGAAAAAGCATGCTGTACTGCGTTGCATTTGTGTCGGAAGCCCTAACACAAACATTTATTTGTGTGTCAATATAAGGACAGTGCAGAGACTTTGGAAAGTGTTGGATGTGTTGTAGAACCTGAAAATTAAGGTTGACGATCGGCTTGAAATATAACAACGGACACGGATATAAAGATATTAATCCATTCTGTTTACCCTCTTCAGCGACGGTTGTGTGTAGAGAGATAGTCACAGTAAAGCACACATATAAGGGAGTGACGGCTGTAGTTGTCTTCCTTGCATTCTTTTTGAGTCCTGTGGCTTCGTCTCTTTTTTTTTTTTCTGACCCGGGAAAACTCGGTCTTATATATAAGTCCAAGCCCTGTTGAGCTTCACTTAATTACATCATCACCGGGCAGGCACACTTGCCAATTGTTGTCTTTGGCTAGTTGCATTTCGACGTCATCACATTCCTGCTTTTCCATTGTTCAATTTTTTCCAACTTTGACACGCTGATGCAACGCCTGTTCATTTGTCATTGTTTCTGACACCAAAAACCATATCTTTATCGACTTACTAAAACATAATTCAATGTTTTCCTCATTGTTTATATTTCCGGCCTTGAACGCTGTTTCTGCATTATTTTGCCTCTCACCGAATAATTTAATTAAATTATATTGTCTTTCACACAATACTCTTTTTATTTTACTGTATTCCAGTTTCGAGTGTAATCATCGCGTGTTTTCTTTTTCTTCTTTGACAGAAATAAATTCTTTTTACTCAGAATGCATAACAGATGAGTCTCATGATTACAAAGATACGGTATCACGGAAAACTCATTTTGATCGTTCTCATAAGAAAAGAACTCCTGAAATTTTGGTGAAACCCAGTTCATGATTAAAGATCATATGTCTGAAAACGGGTCTCTACACAATGTCACACAAACAGGAGAGCCCAGTCATGGCTCTCAGACAATATCTGCAATAAAATCACCCCTTACATCTGGCACCTAACTCTCCAGACTGCAGCCCTTTGATTATTATGCGTGGGCTCAGGTGAGCGAGCGTTTAACAAAAACCCCTGTAACACCAAAGAACTGAAAGTAAGGATTTTAGCAGCATTTATCAACTTAAACAAGGCAGCCGCCCAGAAGAGTTGCAAGATATTCCAAAATCATTTTGTGACTGTGGTTGGAGCCAATGGCGATTTTATTGAATAAATTTACCCCTTTCAAGTTATTTTGTGTAATTTTGGAAAATATATCTGTTAAAGTAAGATGTCGTTATTATTATCATTTTTGCGTCATTTAGACGATAATTTACCTTTCGCAGCTTGTATATCCATTTTCCTTAATTTAGTTTCTTTTTTATTTACTAGAATAAATCAGAACTCTAGAGACCCTGAAGGTCTAAGGGTTACAGAATGAAGTGTGCGATATCAATATAAGAAGAGGTGATAGAAAATAAGTTGGGAATAAAGTGAACGGATAAATATTGACCCTTGGCCTGAAGAGGTTAAGAATGTATTTTTAGGAAGCGTCCGTCTTTGAATCTTTTCCCCAAAGTGATAATTCTAAGAAAAAAAAAATCAGTCTGAATGGAACTTTATCCTTGTAACATGAATACAAAGGCAATAAGGGTGATTCAATTCCGTAGAAATAGCTCGGCGTGTCCTAGCTATAAAAATGAACTGGTGGAACTAAAGACGGAGGCTCATCTGAATATTTGAGGTAAAAATAGCGATAGGCTTAAGGTGTTGCGTCTCTAGGAAAGTTAATCGTTAATTTCATTTTTAAAATCTTTTCATCTAAGCAAGACAATGAACTGGTGAAACTAAAGATGGAGGTTTATCTGAATATTTGTGGTAGAAATAGCGATAGTCTTAAGTCGTTGCGTCTCTGAGAAAATTAATCGTTAATTTCATTTTATTTAATCTTTTCGCTCAAGTAAGACAATAAAGTCACTAAGACGCAAGGATAGTTACTGAGTGTTTGAAAATAGCAGAAAATACTTTTAAAGAGAAAGACTAACAAAAGAACAATAATTAAGGAGACGAAAGACGACGATTGGTATTGCATTTCCATTTTTGATGATCAAAGTTGGCTGGGAATTAATGAAGAGAAAGTTCCACAAGCAAGAAAAACTTAGTATAGAACCTGCTCATCAAAGCAACTATCTTGAAAATATTTATAGAAAGGACACAGTTAAGCTACATTACCGCGGTGGGAAAGTGACGTTTGTTTTGGGGTAAAATGTACTAAATAAAAACATTTAAAACAAACATTTAAAATTGGGGATTTCAAAACTTAACAGGCGCCTTACATATAAAGTCGTATTCCCAGTAATTTTCTGTGGTAAAAAATGTTGGTGGATTCCAAGCAGCTAAAGAGGTCAAGTGGAAGTCTCTTATATTTTTAGGCTTGGAATAAACCGCCTATATTCATAGCCTCGAAGGGGTTGGCAGAAATATCAACTACATAAGACAAGTAACATTTTCACAGTATTATGATTTTATTTTAAAATAAAAGGTAAAATGTGTAATTCAACAAACAATAAAAGATCAGTGAAGTTTATGGAAAAGTTTTGTGAATGATCATACGTGTTAAAAGTGGTTTACCAAATTTTGTACGCAAGATTTCTCGCTGAACAATGCTCTACAATCGGGTAGATTGGTTTTTAAATTTATTCTGACACCGGCCACTGGAATGATGGCAGGGCCAACCCTATTTTTATCCGATTGCTTTTTAAATTAATTTTTTAATGTATTAAACATGTAACCGGACTCACTGCCGGTTATCAGTCAACCATTACAGATTTTTTGGCAGTCAAGTTTTCCGGAAAACAAGAACTTGCTCAGGAACCAAAAAGTTTTGCTTACATTTTTTTCTGTTCAGAAAGCAACAAAACAATTTAAGGCGAAATGCCAATTCTTTCATGTTGATTTTGTTATGACTTTTTTCCTGGATAAAAAAATACAAATTGACTTCTACACGCCACTTCAGAGACAGAAGAATATAATCTTCATACAGAGAGGTTAGGGTAGGCTTTATGCGTCGTAAGAAATTGTAAATTAAAAGGTTAATAAACAAAAAAAATGTAGATTGACCAACAAGGAACGAGTTGAAGAAGCTGGTCTTAAGAATGGAAGCAAAGGAAATAAAAGGTAAAAGATCGAAAGACAGGAACGAAATGAAACTTTCCAATTCAAGTAAACATCACGAAGAGACATATTTAAGTTGTGGAAAAAGTAGAACGAAAATTGCTTTTTCAACAGTAAATTTGAGTGATGGACTTTTAGCTACAATAGATTAGGCTACAGATTGAGGTCTTTCGACACAACTTAGAAGACAATTGACTCAAAAGGTGTGATAATATGCAGTATGAATAAGACGAAATAAAACTAATCATAAAATAAGTGAGCATTATTTGGTGTAACGATTAGCAACTTTTATTGGCCTTGTACCACATCACTTCTACACTTAATAGATCGCTAGTATTTTTTTATAATCATATCGCCCAAGCAAGGCATTTTATTGCCATTGTTTTGCAAGGGAGGAAAGTTATGAGAAAGAGTGACAGGTTATAGCGGGTGTCAGAAAGTGGGTAAGAGAAGGATGAGAATACTGATGAGAGTGGAGTAGACGGAGAAAGGAACATGAGAGAGAGAGAGAGAGACAGAGAGAGACAGAGAGAGACAGAGAGAGAATGCAGGTTAGTGAGATAGGAGATGACTATTGACCTTACATTTAAATTCTTGGAGAATATATCTATCTATCTATCTATCTATCTATCTATCTATCTATCTATCTATCTATCTTTTTTATAACCATATAGCCCCAAGTAAGGCATTTTATTGCCACTGTTTTGCAGGGGGTTACATAGGAGGAAAGTTATGAGAAACAGTGACAGGTTATAGGGGGTGTCAGGAAGTGGGTAAGAGAAGGATGAGAATACTGATGAGAGAGAGCTGGGCGGAGAAAGGAGCATGAGAGAGAGGATGCAGGTTAGTGAGATAGGAGATGACTATTTATATAGTATTAACAAATAGTGTATTGAGCCAGAATTTTGAGGTTAAAAAGCAAAAGTAAAAAAATCGAGTAAAACTAGTAAAAATAAAAGTAATAATGTAGAGTGTATAGAGCCAGAGTGTTGGGATAAAAAGCAACAATAATAAGATGGAATAAAACTAGTAATTAAATAATAGTAATAATGAAGAGTGTATAGAGCCAGAGTGTTGGGATAAAAATCAACAATTATAACATGAAATAAAACTAGTAATAAAATAATAGTAATAATGAAGAGTGTATAGAGCCAGAGTGTTAGGATAACAAGCAACAATAATAAGATGAAATAAAACTAGTAATTAAATAATAGTAATAATGAAGAGTGTATAGAGCCAGAGTGTTGGGATAAAAAGCAACAATAATAAGATGGAATAAAACTAGTAATTAAATAATAGTAATAATGAAGAGTGTATAGAGCCAGAGTGTTGGGATAAAAATCAACAATTATAACATGAAATAAAACTAGTAATAAAATAATAGTAATAATGAAGAGTGTATAGAGCCAGAGTGTTAGGATAACAAGCAACAATAATAAGATGAAATAAAACTAGTAATAAAATCATAGTAATAATGAAGAGTGTATAGAGCCAGAGTGTTGGGATAAAAAGCAACAATAATAAGATGGAATAAAACTAGTAATAAAACAATAGTAATAATGAAGAGTGTATAGAGCCAGAGTGTTGGGATAAAAAGCAACAATAATAAGATGGAATAAAACTAGTAATAAAATAATAGTAATAATGAAGAGTGTATAGAGCCAGAGTGTTAGGATAACAAGCAACAATATTAAGATGGAATAAAACTAGTAATAAAATAATAGTAATAATAAAGAGTGTATAGAGCCAGAGTGTTGGGATAAAAAGCGACAATAATAAGATGGAATAAAACTAGTAATAAAATAATAGTAAAAATGAAGAGTGTATAGAGCCAGAGTGTTGGGATAAAAAGCGACAATAATAAGATTGAATAAAACTCGTAATAAAATAATAGTAATAATAAAGAGTGTATAGAGCCAGAGTGTTGGGATAAAAAGCGACAATAATAAGATGGAATAAAACTAGTAATTAAATAATAGTAATAATGAAGAGTGTATAGAGCCAGAGTGTTGGGATAAAAAGCAACAATAATAAGATGAAATAAAACTAGTAATAAAATAATAGTAATAATGAAGAGTGTATAGAGCCAGAGTGTTGGGATAACAAGCAACAATAATAAGATGAAATAAAACTAGTAATTAAATAATAGTAATAATGAAGAGTGTATAGAGCCAGAGTGTTAGGATAAAAAGCAACAATAATAAGATGGAATAAAACTAGTAATAAAATAATAGTAATAATGAAGAATGTATAGAGCCAGAGTGTTAGGATAAAAATCAACAATAATAAGATGAAATAAAACTAGTAATAAAATAATAGTAATAATGAAGAGTGTATAGAGCCAGAGTGTTGGGATAAAAAGCAACAATAATAAGATGGAATAAAACTAGTAATTAAATAATAGTAATAATGAAGAGTGTATAGAGCCAGAGTGTTGGGATAAAAATCAACAATTATAACATGAAATAAAACTAGTAATAAAATAATAGTAATAATGAAGAGTGTATAGAGCCAGAGTGTTAGGATAACAAGCAACAATAATAAGATGAAATAAAACTAGTAATAAAATCATAGTAATAATGAAGAGTGTATAGAGCCAGAGTGTTGGGATAAAAAGCAACAATAATAAGATGGAATAAAACTAGTAATAAAACAATAGTAATAATGAAGAGTGTATAGAGCCAGAGTGTTGGGATAAAAAGCAACAATAATAAGATGGAATAAAACTAGTAATAAAATAATAGTAATAATGAAGAGTGTATAGAGCCAGAGTGTTAGGATAACAAGCAACAATATTAAGATGGAATAAAACTAGTAATAAAATAATAGTAATAATAAAGAGTGTATAGAGCCAGAGTGTTGGGATAAAAAGCGACAATAATAAGATGGAATAAAACTAGTAATAAAATAATAGTAAAAATGAAGAGTGTATAGAGCCAGAGTGTTGGGATAAAAAGCGACAATAATAAGATTGAATAAAACTCGTAATAAAATAATAGTAATAATAAAGAGTGTATAGAGCCAGAGTGTTGGGATAAAAAGCGACAATAATAAGATGGAATAAAACTAGTAATAAAATAATAGTAATAATGAAGAGTGTATAGAGCCAGAGTGTTGGGATAAAAAGCAACAATAATAAGATGAAATAAAACTAGTAATAAAATAATAGTAATAATGAAGAGTGTATAGAGCCAGAGTGTTGGGATAACAAGCAACAATAATAAGATGAAATAAAACTAGTAATTAAATAATAGTAATAATGAAGAGTGTATAGAGCCAGAGTGTTAGGATAAAAAGCAACAATAATAAGATGGAATAAAACTAGTAATAAAATAATAGTAATAATGAAGAATGTATAGAGCCAGAGTGTTAGGATAAAAATCAACAATAATAAGATGAAATAAAACTAGTAATAAAATAATAGTAATAATGAAGAGTGTATAGAGCCAGAGTGTTGGGATAAAAAGCAACAATAATAAGATGGAATAAAACTAGTAATAAAATAATAGTAATAATGAAGAGTGTATAGAGCCAGAGTGTTGGGATAAAAAGCAACAATAATAAGATGAAATAAAACTAGTAATAAAATAATAGTAATAATAAAGAGTGTATAGAGCCAGAGTGTTGGGATAAAAAGCAACAATAATAAGATGGAATAAAACTAGTAATAAAATAATAGTAATAATGAAGAATGTATAGAGCCAGAGTGTTAGGATAAAAATCAACAATAATAAGATTGAATAAAACTCGTAATAAAATAATAGTAATAATGAAGAGTGTATTGAGCCAGAGTGTTAGGATAACAAGCAACAATAATAAGATGGAATAAAACTAGTAATAAAATAATAGTAATAATGAAGAGTGTATAGAGCCAGAGTGTTGGGATAAAAAGCAACAATAATAAGATGGCATAAAACTCGTAATAAAATAATAGTAATAATGAAGAGTGTATAGAGCCAGAGTGTTGGGATAACAAGCAACAATAATAAGATGAAATAAAACTAGTAATAAAATAATAGTAATAATGAAGAGTGTATAGAGCCAGAGTGTTGGGATAAAAATCAACAATAATAAGATGGAATAAAACTAGTAATAAAATAATAGTAATAATGAAGAGTGTATAGAGCCAGAGTGTTGGGATAAAAAGCAACAATAATAAGATGGAATAAAACTAGTAATAAAATAATAGTAATAATGAAAAGTGTATAGAGCCAGAGTGTTGGGATAAAAAGCAACAATAATAAGATGAAATAAAACTCGTAATAAAATAATAGTAATAATAAAGAGTGTATAGAGCCAGAGTGTTGGGATAAAAAGCAACAATAATAAGATGGAATAAAACTAGTAATAAAATAATAGTAATAATGAAGAATGTATAGAGCCAGAGTGTTAGGATAAAAATCAACAATAATAAGACTGAATAAAACTCGTAATAAAATAATAGTAATAATGAAGAATGTATAGAGCCAGAGTGTTAGGATAAAAATCAACAATAATAAGATTGAATAAAACTCGTAATAAAATAATAGTAATAATGAAGAGTGTATTGAGCCAGAGTGTTGGGATAAAATCCCGTTTTCATTAAAGTTTTCCACATGAAACCAATTTGCATTGATAAGAAAAGGTAATAATCGATTGGAGTCAGATCAAATGAGTCAAGTGAGTCAAGTGGAACAGATGAAGTCCCAATAATCCTCTGTATTCGCTGCCAATGCCGGGTAAAATACAAGGCAATTTTATGTTATCCGAATAAATTCTGACCTACCACGTATGATTAGTCATTAAGAGAAAACATTCGTCATTATGGCTTCAAAAACTACATAATTACTTATTACTCTATCTCAAATAAATATATAGAAATAGACAAACATAGATAGATAGATAGATAGATAGATAGATAGATAGATAGATAGATAGATAGATATGAGAAAATGTAATTGAATATATAGAATGAAGCAGAATTAATTATTTAGATAGATACATAGATATGAAAAAATAACAGAGAGATATGAAAACATATGAATATTAAAAAAATAGATATGAAAAACAGCCATGGAAAAACATGTTCCCTTTAATCCACGGTGTACGCTGCCAATGTCGGATAAAATCTCAGGCATGTTAGTGTACTCCAAATAGATTCTGAACTACCACGCATGATTAGCAATTAAGAGAAAGCATTCATTATTACAATTGGTTCTGAAAAAAAATGGTAATCACTTATGACTCAACATAATATTTACGCGTTACCCGCACACAAGTACGTATACGGAGTGATAACCAACTTTAAATAATTAATTTTCAGGAATTTGCAACTCTCTCTCTCTCTCTCTCTCTCTCTCTCTCTCTCTCTCTCTCTCACACACACACACACACACACACAAGCAAAGAAACAAACAAACAAAATTACAGTTTTATATATTAGATGAACTTTGTTTAATCCTTAATTTTCCTAATCTTTTTCAGCTTATAAAGAATTCCCGCCGGATCTATTTACAAACGAACAAAGATATCATGGCGCAATGGTACTGCACTTCATCCTCGTCATTTATATGTTCATAGCCTTGTCAATCGTGTGTGATGAGTACTTTGTCACGTCACTGGATAAAATATGCGAGGTAAGCAAAGCGTTTCTTTTAAAATTATTCACTAACGACCACAGGAAAAATCAGTGCCTTATTTGTGTCTTCAGCATTTATCCCTCGATCTCACCAAAATTTAGGAATAAATTCTATGAAATCGTTTTTTATACTGAAATTTTATAATGCCAAGTCTCTTTAGGGTTGTGGTCCTGGGTATGACAATAAACTGCATCCGGCAGCAAAGCCTCTGATTGGGAGGTTGTGAGGCGCATGAAACTACCTCTTAATTGCTGTTGTTCCCAGGTTCATCCTAACCCGGAGTGGTATCACCTATTAGGGTCCCAGCTATGGATAAATAATTAACCCCCAAACTTGGGTCAAAAACTATGAAAGTATAAAAATATACTTTTATAAAAATATATACATAAAAATAGACTTTTATAGAAAAATATACATTTTTGAAGGAAAAAGATTACCAACAATACATTTTTGAAAAAAAAAATAATACCATAGCCCATTTTTGAAGGAAAAAATATTCTCAGCAAAACTTTTTTGAATACAAAACTAGAAGACATTTTCAGTTTTCTAAAATAAAAAAGAATTGAAACAAAAACAATTTAATTAAAATCTGACTAAATCAACCTTCTCACTATAACTAAACATTAAAACTCCACCTTTTTGGCATTAAATAGCTCACATATGCCGTTAAACAAAACTCCCACTTTTTGGATGGAGACGATCACGATTGGGTATAAACTACATTCGGTGGCAAGGCCTCTGATAAGGAGATCATTCAACGATCATGACTTTTCACAGATTACTGTTTATTATATGTCTATTGTAATATATTGCGTGGTTTTCTTTTTCACGGTTTGAAATTCAGTGTTTTCCTTCTCTTGGTTTGGTTGCCACACAAAACTAGAAGTCCCAGTTTATCGACGTCTTTGGTCTTAGCTGTTTGAAGATGAGATTAGCGGTTTTGTGAAGTGTGGAACCACCTCTTTATTGCTGCTGTTTCTAGGGCCATCCTGATCTGGGGTGGTAGCATCTGTTAGGGTCCCAGCTATGGGCAAATAGTGACCCCCCCCAGACATATGCAAAACCCTATTAAAGTATAAAAACACATTTTTACAGTAAAAATAGTAGCACTACACTTTCGTATAGAAAACATTACCAACAATTATAGTAGAAATTTCCAACATGAAAGAATTCCTTCATTAAATTATGTCTTACAATTTCTTAAATCAAACTCTATTCGAAAATATAACTACAACAAAACTTCAACACAAAACGCACATATCACCGCCTCTAGTAACTATATTCACGCAAACATGTATAGGCACAAAAAATGAATATCATCTTTCATGTGAAAGCAGAATAACATATTTTTCTTATTTCAAAGCTCCCACAAAATTAAATTTCGCTATTAAATGACCCATGAAAGAGTTGGTATGCCGTTAAACAAATAAATCAAGCATTCAACGATAATGACTTTTCACAGATTCCTGTTTATTATATGTCTACTAGCAGTATAACCCGGCGTTGCTCGGGTGTAATGAAAGTTTTAAAACTAATACATGGGCCTGGAGCCTAAAGAATATTTGAGTGAAGTTTGGTGAGAATCGGATAAAAATTGTGGATTTGTATAAAGGACATACATACAGATAAACAGACACACACACAAACACCTTGCCTTTTATATATATATATATATATATATATTATCGATTTTCTGCACTATTGTAAGAACTGCAATCTTGAAACTCATGAACATCGTTTCTTATGTCTTTGTCTATGAGTGTATCAAATTTGATTAAAATCGGACCACTCCTTTCATAACCTGATTTTTTCGATTATCGATTTTCGATACTTATCGGGGGTACCTGGACACAAAACCTAGCTAAGAACGCTCGCAGACGCTTATAGTACAACTGTGTAAATTTTCAAGAAAATTGGTTCAGCCGTTTCGGAGTCTATAGGTAACGGACACACGCACAGACAAAGTTCCATTTATAAATAAGTTTAGATTGTCATATATTGCGTGGTTTTCTTTTTCACTGTTTGAAATTCAGTGTTTTCCTTCTCTTGGTTTGATTGCCACACAAAACTAGAAGTCCCAGTTTATCGACATCTTTGGTTTGAAGACGAGATTCATGCTTTTAGCATGGGTATTTATGCGTAAATAAATGTATTAGACTAGACCGGGATTTGAACGCGGTTCGCTAATTACACTTTTTGCGTGTTATTACACCACACTGAATGACTGAAATAAAAAAGAAAAGCAAAGGGAAGCGATTTGGTTAAAAAACAAATAAGAGTGAAATCTGAGAGAGACGGAAAAGGAAACTGGATGAATGAGATTGAGAGAGAGAGAGAGAGAGAGAGAGAGAGAGAGAGAGAGAGAGAAAGTGAGAGAGACTCTTGGACTGAGAGACTACAATGGTCACTGAAAAAGAGACTAACAAATAAACAAAGACGAAGAAATTTTAGATAAGCAATTGAAAAGACAGACTAAAAGTGATAAACTTTTAACTAGAAGATTTACAGAAAGCGATAGGTCAATATTAAGCAAGAGCAAAATGAAAGAAACTGAAAGAAAAACACTGATAGATCGACATATAAGCCTAAGAACCTGAGAGACTCTAAGTGAAGAGAAAGAGAGAGAAAGAGAGAGAGAGAGAGAGAGGGAGAGAGAGAGAGAGAGAGACTGAAAGACAGATATTTTAAAAGTTTTATACGACCAAAGCTCTCTTTGTTACTCCTGGCCAGACCCAACCGGAAAACAAGTTTCTGGTCAGGTTTGGCTTCCATTTCCGCCATTGCTCTTTTATTTCAACGCCAAACGCTGTCTTTCAGAGTTAACAAATATATGATCGCAGTAGAAAACGTCTGATTCTTTCCGCATTGCTGGAAAGACGGAGGGAAAATCGATAGATTTTAAAACCAATGACCTGAAACATTTTTACACACTGGTCATTCGCGTTAACCTTGCCACATATAACATTTTTGCCGCCTTCGCTTGTGCAAACGTCATTTGTACGCGAAGTCAGTAACATTTTCACATGTGTTATCGATAAAATAAAATGTAATTCTCAATAGACTTGTTCTCTCTCTCTCTCTCTCTCTCTCTCTCTCTCTCTCTCTCTCTCTCTCTCTCTGTTTAAGAAAGAAATGCTCCTGCCCTTATCCTACCAATAAAGATGCTGGTTCTTAATTTGACCTTTCTCGAACAATATACACGATATAACCGAACAGTGACACAAAAGACAATCAGTAAAAGACATTATCTATTGAAGTAGCAAAATAATAATTTACATTATTCGGACTGTCGTTCTCATCACTATTGCCATATTCATGACGTTTCAGCTTTCTTCATGTGACTGAAATTTCGATCACTACAGTAGATTGTTCTCGTTCAGTGAGTCACACCACTTCCGGATCCTTAGTCAGGTCCCTTTAACTCAACACGCTAAGATTTTGTTCAGTATTGCTGTAGACAAGTATTGAACTCACAACACTTTTGGTTGTCACTGGATCAAACCAACGCTTTTAGGCTATTTAACTTTTGACCCAAAGAGTTGTGAGTTCAAAACCTGACTACAGAGAATTACTCCATCCAATCGTCAGTGGATATCAGCAGTTGACTATTTATACTTCTGAATTTTTATTTTTTATATGCACTTTTCATTGTAGCTGATGAATGAATGGAAAGGATATCACCAATCTTCTTCACTATACTATATATATATATATATATATATATATATATATATATACTCAAACGCATGTACCCGCTAAATGTAACCTAAATCACTGAAAACTATCGCCCGGTTCACACTCCACCCACGTCTATTGAACAGGTGTAGAGGCTCATCCCTTGTTCCCTGTTTAGGATGTGGTTTCCGGCTTTCTCTTTTCCAATCTTTTCACTCTTTTCTTTTTTTATTTTCAATTGGAGTAGATAGACTAAACTATCGCCCAGTTCACACTCCACCCACGTCTATTGAACAGGTGTAGAGGCTCATCCCTTGTTCCCTGTTTAGGATGTGGTTTCTGGCTTTCTCTCTTCTAATCTTTTCACTCTTACGTAGCCCCCTGCACATCAGTGGCATTACCGCCTTGCTCGGAGTGATATGATTAAAAAAAAAAACAAAAAAAAACTTTCATATTATGAAGAAAAACGCTCCAAATTTAATAAAAACGAAGTTTTTCTATCAAAATGTTTATGTCATTATTAAGAGGAAAGATCAAAGTATTTCTTAATTATTTAAAAAAAAAATTAATCTCTTCTAAACCCTTCGAAATTTTGATAAAAAATCTTGTTTTGAATTTTTTAGCGGGTAACTAAATCTTTAGGAGAGTTTAAAATGATAATATTACATAACTCAGTCTGTTTTTGTTTTTTTCAATGAAAAACATAGTTTGGAAATTCTTGTAAAAATCAAATAATCGTCGGATTTTAATTAAACTTTTAAGACTTATTCACAAATGAATGAAATTATTTTTTAAATTATTTTAAGAAATCTTGGTAAAAATATTGTTTTTTACGTCTGTTACCCCCACGCCACGTAAATTCATGGAATTTTAAGAAATTAAATTTTGTTGGTAAAATTGGTTTTATTAGTTAAACGCAGGACTCATTGGGGAATGTGAATGATGTATTATTTTTCAAGCATTTTGCCTATATTTCAAGAAACCATTTTTTTTTATTTTTAAAAATTCAATGTAAAATTTAGTTATCGAAAATGAGTGGAGGTAGCTACTTTGAAATTATAAAAATAAGGCAGAATTATAAACAAAATCCGTTAATTATTTAAAAATGCTTGATTCCATAAAATTATTCGTCCTTCCTTTGACAGGTGTTTTTAATATCTTGCTGGATCCCCCCCACACACACACACACCATTACCAGAAAAGATTCTTGGAGGAATTGGTTTAGCCACCAATTAACTCGACAGATTCACGAAAGAAAGGAAGATTTCTAGCTACAAATATAACGATAGCGTGTGCCTCACTCTGAAATACTATTTAACAGTTACTTAGTCTTGAGGTAAGTTCATCATTCTCCTCCGCAATAAAAAATAAAAGTTAGTCTCACTGATTATTCTGAAAGCAGCTAGTTTGATTCGAAATGAATTTCAATACTTATTGCCTTCTAGCAGACAAAGTGCATGTCATCCGGAAAAAAACTATCACACTGAATTTGAGCGAACGCGCTCACAATGCTTCACGGTAAAATCGACCTAGAGTCACACTCCGTTTTTGTGGTGACGATCCGGTAAATACCGAGTTTGATCGACAGTTTAATGAACACTCTGAGTACCTTAACGCAAAGGAACGATTAGTAAGCTAACTTCCTAGGCTATTCTTACCAAAGTGAGTTTCATCTTTACTGAGTGACCCTCTCTTGAAACCTTTTGCCAAATTAAAATATCGATAGAGCGCCCTGTTTTGAGTGTAATATTTTTTAATGTAAAATGGAATAGAATATAATAAGGTTAATGATTAGGGAGAAAAAAGAAAAGAAAAATCATACGGCTTGTTAGCGATGTATCTTTTTTCTGAAATGCAATAGTAAAAAGTCCCACCAAAAAAAAAAAAACATGTGGTAGTACATTTATTTTGGCTCTTGAATTGGCGAATAAGCAATTAGATAAAAGGTGAGATTTCTGGGTTAAAAAAAAAAAAAAAAAGTTTCTCCCTTCAAAATTCTTCACTGAGAATTTTCACCTCTATAGGAACACGCGAGTCTGAAACTTCTAAGATTGAAAAGTTTCACTTATTCACTCACTTCACTCACACCGTCACTGACGAATTGTTGGCAAAACTTTCCCCTTTGGGACAATGAAAATAGCCAATACAGACCATATGCGTTCTGCTATTTAATACTAAAAAAACCTTTCTCCCAATGAAAAAACATCTGATTTTATTTTCAGTAACAGACAGAGAAAGCATGTCTTTAGAGTATTAACTTAAAGACAGCCGTAAAGACTAACGTAGTGATACAACTGACTAATCTAGCGACGTAACAACGACCAGGGATGCTATTTCGAGCCATATAATCATATATTATGTCGTGATTATGTCATAGCAATCTAATAATAAAGAGTATTAAGGTTTATCTGACGAGAAGTAGTTGTTTCGTAGACCATTCATACTAGGCTGATTTTGATCTTTACTGGGTACCCCACACATATCGAGTCGTACTAGGCTTCGTTTATTATGGACTGTGCGCCAGATTGTGCGAAACCCTCTACATATCAACAACAACAATGAGAGATCTAATCTTACCCAAGGACTTCAACATGGGTTTCGTACAACCTGCCTAAACCCCATACAAGATTTTAAGATATATTATGCGGCTTCTGATTCAGTAATTAGCTTATCTTGGCATATCTGTTTAGTCACCTGTTTTTTTTATACCTGCCTTATTTAATTTCTGTTCTTATAATTAAATTAACCTGATTTGATCAAGCTCTTTACACACACACACACACACACACACACACACACACACACACACAAATATATATATATATTGCTCTCGCTAGTCGATAGAGCACTTTAGAAAGGGTGGTTGATTTCATGTTAAAAATGACTGCTTATTGCTTTACGCTACGTTCTTTGACTACTGGATTGAACGCTGCTGTATTAAGTCTCGACTATCAAATTGAACGCTCTAAGTAATGGGGGTTTGCTTACATCCTGTGAATAATCGACTGTGAAAAGCTGCTTATCTCTGTCGTGTACGCATAGCCGAGTGGTAAGATGTTCGTCTAATGACAAATTAGTCGGATTTCGATTCCAGCTTGAAGCTACACTAATAATCCAGCTGCACTGATGAGCTGTGATACAGCGAAACAGGCTTGTCTGCAGTTGATTATATTACGCAACTCTAATTCTGATAACCTATTAGTCCAAAATCATGAACACATGAGGAATGACACAACAACAACATTCCCCTGAACAGTGAGTTCAAATTCTTTGTTTATTCCTCTCTCGTAGAAAAAGTACACAGGCGTGTCAAATAGTTCCAACTTTAAAATCTTTCTCTTCTTACTTCAATTTATTCAAAAGCCTAATATCTAATATCATCAGTGTTATTGCCAATATTGTTTTGTTGTCTTTTCATTACTCAAATTTCATTAACCGGCCTATTAAATCAACACACATACATGCGCGCGCTCCAATTCCTTTTATATACTAACTCTAGAAATAAGGAAGTTTTTAACAACTCCAAAATGAAATACCTTAATGCAATAAAAAGAAGTAAACTCAAACCTGGTTTAGAATAATCTATTAAAAACAATGTAGGCAGAGAATAAGCAGAAATTGCGTAAACGTAACATTATTTAGTTTAACCCACTCTTCAGCCGTCATGTCTAAACAAACATTGGAAACTTCTTCCTAAACGTAATTCTCAAACATTTCTACCACTTACCCACACCGTTTAAGAGATTTCAATTTAAGTTCTCTCGATGTTCATAGGAATTAAATCTGATACTGTTAGGGTACCATTTTTCAATTTATTAAGAGTATAATTTAAATAGACAAAAAAAAACAACATGGAGATAAAAAAATTAAAATTAAAATTTTAAATTAAAAAATAGAAAAATAATTTGGTACACAACACCATTTAATGGTTAGTACTAAGTCAATAAATTCCTTAATCGAGTTCAGAAACACTTCTCAATTAATAACTCCCGTAGCAAAATGTTTAATAAAAATACAATTGAACTTAGTTATAGCTGTATTGATAATCTTGATATGATAATTAAAAAAAAATAAACACAACAATAAAATTCTAAAACATTATAACAAAATTAACATTCATAACCACTCTATTATAAATAACGACAATAATGCTAATACTTGCAATTGTCGTAACCCAAACAAATGTCCTCTACAAAATAGATGCTTTAAAAATTCCATAGTATACCAAGCTATCGTCTCCAATACAGAAAATCCAAATCTTATCAAACATTATATCGGGAGTAGTAAAAACACTTTTAAGGCTAAATTTTATCAGCATAAATTATCCTTTAATAATGAAATCTATAGTAACTCAACTTTTCTCTCAAATACTATTAGCAATCGAAAGATGCAAATAAAATTCCTACAGTGAAATGGAAGATATTAACAAAAGCTAGAACATGTAAATCGTTACATGAAATATGTTTTCTTTGCTTACAAGCAAAAAATCGTATAATTAAATTTCCCCAAACTAAGTTATTAAACCAACGTAATGAAATTATCACTTTGTGCCATCATAAGATAATTTACACTCTAAAATTTATCTAAATTTATCTCAACCTGTTTACTATTTGCTATAATCTATAATCTTATCTCTTTTAGTTAATTATGTATTCCTTAATGCTAATCTTTATTAACTGTTGCATTGCTGTGTACTCTTACTTTCATTAATAGTCATCTCTAAAATCTAGTAATTCTGTTTTTAAAATTTATCTTTATGGCCGTACGTTTATTTCTTGAAATTGTTTGTTTTTATGTTAACAAAATCCTTTAAGATTAATATTTTGTTTTTTTATTGATTTTATTTTTTATTTTTAAGTCTCATCGCATCTAAAAATAATACATTTGCAACAGTTTTGTTACTTTCTTATTTAAGCAAATGACATTTCCTGTCGGATAAACATCGCTACACTTTGCCCCAATATTCATTAGTCTATATCCACAATTCTTTTCAAATATAATAACCTCCTACCCCACTACAATCTTCTAACATGGTTGCATTTTTTTATTCTTCAGTTTATTTTATTTTAAATTTTCTTATCATTATACATATGACCTGATAAATGAACCACATTTCACTCACTGATGATGGTGTATTGAACACCGAAATTTAATAGCTTTTGAGTTGCAGTATGCTATTATTATAATAATAATAACTATATACTTATAAATGTTCTACTACTGCATTGTTTACTTTTTATAAGAAGTAAACATTAAACTGTGATATATATATATATATATATATATATATATAGTCATCCGCAGACAGATCTGTTTCGCTGGATCACAGCTCATCAGTACGGTTAGACTCCGATTGTCTCTAACCCAGGATTGAAACCCTACCGAATTGGCGTCAGTCGGCAATTCTACCTCTGGGCTATGGGCGCTCGATAGAAGAAGGCATACTTTTTAGCGTATATATATATATATATATATATATATATATATATATATATATATATATATATATATATATATATAGTTTAAACCACTTATATATATTGTGTATTTGGGCAGCAAATTTTCTTTTAGACATGTCAAATTAGATAAATTACAAACAGTGTGTCTGCTTATTTTTAATAAAATCCGTTCATACTCACGGATAATCTATTGCGTATTATAATTGAAAGACGTCAGAAATGAGCTGTAACTTTAACAGATGTTATCATCATTCATTTCTCAAGGTACCCAAGTACTTTCAATCTCTTTTCAAGATCATCTTCAGGGGTGTGAGTTATGGTAACAAAAAATAACCGCAAAACTAATGACGTTACAACATAAAAAATTCCCTTTTGGTTAGTTTTCACGTTCTAATGAACGTTAGCAATTTGTCAACCGTTATATTTGAAGCAGAAAAAAATTTCAGTAATTTTTAGCAACGTGGTTTTTGCGGTTATTTTTATTACCATAACTCACACCCCTGAAGATGATCTCAGAAAGATATTGAAAGTACTTGGGTGCATTCCTAAAATGAATGATAATAACACATGTCAACTTTACAGCTCATTTCTGACATCTTCCAATTATAATATGCGAAAGATTATCCGTGAGTATGAACGGCTTTTATTAAAAATAAGCAGCCACACTGTTTGTAATATATATATATATATATATATATATATATATATATATATATATATATATATATATATATTCACAATGACTTTGTATATTTTTTCATTCACATACTTTTCTGTGTTACGATGTTTGTGTATTTGGTATAAAGTACAGTAGAATTAAGTTATTGGATTTTATTTAGCCTTTTTGATCATGGTATGGTTGTAGATACCATAGAAGGAATTTGTTTTCGTACCTACATTTGAAAATGAACTCCATTCTTTTGTTTAGTTGGTTCTTTTGTTCTGGAAAGCTCATTATCACTTTTTTTATCTTCTACTCAAAGGCTATATTGTTTTGATGTGAGTTGGTGTTATTTTTTCTTATTTTTAATATTATTTTGGTATGTTTTTGAGTTGCCATATATGCTTCGATAGGGTAGAACTGCGAACATAATTTCTATTGTTAAATGTTATTTATTGTGAATAGTTTATCCGTTTCCGGCAGTTTCTTTGGCAAACAATTGGAGTTAATCCCACAGACTCGTTATTTCTGTTAAAAGAAAATATTCTTTCAATTTTACCTTTTTTTGTTAGGAATTGCTTTTCAAAGTCTGACTTTATATCTCTAACCAAATTTTATATCCTTGCAAAAATATTTCAAAATAAACTTTTACGTATTTATTTTTGTTTAATGCCTAAGAATAATTTCCATTTTTTATTCCGAGACGCGAACGAGAAAATTGTATACTTTAGTTCCCTTGAAAGAATAAATAAATACGCTTCATAAAACTTTTCTTAAAAACAGAAATTGCCACGGGAATAAGCGTTTCTTCGGAAGAAAAATGTCGTAAATATTTTTCTAAAATAGATTTTTACCCTTCTACTACTCCATAGTAAAAATCACCAATGGTAAATTTTAAAGGAAAGGTAAGAATTTTCTTAGTCGGCGAAGGGCTCAAATTACTTTTTCAAAACGATCGATAGGGGTCACGACAAATTTCTCTTAATAAAATGGGCGCGCGATCCTAAAAAATTTGGGAACATCCAATCTAAATATCGTATAAAAATTGTCTATTAAAACTTAACGCCTTGAGCTCCTTAATAAAATTAAAAAATCAGCAAAATTATCGGTCCTGATATGGTGGCTCGGTTTCAGTCACTGTTGTGGAGTAGTTTTCGCACTGAAGGTTATAATCGGGTTATGTCGGTTGCTAATCGACTTAACGTACCCAAAATGTTAGCAACTTGGTAATCTTCCACTGAAAGCTGAATCCGTAGTATTCGGCTAACTGCCGACTAATATCAACTGCCTAGTAGTTCTACTGAACTCCAATAGAAGTCTAAAGAACTTTTATGAACTTCCCAGGTACTTCAATATTTATTTTTGTATTATATATACAAAAAATGTGGCACCAGGCCAAAATTGAGGATGGGGAAGACTGGTCATCAACTGTCTTAACATTATATCGAGCTAAACTCAATCACTGACCCAAACATTCCGCAGTATTTCTTGCACCAAAACACTTTCATATTCACCTTTCTTACAACGTCCACCATAATACCTCAATGTTTCCATAAAATCCTAACTAGCAACCCCATATGTGCAATTTTGTCTGGGGGGGGGGGGGAATAACAATTTAAAAAACCCAATAATTATTTAGTTGCAAAATAACTTTATACAAGAAACTTAACAAAATAGTGTTTGTAATGAATCCCCCACCCACAAATCCTTACTTGTGATATATCCGTTAACTGGACGAAATCAATGCAGGACTATAAACACATGAACCAAACACTCACACAAAGATACACACATCCAAACACAAAAACAAATATGAAAATCACACCCGAAATACGAAAGGCGACCCGCACCCACCAGAGAACTGACATATCTGATCACCTAAACAGAGGGAAGGGAGGGAGAGTTAAACAAAGAAAGTAGGGACAGAAATAAAACGGGCCGATGACCACACACACCCTAGCTTCCCAAGAACTTCTCAATATTTATTGTATGAAAAATACAATTGTGGCGCAAGGCCGATTTTGAGGGTGGGGAAAAACTCAGGTTGGTCTTCAGTACCTATCCTATACCTAGCTAATCCGACTCACGACCCAAACATGCTTTACAATTTCTCATCTACCACAAGAACATGACCATCATCATTCAATCCTTCATACACCAAAATACCTCAAACATACCAGGGACCTAAAAAAACCAAAAGAGTATAAAAATTTTATTGTGAATAATAAATACAAAAGTATATTTACAAATATATAATCAATTTACAGCGAAGATGGCTAGATGTAGCCGTAAGTTCTATGCTAACAGTTCCTTTTCTCGCACTTCTCGCTTATGTAATTCCTTTCTATGCTTTCCAGCCAACTTTAATCTCCAAAAAATTTAAATGAGACGTCAATCGCTAGCTATTGTCCTCCTAATTACTCTTTTCTTCTCACTCATGAGTAATGTTTCTGTTTCTAATTCTTCTACACTCAGTAACCTCTTGTGTCTTAGTGGCTTTACTGTCTTGTCTGAGATAAAATCGATTAAAAATACATATAAATTCTTACTGTTAGTCAATACAAACCGGTCGAAACTTTCTACAAAAGGATAAATTTAACTGCTAGAAAATTCTAAAAAGTCAGTGTCTATTATATGCAAGATATTTTTGTTTTCTAGCAATTCGTAACCGAAAGTTGGGGTAAGTGTTACCCGTGAGTTTGGAATATACATGAATATTTACTGGAATTACTAATTGTCGTATTAATAATTTTCTTCAATAAAAACAAGGGCATCAATAAACGATAAGAAAGAGAATAAGAAAATATAGTCTGTTGTGGGACCTCCCCTTTCTCTATGATAATGGACTCGACTTGAGTATACATATACTTCTGCCATTGAGAGATCCGGAACTGATACGTAAGCTAACAATATTTACTTTTGTAAAAAATACAAAAATTGTGGCACAAGGCCGAAAAGGGGAGGGGTAGAGGTTGGTACTCACTGAACTATCCTATACCTAGCTAAACAATATCACGACCCAATCACTCATTACAATTTGCGCATTCACAAGAACCCATCCATCATCTCCCAATCGTTCACACACCACAATACCACATAACGAGATACCGAAGTTATCCAGTGATTACCGCATCAAAAGTCAGAATAGCTGTGAGCTTCGCTCAGCTAGAATAATATACACAGATAAACTATTTCCAACGACTTCACTTCAATACTTGTATATATTTATTCTTTACTAATATTATTCCCGGATTTAATAACCTGCGTTCAAGTTTGTATATTACGTTCAATATAACCTACTTTTCTATCTCAATATCTGTTTTTGTTGTTCATTATTTTGTGCGGTTCGTCACCCGGAATCCACAACATAGTCAAATATGAGAGAACCGGCGAAGGGTGAGATAATGGATAATCTTAATTGTATGGGAAGGGATAAGGGAAAGAACGTGAAGATACAGGAAAAGGTTTAGAGAAAATCAGCAGAAGCTTTAGATAATGAGTAAGTCGTATCGGAAGGGATAAGGAATAGAGGCAGAAGATAGCCAAAGGTTTAGAGAAGATCAAAAGCATGCCATAAAGGATAATCTTAGTTAATTGTATTGAAATGGATAAGGGTAATAATGAGAAGATACAGGCAAAAGATTTAAAGAAGAATAAGGGCGTGTGCTAATTGATAATTGTAGTTGTATCGGAAAATATAAAGGACTAAATGAGGAGACGGAAACAATTAGCAATAGAAGAGCAAAAGCATGAGAAAATGAATAAATTCTTTTGGAAGGGATAAGGGAGAGAATGAGAAGATACAGGCAATAAGCTCGAGAAGTGCAGGGTTATGAGATAAAGGATAATCTTAGTTTTCAACACTTGAGGAATTGCTAGGATTCAAGTTGATATAATTCGTCATCTCAGAAATTCAACCAAGAATTGTCTGGATAACTTTTGTTAAAAAAAAATGATATCAAACATCGTTATACAAACTAAGCAACCTCCCTAACAGACATAATGCACTTAGAATTTTCCCGAACCAAACCAAATGACGTCATACACCAGCAACTGCGCTTAGCAATGTTATCTGATTGTGACGTCATGCACACGTAACGCTATTACCCTGTTAACTCATTATCCGTAATGTCATTCAACACAATGGCGTGAGCAAAATTTCATAACCATTTCTGTTAAAATTTTGTTTTTTCTTTCTTTCTTTCAATCTTCCCATGTACACTACCGGCCATAAGTATTAGGCAAACCGTTGTTTTAAAAGAAATAATGTATTTCATGCTATTTTTAGTATTTATTGCCAAGTGGATAATTCTAAATGAAAATAGAATGGTTCTTTTGTTATTATTACTTTGCAAAATTTTACAAGGCAAGGAAGCAAAGATGAACTCATCCGAATCACCCTTAATTTTCTTCATTCTTTCATTGATGAAACTGCAATATAGGTAATTATTAAATATTTATAAATTCATTTGATGCACATGTTATTGTGCAGTATTGACAATACCGAAAAATATGAAATACATCGATTTTTTAAAACACCGTGGTGGCCTAATAATTATGGCTGGTAGTAGGGTATATGCACACACACACACACACACACACACACACACACACACACACACGCACACGCACACACACACACGCACACACACACACATTTGAGTTCGACGTAGAGAACTGATCATTCAGTTAATGAGAACACGAATAAAAAGTGTTTCTTAGAAATGTGACAACTTGATGAATCATCATCATCATTACTATCATCAATATAAGAAAGAGAGAGAGAGATAGAATATAAATAAGTAAATAAGAGTAAATAAATATATATTTTAATATTAAAACCAGAGCATCTACCCAAATATGAGTATCCATTAAATGTTTAAACAAATAAATATAAAATTTAACTTTTTCGTAAAAAATTACCTTTGTTAGGGTACGAAACGAAGCAAATGTATATATTTCAAGAATCGGGAGAAATATTCGTTCAGTAGGTTTTACGTGATCGCGCGGTTTAAGCCACGTCAGTTATAATGACAATAAATATATATATATATATATATTCATTCGCAAACATATCTGTTTTGCTGTATCACAGCTCGTCAGTACGGTTAGACATCCGATTGCTTTTTAGCCAGGATTGAAACCCGACAGAATAGACATCAGTCGGCTATTTTACCTCTGAGCTATGGGCGCTCGGTGATATACCATGTAAATATACGGCACTAGCTAAGAGTGTTCTAATTCATTACTGAATAAACAATGGTGGAGTTACTACTGTTTTTTCAAAGTCTACCATGTGTGTGTGTGTGCGTGTGTGTGTGTGTGTGTGTGTATGTGTGTGTGTGTGTGTGTGTGTGATGTGTATACACGCAAGACAAACCGATATAGAAATATTTATCAGATGTTAATGAATCAGTAATTAATGTAATATAACAGAACTATAAATATATATTAATAAATATGCATATTATCCTACGTATGAAACACGACTTGGAGTTTCATGCACAACGCAATCATCAGGTGAATATTATTAAATTTTTAGATTTTAATTTTGTTGTTTAAGGGCGTTATAAATTATAAAACTGGGATGTCAATTTTTTCATTAATTAAATGTATAATTTTAATTTGGTTTACACTGAAACCTAAATATGAAAATACAATCGTAGGCGTTAAAAAAAAGTAAATATTAAATATTGGGTGGGTGGGGGGCAATATTTAGCGAATGTTACAGGTGGTAACTTTTATCAAATTTATTTTATTTTCATTTGACGGAAACATTGAAAAAAAAAAGAAAATATGAATCGATATATATACAGTCATCCGCAGACAGATCTGTTTCGCTGTATAACAGCACGGTTAGACTCCGATTGCTTTTAACCCAGGATTGAAACCCGACCGATGTGACGTCAGTTGGCGATTCTACAGCTGGGCCATGGGCGCACGGCAGAAGAAAGTAGACATTTTAGCATCTATATTATTATTATACACACCCAATAGCCAGAGCGCCCTAATTCATCAGTGAATGAGCTATATATATATATATCCGAGTGAATACAGAACGAAGAAAGAATTTTTACAACGTCTAAAGCATTAATTTAAAACAGTGCTCGATATTATAATATATAGAGCTGTGAATATTTATTATACATTATATTTTAGAACATGTACAGAATTTTTTTTATATATCCACTACAAATCGTACATTAGTTTCGACATTGAAACTTCAATGTATTGAAGTTTCAATATCGAAACTAATGTATGATTTGTAGTGGATATATAAAAAAATTCTGTACATGTTCTAAAATATAATTTATAATATATATATATATATATATATATATATATATATATATATATATATATGCATACGTATCTACGAATATATATAAAATAATAATAAAAGAAAATGAAAGAAAAAATAAATTTAAAAGAACAGTAAAAAAATAAATATATATCAATAATAACTAAAAAAGAAAATGTGAAAAGAGGGGTCACGTTAGTCAGGGTCAAAATATTTAAGCAGATATACATTTGTATGGGGTCATTAATTTACTTTTTTGCTTAATACATTATGGTTACATTATGCTTATTTAGTTTTTTTAGGTGACAGTTTTTTTTTCTAAAAGGTATAAGTTCCATCTATTTTCTATTCCATTATAAGATTTGGTTTTCGCCATAATGTCCCAAGTAATAATTGGGTTCTTGTCGTTTATTAATTGCCAAAAATATTTGGAGTGAGCAGTGCTATTCTTGTATTTATTATTATATAAATTCGATTTATGGTTATAAAATCGATTTTTGAAATTGTTGTCTGTTGAACCAAAATAAGATTTAACAGCGCCTTCAGAATTAAAGATAGATTTGTAAATTATACATTCAGGTTGCTAGAAATAAATATATAAACATACTGTTTGATTAAAAATAGAATATCCACTCATATAAAAGTATCGGTTAAAATAATGTTCAAACAAATAAATCATATATATATATATATATATATATATATATATATATATATATATATATATATATATATATTCAGAAATTATAACATGAATATGTTATTCACTACAAAAGTAGTTATTTTGTTTCGACACTTCTTGTGTCTTATCAAGTGATGAGGTTTAGTTCCAGTTGAAGGGTTTTAAAAGGTTAAAAACAAGCAAAACTCCTTTAATCAGGGAGGTATCGTTGTATAGACAGTGTGGACCAATCAGAATAAAGCAACTACTAATTTGGAGAATATGTGAGCAGACTCCAAAATAATTTTGGAAGGCTTTAGTATTAATATTTGATTAAATTGAGATCAGCATTATAAGTGACTATTATATTTACTTTATTATTATTGCGAATTTCACTTTATTATTATAGCGAATATATATATATATATATATATATATATATATATATATGCGAGTTTCATTGAAAATGAAAGACTAGTTGCTGTAGTTAAGAGATTTATTTTTATATTTTATAATCATTTCACTCCAAGCAAAGCAAGACAGCTACTGATGCGCAGGGGGTTACAGTGAGAATAAAAGCAAGGTACAGGGGATGTCGAAGAAAGGATAAGAAATGGATGGAAATCAAGGATACAGAAGAAAGCAGTATCTATTCAAAATACGAATATTCATTAAAAATAATGTTTAAACAAATCGCCTGACAAAACTAAAAAGATCGAAAACATGGTAGCGCCACCAGCTAATTTTAACACAAACAAAGAAGGGAATAAAGACACTAAGACGCAAGGGGGTTTACTGAGTGTTAGAGAATTTGAGGAAATAAATATTAAGGAAAGAGAACAATGAAAGAAAAGCAGCTAAGAAGACAGAAGATAAAGACTGACTTTACATTTAATGCACTGAAGATCAAAATTGACCGGAAAGCAAGATATTGAAAGAGAGTTTTAAAAACCGGAACTGTAGAAGAAGAAGAAACTGGTAGCATAGGACTTACAGTTTAATGATGGGACATTGCCATCGATCTAGTATTTAGCTTAACCTCTTACAGTCTAGGTACCATAAAAGAAAACTTAAAACACTTACCATGAAAGTATTTATAGAAATGGTACAGGGAAGCTATGATATATATATATGTGTGTGTGTGTGTGTGTGTGTGTGTGCGCACGCGCGTGTGCGTTACCTGTTAGAGGGAAATAACTCATGACCTCCAATTGAGGCTTTACAAAAGGAATGAGGATGATATACCCCAGTGATTGTAATAAAGGGTTCGGTTCGAAATTCCTAGCACCTGAAGAAAGCCGGAGCGTACAACGGCCGAAACATCGTTCAAATGGCAACAAAGATGATGACAATAGTCCGAATAATATAAATACTGTAAATACTACCTCATCTCAGAAATATAAACAAATAGAATGATCTATTATTAAACGTCGTACAAATGGTAACAAAGATGATGAGAATAGTTCGAAAAATGTAAATAGTGTAAATACTACCTCATCTCAGAAATATAGACGAATATATGCTACAGACTTGACGTGTGTCGTATTGAATATTTGCGGAGTTTGTGAAATCGATTATAAAACATACATCACTTTGAATATCTTTGAATTTTTTTTAAGTAAATGTTTTACTGTTTAACATGAAGCCCATTTAATTTCACTTGTCTGGAATATGTACTTTTTACATTTTAAATGGCATCAATTTTGGGTTTGACACCCAATATATATATATATATATATATATATATATATATATATATCCAAGTGAATAAGAAAAGAAGAAAAATTTACAACGTCCAGAACATTAATTTAAACAGTGCTTGATGTATAATATAGAGCTGTGAATATTTATTATAACTTATAGTTTAGAACATGTACAAAATATTATCCACTACAAAGTGTGCATTTTGTTTTGACATTGAAATGACAATGTCTAATCAGGTAGTGTGGAAAGGAATGGAAAATCTTTTTCCTGTATTTGGCGACTTGTTTGTGAGATGTATGTGGGATGAGGGATAAGGGAATAAGTCTTGTAACTTGTCCGTTAGAATTTTGAGTGAAAAGAGGGAATGGGTAGGGGATAGAGTTGATTAATGAGCGTGTCAAAAAATTTGTAGACAAATTTAATATTAGAAGATAAGGTATAGTTCTTTATAGCTTAATGGTTGGTTTTCTTCGGGTTTAGTAAAAGGAGAAAATAAGAAAATGTATAAAGTGTGGGGATTTGTAGGCAAAGATGCGGTGAAATGGAAATAAAACTAACCATTTTGTGAACCTATCTTTATTACTGAATTGTATGACTAAACAATATTTTTGTATTTAAACTTAGTTTTTATAGTTAACATATGCTAACTTATATATATAAGTGAAATGTATATATATATATATATATATATATATACAATTTGTTATATATATTATATTACTTATATATTATATATGCGTGGTACTTATTTGAAAGCACTCAATATCAGTGACAGAGCTGACATATTCATTTAGATAGATGTGTGTTTGTGACTTTGGGTTTCCCGCTCTTGCGATCATCAGACAAACTGATTAATTTTTTTTTAAATTGGCTATATGTAGGGCTGCGTATATTGGTGTATTTTTGTTGAAGTGGGAGGAAAATTTGTCGTCGTGACAAACGCAGATATAGATAAACACTTGTGCACTCATTGAGGTACGCAGAGGCACACACATACGAGCCTTCGCCCACCGGGGCTCACACAAACATAATTATATGCGAACCGTATGGGGCTTGGCATATATATGTATATGTGTGCCGTTGTGTACGTACATACGCATTTGATTATTGTATTCAAATGGTGTATCTACCGACTTTGATTGTATCGATATCAACGCGCAGAAGGTTGTCGATTTCTGTTCCCTGAACAATATTTTCTCGTACGTACATATGTACGTATGATGTGATTTGTGTGAAACTATGATAGGTAAAAATTGCTATTATTTTTAATTATTTAAGGTTGTTTTGTTATTTTAAAGTCGGCTATTAGATTGTTTTTGGTGGTTGCACATATTTAAATGGTAGAAATTATAATTTGTAATGCTTGTTAGTTTTATGTGGTGGTATTAATTTTACTGCGGTGAAGAGGAGTAATTTACGTTAATGATGATTGCGAACTAATAGGGCAATAGTGATTGTAATGTGGCAGTAATGGTTGTGTTGAGGTTGATGATAATAACAATTGTGGTAGTAAATAGTTAATGTAAAGCAGTACTAGTGATTAGTAATTATAGTGGAATGATAATAAAAATAAATGCAATTATTGTGATGGTAATTTGGACTAGATAATAATTGATAGGATTATGATATCAGCAGTTCCTTCTTTTTTTTTTTTTTTTTTTGCCCGTTTGGTATAAATTGTAATAATAGGTATTTATTTTCGTGTCTGCATTTGGAAATTATTTCTATCTTATGCTTAGTAAGTTCTTTTGTGGGGTATGAGATATAATTGCTACTTTTTCATATAGGCAAAGTAGGCATTTTTTAAATGTTGTTGTAGGCAGGTGCTTTTTTCAATATTTTCCAGCTTATTGTTGGTAAAATATTTCTGTCTTTTGGATGCCATATGTACGTAGATAGTGTAGTGCTGTTCGAGTATCTTCTGTTAGAGAATGAAAGACTGAGGTTGTTTTTTCTTTTCTTAAATGATCCCCCAGTGGCACCGATGTAGTACATCGTGTTGTTGTTTGCACTTACCTTGGCTTTATATACTATGTTTGTTTGTTGCCAGTTTCTTTGGAGGTGGACATATAGTTCCATTTTTGCAGTTGCATTGAGGTTCTTTGGTTGCATTATTGTCGATTTTTAAAATAATAAATATTGAAGGTAGTTAAAATAGTAGCGGTGCCAAGAGAAAACCGTCCTTTCTGTATATATGACTGTTAAAGATTTCCTAAAGTTTGAGTTTGGGTTTTGTTGAACGGCTTATCAACCTCTGTGGGTTATTTACTGCCAAAAAGGTAGTGTTTAAGGTTGTTGTTTTTAAATGTTTGGTTATAGTGAGAAGGTAGATTTAGTCAGATTTTGATGAATAATTTTTTTTAATTTTAGAAAACTGGAAATGACTTCTAGTTTTGTATTCAAACATATATTGCTGGTAATATTTTTTTCTTTCAAAAATGTGTTATGGTAATAATTTTTTTCCTTCAAAAATGCATTGTTGGTTATATTTTTCCTTTAAAAATGTATTTTTGGTAATATTTTTTTTTGCAAATATATTGTTGGTAGTATTTTTTCCTTCAAAAATGTAAATTTTTCTATTAAAGTCTATTTTTATACTTTCATAGTGTTTTGACCCCAATTTTGCGGGGAGGGGTAACTATTTGCCCATAGATGGGACCCTAATAGGTGCTACCACTTGGAGTCAGGGTGGACCTGAGAAAAACAGCAAGTAAGAGTTTGTTCCATTCTCTTCCCAACCTCCCAATCAAAGGTCTTGCTGCTGGATGCAGTTTACCGTCGTACCCAGGACCATTTCCCAAAGTGAAATAATACGAAAATGCAAAAACTTATTTAAATACGCATAAACTATAAAGAAAGCCAACTGAAATATTAAGCAGATTCTTGTTGAGTAGCAGATTCGAACGATTCTAAAAGAGTTTCATATGAACTGTTTGTGGCTATGGCAGGCCGATTTTCTATTTTTTAATTGGTTAGAAATAGGGAAAAGATGGTTGACGAAATTCTGGTAAGCGATGAACTTGCTTCTTTTTTATCCCAGATTTAACGTTCGGGTTAAAACAATGCTGTTTTTACTACGACTGTAACAGTAATTTAGATAGCTGTTAATAGCGAATGTAATTAAAATATTGATGAAAAAAGTGATTGGTTAATCAATCAATCAAGAGAGAGAGAGAGAGAGAGAGTACGGAGAAAAATTTAAAAGGAAAATTAATTAATTTACGTGTAATTATATTTATTGAAATTGGATTAATTTGTAATTATTAGAAATCAATTAACTCACGACAAAATTATTCTGAATATCCTTGGACGACGTAAACCCACCACTTCTGTTAATTGATGGTAAACTTGTGGTGTTTGATCACAACTTTGCATACCTGCGTTTCTGTAACCCGTAAAAAACCTTGCTAACAATGCTTGAAAAAAACAAAAAAAAAAACAAACTTCATCGCCTGCGAGGTTAAGACTATTAAAAAAAGATTACATATTAAGTAAATATTTGAAGTCTAAAATTTAAACAAACAACATTTACCTATCTCTGAGCCAAATAAATGTCTATAGGCTCAAATTTAAACGATCATTGTTTACCTATCTCCGAACTACGTAAATGCATATAGATTTAAATATGAACGACAAATATTTACTTACTCCTGAACCTAGTAAATGCTTGTGGATTCAAATCTAAATGACCAATATTTACCTATTCCCAAACTAAGTAAATACTTATACACTCAATTATAACCGATCAATATTTAATTCTCCTGAAGTAAATATGTATAGACTTAAATATAAGAGACTAATCACTAATATTTCCCTGTTCACGAAAACAAATATAACCAACCAATATTTATCTCTTCCTGAAACAAGTAAACGCTTATAGACTCAAATGTAAATCAACATCTGCCTTTCTGCGAATCAAGTAAATGTTTTCAAGATTCAAATATTGATGACCGATATATTTATATCCCTGAACCAAATAAATGCATATATGATATTTAAGAGACTGATTTCATTCTATTAATATATTAGAACAGAATCAGCGTTTTTTTTAATGCTATATATGCATTTAATTCTTTCGGAGATTTAAAAAAGAATAATAATAATATACAGGATGTTCCGAAAGTCGAATTACAATTCAAAGCTTGTAAATTCTATATTTATTTACCAAAAAGAATCATGTTTCTGTATGCGACAATATATTAAGAAATGTTATTGAACCAATTATGGAAGCCGAGTTCGAATTCCAGTTGAACTCATTGCATTCACTTACGCTCAAATACCTATGGGAAATGTATTAATTCGTCTCTTCCCTCCACCTATGGGTTTAATAACAAGACAAATTTGGTTCTATAGGCTTGGTTGGCAACTAATCTATCACAGAAAATAATGGCAACCTACTGCGGGAAAATCTTCTGCCAAGTCAGTCATGTCGTCTCTTTCTAGACATGATCGCTCAAGCGTGTGTCACGTATGGCACTTAACTGACTGATGGTAGATGATGTCATGCAAAATTCCCTGGTTGCTATTTCACAAAGGGACGTTTACCGCCGACTGTCTCGTGACTTTTCGACATTACTTAAACCAGCAACAACTGATATGTTGTAAAATCTACCAGTCTAACTCGTAGAATCGCATTGGTGATCGTGAAATCTCCTGTCTGGTCGAGATAAATGCACAACTCAGTTGTTTTGTTTGGTTTTATTATTTTGTATGGGGGGTTGTCGGCTCTTCATTGGTGCTAAATGTTTGTGAAGAAACCAACGAATCAGAAATCTGCTTCAACGCTGAATGTTCTGCAAAAGATGAAATGTTTTAGACACTTAACCAGAAATCTCGTTATCCTGCAAAAAGTATCTTTGAGCGAGACACACAAGTAGCACGTCCCAAAGACCCACTGGCTTAATTTAATTACTCAAGACCTGGGCCATATCAAAGTAGTCCAGTGTGTGACAATAAACTACACTTGGCAACAAGACCTCTCATCGGGAAAATAGAGTTTTTGGAGAGTGAGAAACCACCTCTTAATTGCTGTTGTTCTCCGGCTCACCCTTACCCGGGGTAGTAGCACCTGTTGGGGACCCAGTTATGGTCAAATAGTGAACACCTAGACAAAAAAACACTATGAAAATATAAAAGTATATTTTTATAGTAAAATTTCTAACAATATCTATTTGTAGTAAAATTACAAACAGTTCATATCACTAATAAAATGGCCAGAAATACCTATTTATAGTAGAATTACCAACAATGTATTTTACCTGTAGTTGAAAGCATAAAGTTGCGTTCAAATTATTTGGAT
>JBBBDQ010001631.1:1020000-1112500 GCA_037127315.1 Ascarosepion bandense | reverse complement strand
CTCTCCTTCAATTCTTTTTCTTTTTTTCACTCTCTTAATTTTCTGCTTTTGTGTCTTTTCTTTCTTCATTCCTTTCATTTGATTTTAAATTTCTCTAAGTATCTTTTTTCATCGTTTCTACCTGCTTAGATTTTATTTTTACTTTTATATTTTTCATTCTTTCTCATTTCTTCTTATTTCTTTTACTTTAATTTTATCCATATCTTTATAGCAAAAGATTTTTAAAAATCCGTTTTTGGTTCACATGATTTTTCAAATGTAAAAAAAAAATGTCTACCATTTGATCAATAGACGGCACATTTCGCCGACTTTCAATTCGATGTTCACTTTCCGTCTAAGAATTTCACCTTATCAGTTTCTGCCTCAAAATTTAAAACTAAATTCTCTTGATGAACCCAATATTAAAACATGGCGGAAAATAAGATAACAAACAACTATTTGGCTTCACGTTTCGTTTCGTTTTATCTTTGGAAATATTCTTTCCGTTTCGTCTGCTGTTATTTGTTTATCTTTTGTTTTATGATTAAACACTTTTTCATTGCAATACAAAATGGATTTGGATTGATTTTGTCTTTGATTCGAAATCGATTTTTCTTATTGTTTTTATTTCATTTGATCTTACATCTGAAGGCCGACTTCTTACCAGTGTTCTTAATCTTGCATTGATTCGATCGGAAATGTTTCATTGAAAGATTCCTAAAATAGAAACAAATCGCAGTTTTCAACCAAGTGTTTCAATTTTCATTCAATAATTAAGTAATTCTAGTTTTTTTTTTCTCTCAAAACATTGCTGTTGCAGATATCGTTAACACAGATTAGTGAACAATAAGCTGATTTATTTTATAAAATATTCAGGTGTTGAAACAAATATAAGCATAAAATACATCTCTTTCTCTCTCTCTCTCTCTCTCTCTCTCTCTCTCTCTCTCTCTCTCTCTCTCTCTCACACACACACACACATACACGCGTGCACACACAAATACACACACACGCACACGCACACAAATATATATATATATATATATATATATATATATACACTACCAGCCACAATTATTAGGCCACCCCAGTGTTTTAAAAAAATAATGTATTTCATACTATTTTTTAGTATTTATTTAATGATTCTTTTGTTAATACTGCACAATAACATGTGCATCAAATGAATTTCTAAATATTTAATAATTACATATATTGCAGTTTTATCAATGTAAGAATGAAGAACATTTAGGGTGATTCGGATGAGTTCATCTTTGCTTCCTTGCCTTGTAAAATTTTGCAAATAATAATAACAAAACCATTCTATTTTCATTTAGAATTATCCAGTTAAAAACAGTATGTGTTAGGGATCACCCTTTTTGCACATAAAAATGGACTCGACTGATGTGTACATACAACCCTGCCTATACAGAAACCGGAAGTAGCTGTAGAATTGCCTCTACTACTATGACACTGTCAGCTCTCTGCCTTCAGGTAGATAGTGCTCTCTGCTTCGGAGCAGAGAGCACAAACCCAATCGTGGTTCCGCCGAAGGGCAGAAGCACGACTGGGGAAAAATAGACAGGCATTTTTTTGGCCGGGTAATATAGCCCGGAAATCCCACTTATAACTGACCATGTGTCACATGTTGCCCTTAGTGGGAGGGACAACTAAATATAGTAGTTGTGTAATTACAACTGCCATTATCACTGTCAGCCCTCTGCCTTCGGGTAGAGGGCGCTCTCTGCTTCCGAGCAGAGAGCAATAACCCAGTCGTGGTTCCGCCGAAGGGTAGAATCACGATTGGGGAAAAATAGACAGCCATTTTTTGGCCGGGCCATATAGCCCGGAAATCCCACTTATAACTGACCATGTGTCACGTGTTGCTCTTAATGCGAAGGACAACTAAATAGTGTAGTTGTGTAGTTGTAAAGTAGTTGTAGAGTGCTAAAGCAGTTGCTAAGTTGGTCAGTAAGATTGGTGCAGAGTTAGTTGGAGTTGTCTGGATATAGACTCATTACCCGGACATACTATTTCACTTCAAGACTGTATATAATTATTTCTGGTAATAGTATTCCTGAATTGACTAGCCCGTATTTCAGTTTGTATATCTTGTTCAATATAACTTACATTTTCTCTCTCCATATCTGTTTTTTCACGTCAGAAGAATTCGAACTCACGTAGAGCCCCAAGGAATAACAAATTACCGTCGAGAATCTCGAAACTGACATACACAGAGTAGCAAACCACAAATTGGTGACGATGATTTCGAACAAGTTCACGCGGAAAGAAAAATACACATATACCCCAAGTGGCACAACAAATTGACGAGGATCTCGAACTCACGTACACAAGTCGCACAACAAATTTGCGACGAAAGCACGTTCACGTATACCCCGAACCACTGGCTTTAGAAGAAAACTATTTTAAAAAATATCAAAGACCGAATTGACATATGTTGTAGTTTTTATTTTATAGAAGCGGTCCCGATACTAGTATATATATATATATATATATATATATATATATATATATATATATATATATAAATTTTTATGTCAGCACAAGATAAAATCATCGCTGATGGTGGATGTTTTTATGCTAACGTCCTTGTAACCTCTCTGAAGATCGCTCATGTGAGCCGAAAGCTTAGAACCAACTTAATTATACAAATGTTGAAATTAAAGCCAAAATACGATGTTTAGAACGGCTCATGATTAAACATAATAGACATTCATTGTCTCTTATATTTAACAGTGTATGTTTAGAAAAAAAAATATAGATAGATAGATAGATAGATAGATAATGAACTCTGAACATAGATAGATAGATAGATAGATAGATAGATAGATAGATAGATAGTAAGAGAGAAAGACACGACTCATGAAAGTATTTTCCACAAAGACATATCTGGAGAGAAGAGCCTCATGCCAAAATAGCATATCATAACATAACCTTGTTTCTCCACTGAGACGTGATGTGACGCAAAAAGATTTCGACTCCTCTAGTGCAATGGGATGGCACAGCCTCAGGCATTCGATCGGGCACGTCTCAATATTTTACTTTTCTCAGTTGCTTATCTGTCCTGTCCTTGGACAGATGGGCAACTGAGAAACAGCTAAGCGATGATGATCCATATCCGCCAGGCGGAAGGTAAATGAGAACACTATAACTTAGTGCCCATGCGCGGCAGAGTTCAAAATTTATCCGCTCCAAGCGGTTTCATTCTACGCACTTTAGTTCCGTTACCATAGCAACAGTCCCGTTACCGTTTGATAAGGCCTCGAATATTCATATTATTCGTATTCATATATTCATATTATTCGTATTCATATATTCATATTATTCGTATTCATACTGCAGAAAGTAATGGCAATCACTGCGCGAAAATCTTCTGCCCAGTCAGTTATGTCTTTTTCGAGACATGATCGCCCAAAGCGTGTAGCACATATAGCACTTAACTGACTGGCTGTATATAATAAGTGGAAACATAATTAAACTTCTACTGGGCATAAAGTTGGAGATCGGTTTTCTATTGTTATGATGAAATAAACTGATCCCCCACTAATTACTATTTATTAATATAACTAGCATCATAGCCCGGCGTTGCCCATGCAACTCAGAACATTTTAGTAGTAGAAGATGCCAATAAAAAAAATCTTCAAATCTGAACACACTGTTACTTAAATCGAAGATGGCTGCAAAATTACTTGGAACACAATGTTTACAATACGCACACAAACATCAAATCTCGTGATGAAATAATGTGTATAATATTAAATGGATTCCTTTAAAATTCGTTTATATAAAAAAAAATTATCATATAAAAAATTGTTGTTTAAAAATTGTTAAAAAATTCCATTAAAAATCTATTTTCTTTTGTTTTGCGTAAACGTGATTTGATGTTTTGTGTGACATCGTAAACAACATTTCGTTTGTTTTTGTTTCAAAATTACAGGGGAAAAATATTCACATTTTTTGTTGACTAAAATGAATTTTTAAAACGTCGGAATAAAAATTGAATATAAAGGCTCTTTTTTTTTTAATAAAAAAATATTTTAGTCGCGTTTGACACGTGTGATTTGATTTCTGTGATGTAATTAAATAACCATCTTAGATTTTAGATGTTTTACGGACAAAATGTAAACAATCGGCTCCATTCGCCAAAAAGTGTGAAAGGGAAAATTGAACATAAACTCAAAAGGTATGTATCGACCTGGCTTCCCAGTAGATATTTGTCCCTAGAAAGTTTGAATGGCGTAGCTTAAAAAATGTAGGCGTCCATAGGGAACAGTCACGCACAGACTCACAGATTGCCTTTTATATATATAGATACATCTCTCTAGCTATAAGTCAAACAATAGCACAGATTAGGTTCTATAGCCTTGGCTGGCAACAAGTGTACCGCAGAAAGCAATAGCAACCTACTGCGGGATAATCTTCTGTCCAGTCTGTCATGTCTCTTTTGAGACATGATCTTCCAAGCGAGTATTACGTAAGGCACTTAACTGAATGACTGATATTCATATTAAGTGGTGAAAATATCGAACATCCAGTGAGACTCAAACTTCAAAAACAGTTCAGGATAGTTTTTGTGTTAATTTTCTTACCTTGTCAACGCATTTAATTCAATCTTTCTTCGTTAATCAATCATTATTAGTGAAATTTGCTTCAGTCAGATATCTCAAAAAATTCTTTCGCAATATATACGTAAAGACGTATGTATGAGAAAGTGAATCCATAATTATAAGCTAAAGGCTAACTCATACTCTCCAGGCTACCACCAATCAAAGTCGCGTAAATTAACTGCGTGTCTCTCCAGGATTAGATTTATAAACGTCTCTTCTTCCCTCAGTCTAAACAAACACCGTCGTCTATCATTCTTCACTCGCAGAGATTGACTATAAAGACCTCCGTTTTCCCTCGATTCTCACAATCCCCTGCTCAATCAAAATGTCCTCATTGTCCTTCCGCACCATCCCCCCCCGATCGCACCCGAAACGACACAAATCTTCTGCGCTCTCATTAGCGTCATCAAGGATAAACAAACCGCGCATTTGCCAGCGATTTCCGAAACTGCGGCCACTAATCAGGTTTTATTTCTACTCAAGGAGCTTTTGATATGACTGCGTTCTTTCTCTATTTGTCCACATTTTAGCCCCCGCCTCTCATTAATTTTCCCAGATGAGATGCTATCCGATGAGACGCTCCCTTTACCTACGCTTATCGCGTTGACACAGAGAGTTAATGACAGCATACCAAGGTATTTGTCATTTTTTTAATGCTCGTGCGTGTGGCGTATAAATGTCCTCGAAGGATTTCATTTAAAGCATCAATTAACGGATTTATGACTTCTGCCTTCAATTCTGACTGTGTCATTTCTTTTGTTGCACCGATTTGTTTGTCAGGGATGTTGTTGGCTGTCCTTGCTCAGGCACCTACCCTAGAGCAAATTGTAAACAAGTCCGTCATGTTGCGTGACTAAATTTAGTTAACAAATGTCGATAATCTGGTACTGGTTAAAAAGCGTTACTTATTTCCGACAGGCATGAGTGGACAGCATTTGATTAAGGTAAAAACAATCGTCAAAAAAAAAAAAAAAAGACGAAAAACAAAAACAAACATTTAAATCGACTTTTCTACTCACGCTACCATCTTCTTCTTCTATGTACCTTGTCCTTTCAGGACGTAGGCAATCATGGCCTTCCACGTCTCCCTATCCCTGGTTGCTCTTAGCACGCTTTCTCCTGTAACATCTCTCAGCCCCCGTTCCGACATCCACCTGCTCAGGCTCTTCAAATATGTTATCCGCTGCTTTCCTCTGTCTCTTTTGTCCTCTATCTGGCCTGTTAGTATCAGGTTCTCCAATCCCTCTTTTCTCATTGCATGTCCTAGGAACTTCAGTTGTCTCCTCCTGGTGCACAATATTAATTTCCTTTTCGTTTCCATTCTTTCCATCACCTCGTCATTGCTCACATGCTCGGTCCACGACATCCGCAGCATCCTTCTGTAGAACCACATTCAGATGCTTTAAGTTTTCCCTTCATCTTTGTTGATATTGTCTATCATTCACTGCCATATTGAAGAACTGTCATCACATAGCAATCCAGTACTCTCTTCTTTGTTTCTAGTGAAAGTTTCCTGTGTCTTAATACTTTACTTAGCTTCTGGAACGCGTCTTTCGCCATACCAATTCGCCTTTGGATCCCTGTGTCTCTTCACTTTCCGTCTTCAGCTAGAACACTTCCCAGGTATTTAAATTTTCGTACCTGCTTGATTTTACCATCCCCCACCTGTGTTTGACACTTTGGGCTGCTCTTTTGGCTCAGTTTTCTTGCAGTTTATTTGTAGTCCCTCCTTGTCACTCTCTTCATCTATCTTCTGTAAGAGGTCCTTGAGCAATTTTCTTCCCTAGTAGCTAAGTGGTCTTACCTATGTAGTCAGCCTCGAACTGATATTTAAATTGATAATTTACGGAAGTTTCTGAGATGAGGTATTGTAATCATTCGCGCTATTTACAAGCGTTAGTTGAATCAAGTAACTTGGATCAAAGAGTTGTGAGTTCAATCCCTGGCTACAGAAGAGGTGAACAAAAACTTAGGCAGTTGATTTAAAGGAAGATCACTGATACTGAATCATTTAAGCCATAGACCGAATTGCCAAGGTTCGACATTGATTTGTATTTTACAGCTTACCAACCTTCTTGCAGGTTATTTAAGATCAGAAAATAACTTTAGATTCTAAGTATTTTGGGGAAATAAAAATGATTTACTGATACAAGTCTTACTAATTAACACATACCTGGGGGGAAGCGGTGGAAACATACTTTTCCAAATTTTAAGTGAATATAGCAAACCCAGCTGGAATTGGAACTCGACTCTCTGATTTCACTTCCGTACCGTTATCCATTACACCACCAGCATATCCAAGCTTACAGCACCTGGTATTCACAAGCGACTACCTATCCAGTAACTAACCAGGTTCGACGTTGTTTAACTTCGGTGATCGGTTTTTCAACGTGATATAAGCCTTGTTGGTATCTATTATACCACTAACTGAAGTACTTTTTTTATATCGATTAAGGGATCAATTAGTTGGTTATAATACTGGCAGTATAAATACACTAAAGGAAGTTGGTAAAGCCGTGTCAGAGATTATGGTTTTAATCCAGAAATACAGGGACGATAGCTAAATTGTCGCTAGTATCTATTTTTAATTTCGCAAATGCATGTGGTTTGTTTTCTATTTTCTCGACTGCACAGTATAGTAGGGTCAGTTGGACACCATCTGTAAGAAGGGTATCTTGACGCAATTCAGTCCGACAGAAATTTGGAAACGTATGCTGTACTTCTTGGCATTCGCGCCAGAAACTTCAATACGGTCATTTCAGTGTTTGGGTGCCTAACTCCTCAGACTGCAACCCCCTTGATCAATATGTGTAAGACGCAGTTGAGAAAGAGTTCAATAAAACTCCTTGTAACACCAAAGATGAACTGAAGGCAAGGATTAAGGCAGCATTCGCCAAATTAAACAGGATTACCGTCCAGAAGAGTCGCAGGAGATGCCGAAATCATCTGAAGTCTGTGGTTGAAGCTAGTGGCGATTTTATTTAATAGATTTACCCCTGAGTCTTGCAAGATATTTAGGTGTAATTTTGGTAAATATCGAAACTTATACAATAAATGGACCTTTGTCTGTGTGTGTGTGTATATGTGTGTGTGTGTGTGTGTGTGTGTGTGTGTGTGTGTGTGTGTGTGTCCGTTACCTATAGACTCCGAAACGGCTGAACTGATTTTCTTGAAAATTTACACAGTTGTACTATAAGCGTATGCAAGTGTTCTTAGCTAGTTTTTGTGTCGAGGTACCCCTGATAAATATCTATAATCGAAAAAATTGGGTTATAGAAGGAGTGGTCTGATTTTAATCAAATTTGATACACTCATAGAAAAAGACATAAGAAACGATATTCAGAAGTTTCATGGTTGCACTTCTTACTGTATATTGGCAACGAAAAGAATAATCCTCTTAGAAGGATGTTTACTACTACTACTACTACTACTACTAATAATAATAATAATAATAATATTAATATCATCGAAAAGCGCCAACAGCAACAAAAATAATCGATTATATATATATATATATATATATATATATATATATATATATATAAGGCAAGATGTTTGTGTGTGTGTGTCTGTTTATCTGCCTGTATGTCTGTATTTTCTTCGGCCGTTTTATTTTAGTTTTTGTTTCGGGTTTGGCTCTAAGTAGGTATAATTGTAGTTCTTAGTCTCAGCCATGATGCAATTTACTCAGAGGACTTATTTAGCCTTCAAAATTCAGTTTACGACGAAAAACCTTATTTGATATCGATACCAGGAAATCAAAATTTGACTTACATCCATTCATTTTTCTTTCAGTCTACGGTTTCTCTTTAACTGGAAACAACTATTGCTTTTTAGTCTTTCGTGCCAATGTCCAAAGAGACTGATCTCCAGTACCATGGATTAGTTTTAAAGCTTTCATTACATCCGAGCAACGACGAGCTATACTAGTAATTATTAAAAGAAGATGTGAGTGTTATTTTCAAATCATTGTAATCTAGACGACCCTTTATCCATCTCTATCATATATATATATATATATATATATATATATATATATATATATATATATATATATATAATCTCTAAGACACTTAGATGGAAATTTTAATGAACATTTATCAATACCGAGAGCAAATGCAGGCTACCAGATAATAATCTCCATATTGACGACTCATCATTCAGATCTTTACCGAATTTTCTAAGAAACATCGTAGTTCCCACACGCTACTAAAATCAGAAGGAATGGCTTTTAGGACTGATGCTTATCAGCCTTTAATGATTCCTAACGATCATTTCTTTTTGGTAACACGACTTCCGAAATTTAAGCGCATTGCTAGATTGGCAGCTACATTTTTTTTAATCGTTTCACCCCAAGCAAGGCATTCCACTGCCACTATTGCGCAGGGGGTTACATAGGGGAAGGTGATGAGAAAGAGTGGTTAGATATAGGAACTATCAGAAGGCGGGTGATAGACGGGTATGGATGTAGATGGGAAGAGTGTTTGAGCGAATGGATGCGAGTTAGAGTGTTAGGTGTGTTAGGACTATTTATATATATATAGTCACCGTACTAATGAGCTGTGATACAGCGAAACTGATCTATCTACGGATGACTATATATATATATATATATATATATATAGGTATTTTTGGTATGGTTACACTTACGTTCATACAAACGTTGTAATTTTAAAAATTGCGCGTTCAAAAATTCCCCGTCACATGAGCGTTCAAAAAAAAAAATCACCGTTACGTGAGCGTTCTTTAAAAAAAGGTAAACGATAAAATCAGTTCTTGTAAATTGCCTGAAGACACCATATTCCTTTATAAGGAAACGTTCCACGTTCATTGACCGAGCAGCCAGTAATGCTTTCAATTGAAATTTATAAAATATTTATCTTAAAACAATTTTTTAGTAACACAGGTTTCTTAAGCTCAGTTGCTATTATCGATCTTTCTAATGTTGATGGAAATTTCCGTCCGAACCTTTTATCTGAAGTGTTACAATGGAAAAGCTCAACCTTATTTTTGGCATTTTATTTTGTTTGGTCTTGTGTGCCGTACAAAGTTAAGTAAAAAGAGGAAAATAGAATGAAGAAGAAAAAATCATTTTCAAGACAAAGTTACTGGAAGTACGTCATCATGGTTCGCGAAGAGACCCCATTACCTTTGTTCTGTATACTAGATGATCTTAGCTGTTCTGAGTAAAAAAATTAAAAGAAAATGAAAAACTTAACTTTTTAGAATGTCCTTGAGAAATGCGTTCATTGAGGTTTTCAAGACGCGAAAAGATTTTTTAAACAATATAAAACACTTGTGGTATAATAAATACATTTATGGCAAAATTATTTTTGTTGCTGTTGGCGCTTTTCGATGATATTAATATTATTATTATTATTATTAGTAGTAGTAGTAGTAGTAGTATTAAACATCCTTCTAAGAGGATTATTCTTTTCGTTGCCAATATACATTTCCCTACAGAAATTCCATAATTTCCCCGCCGCAAAACGCCCGCTTTTTTGAGCAGCAAATTGATTTAATTTACTAAAGGCGAATAAAATTCAGTAGCGCGAATTTCTGACGAAGTGGAAACTGCGAAGAACGAAAAAAACAACACAAAAAAACAATCACAACATAATAATCAAATATGACCCACTTAACGATTTGCTTCATGCTCTCCACCAACAACAACAACAAAAAAAAAAAACATATAAGAAAAGTGCTATTATCTACTTTTTAATAAAACAGAAAAAGTAACTAAATACAAATATATATATATATATATATATATATATATATATATATATATATATCCAATTCATTCTTTCATTAATTCTTTATTTCTTTCTAGATAGATAGATAGATAGTCCACCAAAACAATACTGCAGAAGTTTGAATGGGAAAAATATGCATAAAACTGAGTCAATCAGTTAAGTGCCACACGCTTGGGCGTTCATGTCTCAAAGGTTATTCCGCAGTAGGTTGCCATTACTTTCTGCGGTAGAATGGTCGCCAGCCAAGGTTATAGAACCCAATCTATCCTATTATTTAACCCAATAACAGGAGGAAAGAAACGGATTAATACCTTTCCCTAGGGATTTGTGCGTAAGTGAATGCAAGGAATTCAACTGGAATTCGAACTCGGCTCCCCGATTTCTCGTTCCGAGTCGATAACCACTGCACCACAACGCACAACCCTGAGGACAGATTGAAATAAAAATTGTGCATTATTTTCTTTCTCTCTCTCTCTCTCTTTCTTTCTCTCTCCATATCTCCCTCTCTCTCTCTCTCTCTCTCTTCATCTCTCACCTCTCTCTTGTTATTCGATAGAGCGGACAATGGGTCTTTTTTGTGGGTCACTCCTGTTGATGAGTAAATCATTTGTCGTCACTAGAAATTTAGAAAAGAACTCGCGGAAATTGCATATATTTTTCCGAGTTTTTTCAGCCCGTATTGGTCAATTTGAAGCAAAGAAGGTGGAATATCAAGAGATATTGTGCGAAGAATTTATATTGTTAAAATTCCGCTATTTGAAAGGAATTTGGTTTTACAAATGATAGGGGTAGAAATTGATTTTGTCCTCATGTGGCTAAAATTACCCTACCGTTCACAGACATTTTAACAGGCGCGCACCGTGACTGAATTTATAGATGTTGGCTGGCCGTCTTTTGATAGAAAGGTTCTACGCCTTATTAATTGTTTTTGCTTTTTTTTTTCAGATTAGCAATGTATTTATATATTATCAACTATTATCTGACGATAATTAGTAGGGCACTGTGGATTTAAGTTAAATGTTTACATTTTTGCACTTGCTTACACATTTCTTGAGAGAATTATTGTGTTACGACCAATATAAGTTGATGTTTTATACACACACACACACACACACACACACACACACACACACACACACATATATATATATGTGTGTGTGTGTGTGTGTGCGTGTGTGTGTATTTCTGTAACTATTTTCACTATTTACATCGTTCGGATTGTTGTCCTCATCTTTATTATTCACAACGTTTCGGTTGTTGTACACTCCGATCTTCTTCAGATGATATACATTGGAATGTTGCATATATATATATATATATATATATATATATATATAAATGCAAACTTATCACTATACTCGTTTCGAAAACCCTCCGCGTACATATGCGGAAGGAAAAAATGGTTGTAAAAAAAGAAAGAGCTAAGTACATGAACATCAGCCAAAGCGATTTGGACCGAGCCAGCATGTAACCCAAAGAAAAAACTCGAGATGAGTAATATATGTATATATATACTACCGGCTATAATTATAGGCCACCCCAGTGTTTTAAAAAAATGTCTTTCATACTATTTTTTAGTATTTATTGCCAAGTGAATAATTATAAATGAAAATAGAATGGTTCTTTTGTTAATACTGCACAATAACATGCACATCATAATGAATTTGTCAATATTTAATAATTACCTATATTACAGTTTCATCAATGAAAGAATGATGAAAATTTAGAGTGATTTGAACGAGTTCGTCTTTGCTTCCTTGGTTTGTAAAATTTTGCAAAGTAATAATACCAAAAGAACCATTCTATTTTCATTTAGAATTATCCACTTGGCAATAAATACTAAAAATAGAATGAAATACGTCATTTCCTAAAAAAAACTGGGGTGGCCTAATAATTATGGCCGGTAAAGTATACATACATATATATATAGTCATCCGCAGACAGATCTGTTTCGCTGTATCACAGCTCATCAGTACGGTTAGACATCCATCTGCTTTTCACCCAGGATTGTAACCCGACTGAATTGGTGTCAGTCGGCGATTCTACTTATATATATATATTAGTCATCCACATACAAACCTGTTTCACTGTATCACAGCTCATCAGTACGCTTAGGCACATCCATTTGCTTATGGTCGGGATCGAAATATCTGTCTGTCTGTCTGTCTGTCTGTCTGTCTGTCTGTCTGTGTGTATTTCTGAGATGATGTAACTATTTTCACTATTTGCATCGTTCGGACTGTTGTCCTCATCCTTATTATTTACAACGTTTCGGTTGCTGTACGCTCCGATCTTCTTCAGATGATATACATTGGAATGTTGCATACGGAAAGTCGAGTTCGATGCCTTCACTTGGGAAACGTATGAGTGCATCTTTTCTTAATCGATCTATCCTCGGTCAAAAATTCAAAATTTAAGGAGAGATATTTGTTGACCCAGTTGCTTCACTATGTTCTCTGTATTTTGTTTTCCCTAGGCCATTGTAATCAAATCATATCTGTTGGATAACCTAACTGTTCAGTTCTAAGTGCCGTGGATTGTTGAACCTGATAATGAAGGCTCTGTGTAGACACATGCATGAGAGTCTGTGCACACATCGCCATGGAGACTAGGTTACATATTCGTGTACATTTGTGTCTAGTATGTCTTTAACGTTTAACGCTCTTTGCTTATAACTTCTTTAAAGGTGGTTAAACCAACTTCTAGAAATATGGAGAAGTGCTCCATTTAAAAAGTGCACTGAATTCAACAGAGAATCAAAACAGTTTTTAGATTCTGATGAAGTCAGTAAAAATTATAACTGTCCCGGAGCGACGGACGTGATATTTTGCCGAAATGGCACTACACTAAATATCTTCATCCCAAGTAGATAACGGTCTTTAGATCGGTTTTCACTGCCTCTTTGAGCATTTCCAATCATCGCTATTGAACATCATTTGGACCGCCGCCTTCTTTTTCTTTGTGCTGTAATGAGCGATTATGACTCTCTACAATTTCCTATACTTCTTAGCTCTAAGCAATGTTTGTCTCCTCACCATATGTCATGTGAGTGTTAAAATTTTCAAGCCCTCTTTCCTCATTATAGGTCTCATAGATTTCCACTGTTTCAGTTTCAAAATAAAAGTGTTTTTCTCCATTATCTTTAAACTTCTTTTTTACACGCAGTTATACACATGTTTTATCTATAGTATTCTCATCATCATTCTGTAGACCTACATCTCTGTTGCTTTCTCGTCCTCTGCAAGGAAATTTTTCAGCATGGTTTGTCATATAGGAGAATCGATATGACTTGTTTTTATGAAATTTTTCTGTTTCTTAATACCTAGTTTACCATTTAGAAGGCATCTTTCACTGTTCCAATCAGTCTTCGGCTTTCTGTGTCACATTTTCCGTCGTCTGTTATTAATTTTCCTAAATAGTTAAATTTCTAAACTTGCTTGTATTTAACGGTTCTGATTTGTACCTCGCATCTAGGGCCATTCATTTTGATAGCGATCACGCATTTGTTGTCTTACAATTGATGGTCAGTCCTTTAGTTCAACAAAATAGTAAATATGTTACTCGGTTAAAAATAAAAATAATAAGTAAACTGATTTATTTTTAATTAATCTAACAAACCTTTCCCTCATACTAATTCCTTAAGACTTCCTTATTTTCCTATGTTCTCTGTATGGCATGCTTAGCAATTATTAGTAGAACATCTGTGTTGCCTCAAAATCTCTTCTTTCTCTTTAAAAAAAATATCCGACATCCAATGCTATGTTGGAGGATTGTTATTACATAGGAGTTCAACGTTCTTCTTTGTTTCTAGGGACATTTTTCTGTTTCTTAATACTTTGCTTAACTTGTGTAAGACATTTTTGCTATTCTAATGTGCATTTGAATTTTTTACACTTCTTCTTCATGTGCCGTGTCCCTTCAGGACGTAGGTGATCATGCACTTCCACTTGGCTCTCTCTTATGTCGCTCTCAATATTTTTTCTCTTGGTATCTCTTCTAAACCCGACTCCGCTATCCATTTGCTCAGAGCTAACAAGTACGTCTCGCGCTACTTCCCCTGTCTCTCTTTCTATTTATCCGGCCTGTGAGTATTGTTCTCTAGGCCTTCCTTCCTCATTACGTATCTCAGGAACCTCATGTGTCTCTTTCTGATATTTAGTATGATTTTTCTTCTCGTTTGCATCCTTTCCAACACCTCATCGTTACACACGCGCTCTGTCCATGGTATCCTCAGCATCCTTCTGTAACACCACATTTCTGCTGCCTCAAGCCTCTCTTTCATCCTAGATGAGATCGTCTAACATTCACTTTCATACAGAAGGACAGATAACACATAGCAATTCAACACTTTCTTTGTTCCCAATGACATTTTCCTGTTTTTAGTTTTTGGTTAGCTTCTGAAATGCGTCTTTGGCCATGCCAATGCATTTTTGGATTTCCATGTCGCAATTCCCATCCTCTGTAAGAACACTTCCCAAGTATTTGAATTTTTTTACTTGTTTTATTTTAGTTTCTCCGACTTGTAGTTGGCTTTTTTTTTCTTTTTTTTTTTTTTTTGCTGATGACTATACATTCAGTTTTCTTGAAGTCTGTGCTCATTCCTTTCTTCTCAATTTCTTTTGCTACACACAGTAGAAGGTCCTGCATTTTCCTTTCCGTGTCTGCTATCAGCACCGTGTCATCCACGTATCTGATATGGTTGAGATTGTGCGTGTCAATGACGAATCCCGGCAAGGCTTTTATGTCTCTCATAATTGCTTCGCTGTACTGGTTGAAAAGATCCGGTGAGAAAAAAACATCCTTGTCTTACGCCCCTTTCTATTTTTGCATAACTGCTGAATTCATTTCCTATCCTATAGATTCTTTATTCTTTTCCGAAAATGTCAAGGTTGTCAAGCATCTCTGTCAAGTCTTTGTGTCGTACTTTGTCGTTTGATTTTGAGATTCACGATCTGTAGCTCATTTTCTGTTTTGTCCCTTTCGTTAACGACCATAATGTTGATTCACAAAACACAACAGTTCTTCTATATAAGGAATAGTACCATTCAATTTTTTTCGTTTTTACTTCTATTAAAATAAGAAAATCCACAGAAAAGAAACCCGATTAACTATTTTAATTTTAAAATTAAAATATGGCTGCTCTTTGCTTATAATTTTTTAAATGCTATTTAGCCAACATCTGGAAATATGGTTAGTGTTTATAAATGGAACATGGATCAAATCAGATTTCAGAATTTATATTAACGATTATTTTGAGTTCTTAAAAATGCAGCCATAACTTGAAATGATTTCCTTCAATCTTTTTATTTTTATTTTCAGAGACTCGGTTTCGGGGAAGACGTTGCAGGAGCGACGTTTATGGCGGCCGGGAGCTCAGCGCCAGAGCTTTTTGCATCATTAATAGGTAAGACCATTTGTACATAAATTTCGAAAGATAAATTTCTCTTGAGGCTTGAATCCCCAACTATAATATTTTAGTTTTCTTTTATCATCTCCCCTGTTTCTGTCTTTATTATTTCCAAACAAACTCAATCAATTTTACAAAGAATTCACCCAAACCAAGGGCAGATGAAAAACTAAACCAGTTACAGATTAATATGTGCAAAATTAAAACGAGCTCATTTTACTTATGCAAGTTTGGTTAAAGAAACACAAAAGCTGTTACTGCTTTTTGTTTTATAATATTTAAAAAATATTTCCTGGCTTTCGGTGAAAAATAAAATTACAAATATTTCATTATTTATGTTATTTACAGGCTGACTGTTGTCTATTTTGTTGACGAAATCACAACATTTCCGGCCTTCATCAGGTGATTCTCAACTTGGTGATTTGTGTAAACTTCAGGAAATTTCGAAACGATACATTTATTTGATTTACCGGAATATATACACTAGGACAAACTTTTTAGAATCGATCCAACTGTTCATGACGACAGCTGATGGCGACCCACTCAAATTTACTGGGAAGAAACATATGAAGGAACATAAAAAATATTTTTTATTTGAATATGGGAAAATTTATTTCTTTTTAACGAAGATGAATGATTAAATTGAGAGCATGACTAACTCTGATTCGTTAAGCTCATCAAAACGACATACTGCTTAAAACAACAACAGCCTGGCAATGAAAGCCCGAGTCTTGAACTATGTCAGATCGTGTTTAATCGAAGCTAATGAGTACTTCTAGTAAAACTTTTCACGATTCACTAACATTCCGCCTTGGGAAACGCTGCACTTGGTCATTGTCCTGTAGCCTAATAGATTAAAGCAGTGGTTCATGAATTTGATAGCATAGTTCAATCCCTGCGCCAAACAGTGGGTATTTGAAAAGTGAAAACGAGGTGAGTAATAACTGAACAGTACTAAAAATAAGAATTAGATGAGACATCCTTAGACATGGAAAGTGGTACCAGAGCAGTGTACACCAGTAGATAATTAAAATATTCAGATCAGAAGACCCTGTAGATCGATATACACCCGAGGAAGGCTGGAGAGCACAATGGCCGAAACCTCGTGATAGCAACAAAGATGATGATAATAGTTTCAGTATAAAAAAATGGAAATAATGAATAAATCCTCATTCCAAAAATTAAGACACAGATATTTCGATATGTAGTGTAGACACAGAAATGAACACTGCATGGTGAGTGGTAACGTCATGCTTAACGTACTCGCCAGATTGAAAAATGTTGCATATAGGTATATATAAATTCTCTCACTCGCTCACTCAATCACTCACTTTCTCTCGCTCTCTCTCTGTCACTCTCTCTCTCTATATATATATATGTGTGTGTGTGTGTGTGTGTGTGTGTGTGTGTGTGTGTGCGTGCGTGTGTGTTACGGAACCAACCGACAATTTGAAATTATTTGTTTAAACATTATTTTCGATCGATCGATACTCGTATTTAAGTAGACATTCTGTTTATAACCAAACATTATATATATTTATTTCTACCAGCCTGATTATTTACGATGAATTTTTGTTACAAAAATGTGTGTCATTCAGAAGGATTCGAACCTGCGAGCCTTATCAACATAGGGGAAGCCACCAATTGATCTGGCGCGAAAATGTAAATCATTTTCACAACCAACATCCAACATTGCCTGATGACGAGATTCTCTCTCAAAACATAGAAATTTCCGTGTCGCAATGCACATTTAATTCATAATTATATATATATATATATATATATATATATATATATATATATATACTACCGGGCATAATTATTATATTTTTAAAGAAATGATGTATTTCATACTATTTTTAGTTAACGCCTTGTTGGGGTGAAATGATTAAAAAAAAAAGAAATATATATATATATATATATATATATATATGTGTGTGTGTGTGTGTGTGTGTGTGTGTGTGTGTGTGTGTGTGTGTGTATTTGTTTAGTCGACTTATTCCTTGATTTTTCAATATTCAACCGATGAATGAGTGCTTGAAATAAGACAGTACTTAATTTCATTATTTGCAGGTGTTTTCGTCACAAAAGGTGACGTTGGAGTGGGGACGATTGTAGGATCAGCGGTGTTTAACATCCTGTTTGTCATCGGTCTATGTGGCTTGCTCGCAGCACAGGTGAGCATCTTTTTTGTAACGTAAAATTCTTTCTAACCAAGTAAAAAAAAAAAAAGATAGCCTTCTGGCTTCGATTTTTGATGTTTTCAGGAAAAAACAGTTGATTTTTTTTTATGTACGTCCTTGGGCAAATGCTTTCTTTCACCATACGGTCAGTTTTAGACCAATAGGTGTGTAATCGATTTTTATTTTTTCCTCAGATTAGGCCATTTTCAGTGGTGTGCAATAATATGAATCTGTTTTCGGGGTGTATGATGGAATTTGTTTTGCCTTGAAAAATATTTTTTCATTCGTAATTGCATTAGATTGTTACACTTTCAGACACTATTGTCTCCACTGTCGATTAGTTGTCCTACGGCCATTGTCTGCGATGGACATTACTCCAAGGAAGCATACGAAAATTGTAACGCTGTACGGACACACTGGCAAGCCTTACAGAGATATGGCGGATATTATTTGTGTCAGCCGTGTCATCTATGCAAAGATACAAACTGGATCCATCCGTTCAAAACGTAAGGAAAAAATGCGATCGGATGAGAAAAACAACGCCAAGTGCTGACATAGACGTGATCAGGGAAAATTGAGAAAGAATTTATGAAGACATTATTCATTTTGTTTCAGTTCATTTTCACAGAGTTCAAAACATTTCCATCGATGTACCTTTAGGAAGTAGTCGATCACGGCTTTCCACAACTTCCTATCCTTTGTTTGTCTAAACAATATCACATTATTATTTCTTTATGTGGCACGCTGTTTCCCTCGGCTTTTCTTGTCTTTAATATGTCTCAGGTGTCTTTAATATGTCCTAGGTGTCTTTAATATGTCCCAGGTGTACCAAATGTTTGAAGCCATCTTTAATCATTATGGGTTTCAGAAAATTCAAAGCTCCCCTTACTAGTCAGACATTCTATGCCCACATTGAAGCAGAGCATTTAAAGCAAAGATTGGCCTGATTAGCCATCACCGCATCCATAATATTTAGTAGTAATGTGTGAAGAAAAATGGTCATCTTTACTCGCGAAGAACGAACATCAGTGAATCAATAATAACGACGAAGGACGAGTAGCCACACTACTTTCTATTATCTTTTTACTATTTCGCCCTTTCGGCTGGGGCTTCAGAATAAGCTGTCTACACCTCTGGATAGGGGTAAAATGAGGTATCCTGGGTATAAAATTAAAAATATATCTGTATCCTGGGTTTGACGATAATCCGGCAGCAATGCCCCTAATTGGAAAGTGTTGAGGAGGATAGAACCCCCACTTAATTACCGTTGTTCCCGTATCCACCCTGACTCGGAGTGGTAGTGCCTGGTAGGGTCCCAGCTATGGGCAAATAGTTGACCCACAAACTGGGGTCAAAATACTATGAAAGTATAAGTATAGATTTTTATAGTGAAAATTCCAGCAATACGTTTTTGGAGAACATATTCCCAGCAATAGATTTTTTAAGGAAAAAATATTACCAGCAATATATTTTGGAATATATTGCTGGTAATATTTTTTCCTTAAAAAATCTATCTATATATATATATATATATATATATATATATATACACCAATAATTCATCTGACTTTCAACAAAACCATTTTACAAAACTGCGTCAATGAAACCTAATCTACAAAGTGATTTCTTACGAAGAATATATATTCTATTAATACAAATCTATTGAAAAAATCTTGTTGGCATTAAATAATTCATTGAGGTTGATATACCGTAAAACAAAACGAACCATTTAAACTTTTGTTCTCCCATGTCCAAAGTGCGACTCATAGTAGAAGGTTACTGAATGGGATTTAGATACGTAAGAATTGTAGATTATGAGGATATGTAGGATAAATAACGGCTGATTTGATGAGGTTAATATTGTAGATTTCAATGAAGTATCTTCTCAAGTGTCTGTTCTATATAGCAGCTTTTGGGAAAACTGTCTCAATAGAACTTTTTTTTAACAACGAGATACAAAGGGAAGGAGGATGTCCGCCACTGCACACACGGAGTGTCAGATCCTGGTTTTAAAAAGACTCAACTGATGGCACAAGGGCATGTGTCTCGTCAGAACATTTTCCATTGCCATTGCGATAGCCAACGAAAAACTTCCGCCGTATTGTCTGCAGGAAAAGATCTGGAGGGTGAAAAATAATCGATCGCCTACAAGGCCGCGTAAACGCTTTTGAATTCTATCGAGACTTTTCCCACTGACGAAATGTTGCCTTTCGCTTACTATCATTATTTTTTTCCTGGGAAATATTCAAACGAGCTACATTCTTTAGTTCCACAAGTTCAGTTTCACCAATTCAAACCTTCACAGGTAAGTCTCCAGCTACTCTATCGCCATTTCCATGGCAAATGTTCAGGTGGGCTACATTGCGTAGTTTCACTAATTCAATTTACTTGGAGTAGATAGTCTAATTGGAGTAGATAGACTAAACTATCGCCCGGTTCACACTCCACCCACGTCTATTGAACAGGTGAAGAGGCTCATACCTTGTTCCCTGGTTAGGGTGTGGTTTCCAGCTTTCTCTTTTCCAATCTTTTTACTTTTTTCTCAATTAGAGTAGATAGACTAAACTATCGCCCGGTTCACACTCCACCCACGTCTATTGAACAGGTGAAGATGCTCACCCCTTGTTCCCTGGTTAGGATGTGGTTTCCGGCTTTCTCTTTTCCAATCTTTTTACTCTTACGTAGCCCCCTGCGCATCAGTGGCGTTACCGCCTTGCTCGGGGTGATATGATTTAAAAAAAAATTCAGATATTAGCATCTACGTCTCTCGCTAAACTATCGCTATTTCAATGGTAAATGTTCAGAACAGCTACACCACCGGCCATAATTATTAGGTGACCCCAGTTTTTTTAAATAATGTATTTCATATTATTTTTTTAGTATTTATTGCCAAGTGGATAATTGTAAATGAAAACAGAATGGTTCCTTTGTTAATACTGCACAATAACATGTGCATCAAATGAACTGTTCTGGTGTCCAGTTTTTGTACTCTTTTCCCCATGCTAGTCTCTTCTTATTGGCTGGCCGAAGCAAAGGCTTCCTGGCTGCCTTGTAAAATTTTGCAAAGTAATAATAACAAAAGAACCATCCTATTTTCATTTAGAATTATTCACTTGGCAATAAATACTAAAAATAGTATGAAATACATCATTTCTTTTAAAAAACTGGGCTGGGGTTGCCTAATAATTATGGCCGGTAGTATATATATATATATATATATATATATATATATATATTATGTGTGTGTGTGTGTGTGTGTGTGTGTGTGTGTGTGTGTGTGTGTGTGTCAGCATGCGGTGTAGATATAGAAGACTCCAAACGAGTATCCTGTACATACAGTGGTAGGATAACTCTCTAAGAGAGCTCTAAATGTATATGTATATACATATAGATCAAATATAAGAAAAATTAAGGCAGACACGTTATTTCATGGTAAATCGGAAGTATAAGGCCTATTTCAGGCGAACCATCATCAGCTTCCGACTTTGTTGTACAAAAGTTCTTTTGTACAACAAAATCGGAAGCTGATGATGGTTCGCCTGAAATAGGCCTTATACTTCCGATTTACCATGAAATAACGTGTCTGCCTTAATTTTTCTTATATATATATATATATATATATATATATATATATGTGTGTGTGTGTGTGTGTGTGTACAATCCAACCGTTGAAGATACCCTGCATTTATTAAAAATCACCTTAAGTGGTATATATCTATATTTCAATAACTACAGTATTTGCTTTATTTTGACAAAAAATAAGCACCTAACAATTTCAAACCTATCATACAACAGGATCATATTTTGTTTTTGTTAATAAAACCAGACTAATCCAAATTTGAACTTCTTCGGGGTAAGAGGATCCCGAGGAGAAACTGAAAAATGAAAGAATATATACTGTAGTCCTATCTTTTACTTAGAAAATTAAAAAATATCTCACTTGGCAATAAATACTAAAAATAGTATGAAATACATAATTTAAAAAACTGGGTTTGGCCTAATAACTAGTTCAGACCTTTATAGTGAAGTTTCTCGTAATTCTATCGCTATTCCCATGGCATTTTTCAAAGGAGCTACATTCTTTAGTTCAAACAATTCAGTCCTTTTCAGCTAACTGTCTCGATACACTATCGCTATTTCTATGGAAATTGTTCAGGCGAGTTACATTCATTAATTCTACCAGTTCAGATCTTTATAGCTAAGTCTGTCGCAACATTGTGGATCAGACATCGAGCGGACGCTTCACTGATCACGACAATCTTAATCTCTTTAAGTTTAATGTCAACATTTATCTATTCTATATATCCTCATAATCTTCACTTAAATTTTAAAAATTCAGACCGCGTAACGCAACTGATTAATGAAAAGATATTTGACTCACTCAACAACGAGTATGAAAATTATCCTCTAGCAAAACGAATTAATCTGTAGAATAATGTTGTTGCAGATGCGTTCTGGTTATATCTTTAGAATGTGTGATCGATTTGTTTTCATTACTTATTTATCGATTTGACGCTAAAGTATTGATCAAATCCTGGCTCAATCACAAATGACAAGCTGAGCGAAAACGAACATTTCTCAAACAAAACAGTTATTATAGTTTTTTCGAGCAAATAGCAGCGTGAGTGGGGCGCCATATATGATTGATCAACGCATTCTCTGCTACACTCGTCGATTTTATTTTGTTTATTGCTTACTTGCTTTCCTCTTCTCTTATGCTTATATCTTTTTTTCCACTTATATATATATATATATATATATATATATAATGATCCTGGAAGTAAACACGCTAATAATAAGGTGTCTCAACTAAATGTATATCAAGTTATATTTCCAATAAATGAAATCTATATCATTTAATCAAGCGAGCTAAGCAAAACGCTCAAAATAGATTATTTCTTCACCTAAATAAAACTAAAACTTTCTACATGTAGGGTGAAGATTTGTTTTCTAAACGTATCCTCATTTTTCACTGTCTTTAACAGTCCTGGGCATGACGCTCAATTACATCCAGCAGCAAGGCTTCTAATCGGTAGATTGTAGGTTATGAGGAGCCTAGAACCACTTCTTAATTAGTGATGTTCCGAGGTTCACCAAGATCCGGGGTGGTATCAACATTTACGCTGTCAGCTATGAGCAAATACTGAACTAACGAACAAAAAACAAAACACTATGAAATTACATTTTATAGTAAAAATATCAGCAATACTTTTTATATAGAAAATTACTTTTTATTGTAAAATTATCAACAATACATTTTATAGCAAAATGATCAACCTTACATTTTATCTGTAGTTGAAGGCATAAAATTGCCTTCAAAATATTTAGATTTCGGTATTAAATAACCCATAATAGTTCATATGCTGCTAAGCTCAATCAACCAGAACAACCAACCAACCGACATATAAAAATTCTTTTATGACATAACATCTTACAATTTATTAAATCAAACTATATTCCAAAATATAACTTCATCAAAATTACAAAATAAAACATATATCACCACCTCTTATTAATAACTTTCACACAAATATGTATATGAACAAAAACTGGGTATCATCTACCATTTATTCAACTGTGAAAACAAAATAACATGAATAATATTTTTATGACTTCAAAGCTCCCAAGAAAATTCAATTTTGATATTAAATGACCCATATGCCGTTGAACAAACAAATCAGTCAAACAATGTCTTCAATTCTATTGTTATACTTTGTTTCGATTCGTAAAAAAAACGGTGATCTTGAATTCCACTTCAATGTAACACTTTCTTCTAGTTCGTCTCTTGGTTAAATAGCAGGACAGATTGGGTTCTATAGCCTTGGCTGGCAACCAGTCTACCGCAGAAAGCAATGACAACCTACTGCGGAATAATCCTCTACCCAGTCAGTCATGTCACTTTCAAGACATGATCGCCCAAAGTGTGTATCCCGTATCGCACTTAATTGACTGACTGAATATAATAGTTGGAAACATTTAAAAACTTCTACTGGGCATAAAGTGGGGGATTAGTTTTATATTGTTATGAAGTAATAGACTGACACCCCACTAATTACTACTTAATAATATAATACATCTCTTCCCCTCTAGCTACGAGTCAAATAATAGGACAGATTGGGTTCTATAGCCTTGGCTGGCAACCAGTCTATCACAGAAAGTAATGGCAACCTACTGCGGAATAATCTTCTGCCCAGTCAGTCATGTCTCTTTCGAGACATGTTTGCCCAAAGCGCGTATCACGTATGGAACTTAACTGACTGATTCACACTGTAACATCAGGTCTGTTGATACTTCTTACACCAGTTTAGTCTTGTGTACTTTAGTGAACATAGTTGTGTATTTTCCTTTTTGCATTAAATTTGAACCGGGCTTCATCTATCCAGAGAACTTGATCTAGACAATAAATCACTTCAGTCCCATTCATTAAATAACCAATTACAAAAATTCATCTCGTCTATCCGGACCATCGTCATTGATTTGCTCGTAGTAAGTAAGTTCTCCATTTTTTCAATTGTTGTTCTTTCATAATCCGTTGCAAAATTGGTCTTGCATTTACCGGCTCACTTGAAGTTCTTCTCTGTGATTTTCTTGGACTTTTGCCCAAGTATTCTCTCACTCATTGATGGTTTTCAGTTTTACGGTCTTTCTGATCGTTTTACATCCATTGCAATTTCACACATTGTTTGACGTCTTGATGGAATGGTTTCTGGCAATCTTTCTCGAAATTTTCTTTGCATTTTTTCTTATGCTAACCAGTTTTCGATGGCAAAAGTTCTCTGCTCTAACGTTAATCGACGGGGGTGGGACGGTCATAATATTTTCATTCAAACTGAAAAAATAAAATATGTAAAACAAAACAATAATAAAATTAATAAAAATAGATTTATTTAAAAAATTAGAGCGAAAATGTATACGGAAGCCGAAAAAGTGAGCATAAATTAGGTCCCTCCACTAAATCGCTGAAAGAACTGCATAGTATAAAGAAAAAAAGCTGAAAAATAAATAAAAACAAAGTTGTATCTGCAAAATCTTTATATTTTTATTAAGAGAATAGATCAAAGTATTTTTTAATTATTTAAAAAAACATTTTTAATTCTTTCTAACACGTTCGAAATTTTGGGAGAAAATCTTGGTTTTCTTTAGCAATTTTTGCAAGGGTTTATAACGGCAAACGTAATATTACGCAAGGCACTTTTTGCCGGTAAAAGACACATTAATTTGAAAAATCTTCCAAAAATCAAATCATGGTCATATTCTAATAAAACTTTCAGGTCTTATTCACAAATGATTGAAATCATTTCTGAAATAATTATTTTTAGAAAATCTTGCTAAAATATTTTTTTAGATATATTACACACACCACCAATTAATTTCCCAAAATGTCTAGAAATTTGCAAGAGTACGCCCATATACCTAATATTAATTAAACTTAGGAGTTATTGGGGAATGCTAATTAACTGCCTTTTTTGTTTTGTTGTTGTTTTTTAATGAGGCCTTTTTCAGAAATTCTGCTCCGAAACGAAAGAAAAGAATGCTGAATTACTGTGTAATATCTGTCCTTCTGTATGGAAATTAATACTAGACGATCTCATCAAGGAGGAATTTGAGGCTTGAGGCAGCAGAAATGTGGTTTTACAGTAGAATACTGATGATTTCATAGATGGAGCACGTGTGCAACGATGAGATGTTGGAAAGGATGCAGACGAGAAGAAAATTCATACTAAATATCAGAAAGAGACAAATGAGGTTCCAGGGACACGTAATGAGGAAAGAGGGTCTGGAGAACTTAATACTCACAGATCGGATAAAAGGAGGGAGAGACAGGGGAAAGCAGCACGAGACGTACTTGTTATGTTCTGAAAAATGAATGGCGGAATGAAGTTTAGAAGAGATACCAAGAGAAGAAGAAGAAGAAGAAGAAGAAGAAGAAGAAGAAGAAGAAGCTTCGAATTGTGAAAACAAAAATGCAGTACAAATATGCCATTTTTCATTGAGGTAAAATTTTAATTGGTTTTTATAAACAATATATATTAAGGATATCATAGTCTGAAGAGAAAAAATTTCGATGAATAATGAATGTTTACAAGAATTGTTTGCATATTTTTTTATAATAATTTATAAAGTTTCAAAAATATTTCAAAATTTTCCCCTTTATCGTTCACGCTAGGTGGTTAAGTTAATATGTGAAGACTGTATTTACTCATCGAAAACTGAAAAGCTTAATACTATAAAGCAAGCTATTCGATTTTTAAAATAATTAATAATTATTTTTTGTGTGCATGCTAATTGCCCGTATTTTATTTGTACGGGTGTCCATATGCGATATACATCATTAATTATTTAATTTGATAATTTTACGATGTCATAAACTTCATGATAATTTATTAATAATATAAAATATGAATATTAGTTAGTAAATAGCATAGCATTTCATAAATTGTGTTAGCCCGGTTATTTCAATTTCATTCTTTCTTATTAAATTGTAAAATTATTTTAAAAGTAAGTTTTATATTGTTTTAATTTTTATTTATTCAGAAAGCATATTCAAACGTAAGGCTATAAACTAGCTGAAATTCTATAAAGTATTATATAATTGCTAAAAATATTATGATAATTTTTAAAAATTTTACTATGTAGTTAAAAACCGAACATCGAAACGTACCATTAAGCTACAATACATACAATTATGTCATATTTTACCACCATACTTAGCGTTTTTGGGGGTTTCAGTTTGTCATTAAATCATTCGTTACTTCATATAATCCTGATAAGAAGACTACCGTGAATAAGAAACGTTTTTATTGTACATTTCAGACAGTATGCAAGTAATATTTGTTTCATATCAGATTAAGTAAAGTTTATATTTGATAATTTTAATAAAATAATGTTTCAGCGAAGTATATTTCATTTTTGCAAGGTTTTTTAAAACCGTGAATTAGCTTCTATCTACAAAATGTGTCGATCGATGAAAAATGGCCGAAAAATTGAATGTTTTTTAAATCAGAAAAACTTTAGATTCTAATCAATATAATTTCGGTTTGAAATACACCCAAGTATTTTGCTTACTGCAATTAGTAAATTTAATCTTTTGGCTTTCAATTAAAACTAAAATTTAAAATTCAAGAAAACTTTTTATTTTAAAAAAAAAAATTATATTTTAGGTATCCAAAATAAGTGGAGATACCTAGCTTAAATATAACTGTTTATAAAATAGTATTATGACAAAGTAAGTTCTTTCCCACTCTGTATATTAAGAGATTAGGCTGCTAGCCATTGCTCTATGGTGAGACGAGGTACGTATGCGGTTTGTTACTTTATTTGATTGAAAGCATTTTGCCTTTCATTCCGTATTTTCTAGATTTTTATAATATTTATTCTGTTTTCACTCCTTCCGGATTAATCTTATTCTTTTTTTTTTCATTCCGTCGATTAGTCTTTTCTTTCTTTCTTTCTTTCTTTCTTTCTTTCTTTCTTTTTTAATCACTAAGCATTAGGTATCAATTTCTCACATTTCTTACTTTCATTATTCTTTCTTTCTGTTTTTCTTTTTCGTCGTTCACGGTCATTAAACTTGAGGTCACATTTCCCTGTATTTCTTTCTTTCTTTCTTTCTTTCTTTCTTTCTTTCTCATCGTTCACAGTCACTAAACTTTAGGTTTTGTTTTTTTAAAATTCTTTCTTTCTTTTTTCCTTTCTTTCTTTCGCGGTCACTAACGTTTAGGTCTCATTTCTATTCATGCCTTTCTTTCTTTCGTTTTTCTTTCTTTTTCATCGTTCACAGTCACTATACTTTAGGTCTTATTTCCTTATGCTTCTTTCTTTCTTTTTTTCACGGTAACTAACATTTACGTTTCATACCCCTACATTTCTTTCTTTCTTTCTTTCTTTCTTTCTTTTAAATAATTTCTTAATTTCCTTCATATATTTTTTATTCCTTTGTTTTCTTTCTCCCCCAAAATAAATCTTACTTTTCTTTCTTGCACGCTCTGCATTTTATGAATTCTTCATGGAGACAATTCTTGTCTTGGTTGTTGTAGAATTATAATTCTACAAGAACCAGCACCACCGCCACCCTTATCCAACCTACCTCAATTTTTACACTTCGTTATGATTAAAGAAATGCCTAACACGCGCAACGTACGAGTTTCTATCGAAATTCCTGAGATTAATATTTAAAAGGATGCCTTAAAATTCGTAAAAATGATAGAAATTTGGATTTACCCAGAGTGTTGGAAGAAAAAGAAAAAAGAAAATTGGTTAAAACTAGTAAAAGGTATAATAAAGGGTATATTGCCCCAGAATATTACGATCAAAAGTGAAGATAATGAAAAAAAAAATCATTACTAATATGAATAATCGGAAAAAGCCAGAATAACTGCTGGAAAGGAAGGATCTGTCTGTTTTGTACATTGCTATTCGTTGCGAATCTTCGAAATTAGAAGGAGAATGGTAGCGAATAATCCAAGAATCGGAAAGGAGACGTTGCGGAACCATTGTAGGCATCGACTTCGTAGACAGAATCACAAATGTCGGTCCTAGACACCAACAGACGAGAAACGAGTTCCTTAGGAGAACTTATAATCAGCGTCAAGATGGGGACTTGAAATAGCATGGGCATGTCGTAAGAATGAACAATCTTTCCACCTACACCCAACACGGTATCCCTTTAGGCCAAAGAAGAAGAGTCAGACGGAAGAAAATGGTCTGACAACATAACTGAGGGAACTGGAAGATCATTCACAGAAACTTAAACATTGGCATGCAACTAAGATATATAGAGTGGCTGGCTTATAATGACCATACGATCACATCTGGTCATAGGGTCGACGACGACGATTTGAGGTGTTTTTTTTTTTGTTTTTTTTTTAGCAGTATACCAAATCCTTATGGGTCATTTAATGTCGAAAGTAATTGTTTTGGGAGTTTTATTACTTTATTTTTTTAAAATGTTTTGAGGATGGTTTTTTCTCTTTCTTTTTCAATTTTATTTTACTATGAAAATGCATTGTTATTGCTACAATAACAAATCAATTTTTATACTTTCATAATATTCAAATAATTTTTCAAAATACCCATAGATAGGACTCCAACAGGTACTATCACCCGGGTCAGGGTATGCCTGGGAAAAATAGTAATTGAGTGGCTTCATACGCCTTATATATCTCTATCAAATCCTTGCTAAAGGTTGAAATATATCGTAATAATCAGAAGGAAGAGCAATGATGATGATGATGATGATGATCGCATTGCCTCATTGGGCGGCTCTGATAAAATCAAAAATGGGATAAGATAAAATAAGTAATGAAATAATAATAATAATAATAATAATAATAATAATAATAATAATAATAATAATACATTGGAATGAAATTTAATTTGAATAAATGTGCTAAAGCTACAGTTTTACGTGGATCAATACAAGAAACATCCTCAATTAGCCTAGACCCTGCTGTAACAATAAAAGAATTGAAACCAGAAGAAGCTTATAAATACCTAGGTGTAAATGAGAGCGAAAACATTCACCATAAAAAAATGAAAGAAATAGTGCGTAAAGAGTACTATAGAAGGCTACGAATGATATTAAAAACTGAATTAAATTCACAAAATAGAGTTATGGCCATTAATAGCCTTGCAATCCCAGTTGTCCAATATAGCTTCAACATCTTAAACTGGACTCTAAGCGACATCAGGCGAATGGATGCTAAAACAAAAAAGCTTCTTTCTAAGCATAGGATGCATCACCCAAAGGCTGATGTAGACCGTCTATACATACCCCGTAAAGAAGGTGGAAGGGGTCTTATTCAGCTGGAATTGTCATACAAGACAACAACTATTGGCTTACTAACATACATAGAAACAACAAAGGATTGGATGATACAATTAGTAAGGCAACATGAAGAAAGAAAGAAAAAATATTCAATAATAAAAGAAGGCAGTAAATACAAACAAGAATTACAGTTAGTAGATTCTGTAGAAAAGCAAAACAGTAGCCAAGAACCAACTATTGCGGCAAAAAATATGAAAATGAAAGCCAAAGATAAAGCTCTTGAAAAGATGAAACAGCGCTGGCAAGACAAACCTCTGCATGGCCAATATCCAGTACGTGCCAATAAATCCAATGTTGACAAAGTTAATACTCATCGATGGTTACGTGCATCTGGATTAAAGTCTGAAACTGAAGGATTTATACTTGCAGCACAAGACCAAAGTCTTTTCACGAGAAACTTTCAGGCAAATATTATGCATAATAATATGGATCCAAAATGCAGGTTTTGTGATAAACACCAAGAAACAATAGACCACCTAATCTCAGGCTGTTCTGTGCTTGCCCCAAACGAATATAAAAATCGCCACGATAGAGTTGGGCAATATTTACATTGGGCAATGTGCAAACATTATGGAAAAGCTGTAAACAAACACTGGTATGAACATCATCCAGCACCGGTTACAGAAATAGAAGATGTAACCATTCTATGGGATTACACCATCTACACAGACAGAAAAATTGAAGCAAACAGGCCAGACATTATTGTTAAAAACCAGAAGGAGAAAACTTGTCTATTAATTGATATGGCTTGTCCAGCGGATTGTAACATAGCAATCAAGGAATTTGAAAAACTGTCAAAATATAAAGACCTGGAAATTGAAATAGAAAAAATGTGGAAATTGAAAACAAGAGTTGTGCCAGTGATAGTAGGTGCACTTGGAATGATAAAAAATGGAACAAAACAACACATTGAAAGAATCCCTGGAAACCCCAGCTTAAGAGATATACAAAAAATTGTATTATTAAGTACAGCCCACACACTAAGGAAAACGTTATCTATGTAATGCTGGGGATGATAGGGAGGATAGAAAAACATGAAATGGAGTCATAACAACACGCCACTACCTGCCTTAGGTCTCCCCGCAGACTTGGTTGGTAGTGAGACCAATGCAGAAATCTAAATATGATGAAAAATGACATAATAATAATAATAAAAAGAAAAAGAAGAAGAAGAAGAAGAAGAAATAAGATAGAATAAAATTAATAATAAAATAATAGTAATAATGAAGAGTGTATAGAGCCAGAGTGTTGGGATAAAAAGCAAAAATAATAAGATGGAATAAAACTAGTAATACAAAAATAGTGATAATGAAGAGTGTATAGACCCAGAGTGTTGGAATAAAAAGCAACACTAATATGATGGAATAAAACTAGTAATAAAATAATATTAATAATGAAGAGTGTATAGACCCAGAGTGTTATGATAACAAGCAACAATAATAAGAAGGAATAAAACTAGTTATAAAATAATAGTAACAATGAAGAGTGTATAGAGCCAGAGTGTTGGGATAAAAAGCAGCAATAATAAGATTGAATAAAACTAGTAATAAAATAATATTAATAATGAAGATTGTATAGAGCCAGAGTGTTGGGATAAAAAGCAACAATAATAAGATTGAATAAAACTAGTAATAAAATAATAGTAATAATGAAGAGTGTATAGAGCCAGAGTGTTGGGATAAAAAGCAACAATAATAAGATGGAATAAAACTAGTAATAAAATAATATTAATAATGAAGAGTGTATAGAGCCAGAGTGTTGGGATAAAAAGCAACAATATTAAGATGGAATAAAACTAGTAATAAAATAATAGTAATAATGAAGAGCGTATAGAGCCAGAGTGTTGGGATAAAAAGCAACAATAATAAGATGGAATAAAACTAGTAATAAAATAATAGTAATAATGAAGAGTGTATAGAGCCAGAGTGTTGGAATAAAAAGCAACACTAATATGATGGAATAAAACTAGTAATAAAATAATACTAATAATGAAGAGTGTATAGAGCCAGAGTGTTAGGAAAACGAGCAACAATAATAAGATTGAATAAAACTAGTAATAAAATAATAGTAATAATGAAGAGTGTATAGAGCCAGAGTGTTGGGATAAAAAGCAGCAATAATAAGATGGAATAAAACTAGTAACAAATAATACTAATAATGAAGAGTGTTTAGAGCCGGAGTGTTTGAATAAAAAGCAACAATAATAAGATGGAAAAAAACTAGTAATAAAATAATAGTAATAATGAAGAGCGTATAGAGCCAGAGTGTTAGGAAAACAAGCAACAATAATAAGATGGAATAAAACTAGTAATAAAATAATAGTAATAATGACGAGTGTTTAGAGCCAGAGTGTTAGGAAAACAAGCAACAATAATAAGATTGAATAAAACTAGTAATAAAATGATAGTAATAATGAAGAGTGTATAGAGCCAGAGTGTTGGGATAAAAAGCAATAATAAAAAGATAGAATAAATCTAATAATAAAATAATAGTTTTAATGAAGAGTGTATAGAGTCAGAGCGATGGGATAAAAAGCAACAATTATAAGATGGACAATTAATAATCGTAATAATGTAGAGTGCAGACTCTTTAAAAAACAATCATAATACGTAGTAAAAATAGTAATTCCGTTCGGCAATATGTTATCAATCAAAACTATTAAACCTCGCCACAACAGAGATACCAATTATAATAATCTACTCAATGATAAGAAGGAGCAGGAATAAGATACAATTATACAAATAATATTCATGATAAAATTATAACATCTAGCAATTCTCCTCGTAAAACGAAAACAAATAATTAATGTAATGCAATTGTTTTACTTGAATTAACTCTTGTTTTTTCTTATTTGTATTTTTTCCTAATTCAATAATTTCTTCTTTTTTTTTTAAGAAAGTTTGACCTGACAATCCGTCCTGCTAAGGAATTTATAACGGAATGTTTAATTCTATTTGACAGCACACAATATGCATTTTGAAAATATCTATATTGGCGCTGTCATTCATTATTGACTTTATTAGCTTATTAATGTCAATTGTTGTTTATGAATCGTATGTCAAATTTCTAACGGTATTAGAATTTATTAGTACCAAGAAACTATTTACGGAATCCGTTTTATCTCGATAAAAATTGGACATGAAAAAGAGGCGTCTATGTTCACTTCGCAGACCATTAGTTCTGAGTAGCCGAAAAAGTAGATTCGGTTTTTTGTTCTTAGATGGCATTAGCTGCGTTTGCGTTTAACTAATTTCTTTTTGAAAGATCGCTAGTAGTAGCTTTGTTAGAGATGTCATATCAACACGCATCAAAGAAAATTTCTAAAATTTTGTGCATTATTGAAAATGAACAAAAAAAGCAATTTTTACATTTTTCTCACTTCAGGCCGTGCAAGATCTCTATAATTTTCAATCCTTTGTAGCTTTTAGCAGCTTTTTTAAAATAATTAGTGTCCCTGTCACTTCATGTTTTGCAACCCAATAACACAAGCTCGTTAGGTAAGTTATTGGTTGTTATTATCTGTCCCTCTTGTTTCAATATAACCTGCAATTCTCGAAGCCCTTTTTCCACAATATTTCAGAAATTTTCATTGTCTATTTCTGCTATTTTCCTTAATAACTTGGTCGCTTCTCATGTGCTCTGTCCATGGTATTCTCGGTATCCTTTTGTAGAACATGCTTTTGTTGCTTCAAGTTTCGACTTCATATCAAAAAGTTGTTTGGCAAAGTCTGCCATACAGAAAAATTGATACAGTATTTACATTATTCGGACTATTGTCCTCATCTTTGTTACCATTTGTACGACGTTTAATAATAGATCATCCTATTCGTCTATATTTCTGAGATGATGTAGTATTTATAGTATTTACATTATTCGGATTATTGTCATCATCTGTGTTGCGATTTGTACGACGTTTAATAATAGATCATTCTATCTAAACTTATTTATAAATGGAACTTTGTGTGTGTGTGTGTGTGTATGTGTGTGTGTGTGTGTGTGTGTGTGTGTGTCCGTTACCTATAGACTCGGATACGGCTGAACCGATTTTCTTGAAAATTTGCTCAGTTGTACTATAAGGATATGCGAGTGTTCTTAGCTAGCTTTTGTGTCGTGGTACCACCGATAAATATCGAAAATCGATAATCGAAAAAATCGGGTTATAGAAGGAGTGGTTCGATTTTAATCAAATTTGATACACTCATAGACAAAAACATAAGAAACGATGTTCAGAAGTGTCAAGGTTGCAGTTCTTACAATAGTGCAGAAAATCGATAATATATATATATATAAAAGACAAGGTGTTTGTGTGTGTGTGTGTCTGTTTATCTGCGTGTATGTCTGTATTTTTTCAGCCCCTTTATTTTAGTTTTTGCTTCGGGTTTGGCTCTAAGTAGGTATAATTATAGTTCGTAGTCTCAGCAAAGATACTATTTACTCAGAGGACTTATTTAGTCTTTAAAAATTCAGTTTACGACGAAAAAAACTTATTTGATATCGATAGCAGGAAATCAAAATTTGACTTGCATCCATTCATTTGTCTTTCAGTCTAAAGGTTTCGCTTTAACTGGAAACAACTATTGCTTTGTAGTTTTTCGTGCCAATGTCCAAAACGTTTGAGCTCCAGGACCATGGATTAGTTTTAAAGCTTTCATTACACCCGAACAACGCCGGGATATACTGCTAGTTTGTTTATATTTCTGAGATGATCTAGTATTTATAGTATTTACATTATTCGGACTATTGTCCTCATCTTTGTTGCCATATGTCAGTCAGTTAAGTGTCATACGTGAAACACACTTGGGCGATCATGTCTCGAAAGAGACATGACTGTCCTCATCTTTGTTACCGTTTGTACGACGTTTCGGCCGTTGTAAACTCCGGCCTTCTTCAGGTGCTAGGAATTTCGAACCGAACTCTTTATTACAATAACTGGGAAATAGTATTCTCATTCCTTGCGTAGTAGTAATGCCTTGATTGAAACTGATGAGTTATTTTTCTCTAACCCAGTCCGTACAACGGCTGAAACTTAGTACAAATGGCAACAAAGATGAGGACAATACTCCGTATAATGTAAGTACTACCGCATCTCAGAAATATAGACAAGTACTAGGAAAATCGATGTTACATAACAGCTCATCGTCCTTTTATTTCTTTTCTGCATTTTAATACTTTGTTTAGTTTTTGGAAGGGAGCATTCATTATTTCAATATGCCTTCGAATTTTAGTCCCACATTTTCTGTCATCAGTTAAAAGACATTTTCTTTTTAATTTTAAGAAATATAACGACGACAAAAATCAATTCATGTTTTGAGAAGTTGGATCGAAGGACTGAACGTGTCAGAAGAGATTCGTGAAATTTTCATTCTGGAGATATACTACACGAGAGATTCCTAGTTCGTGTACACATTCTGGGATTAATCACGATCAAATCAAGACATTGCTTGAGAATAACTAATGTTATAAGTCGCAGTGATAGCCAGCACTTGAAAGAAATATCTAAATCAAGCGTTGTAAATCTTCTGTAACAGTTTGGTTAATTTAGTCGCTTTGACGTGTAGCTTCCCAAATCAGTCATTTATTTGCCATACATGATATACACTTGAGTGATCATGTCTCTTTCGATTTCACTAGGCAGAAATTTTTTTCCGCAGTAGTTTGTCTTTTCTTTCTGTGCTAGACTTGTTGCCAACCAAGGTTATAGAAAACAATTTGTACTGCTATTTAACCCATAGATGGAGTAGCAGAGATGGATTAATATCTTTCTTAAGGTTATTTGCGCGTAAGTAAATGCAAAGAATTCAAGTGGAATTTGAACTCGGTTCTCCGATTTCTCATTCCGAATCAATATACTCCTTACCACCCACGCACATAAGATTGAATGTGCGGTATTTAAATGTTCTGATTTTAATGCAAATTCTATCTGACGATGAAAAGTGTATGCTTTATAACAATATGGAATGCACGATATTGTAGGACAGCAGAAATGATCCACTACTAACCGTACTAAATTTTGCTCTTCTTCCAAATTTAGCGATGCCCTTTGTATAGTAGGACTGGAAAGTTTATATCTTTTTTTATTCTCGTTTATGTTTCATAATCAAATAAAATCTGAACAGTCTTCAAACCTCCGCAATCAGCCTCCATCTCCAAAAACGGCTTTTGATGTAATGATGTGAACTATTTAACAAATGGTATCTTGGTTTTGGCTCATTTTCATCGTTTCTTTGACCGTCAGTCCACGGCAATTAGTAAACATTGTGGATTATAAATTAGTAAAGGATAAGCTCCTGGTGAAATTCAAACTCACATCCTGCTTCATCAAAGTCTAACGAAGGTTGATGGTTGGCAGAAATTCAAATTTAAACCAAAAGAAAGAAAGAAAAAAAGGAAAAAGAAAGAAAGAAAGAAAGAAAGTAATTTGAAACTTTTCTTGTTCTCGTTTATGATTGCAGATCCTGACTTAGATGGAATGGTCAGTGTGGATGTGAAAGTTCAAAAGTGTTCCTTTTATCTTCTAAGACCGTTTCTGAAAGTATTTATTTATATGGTCGAAACCAATTTGTTTGCACAGTTCCCAGTGTATCATTGTTCCAACCCTATAAAGCTCTTTTTTATCCTTGGTGGGGATCCGCTGACGATGTTTCTCATTGTTTAATCTTTTTCTAACGACTATGTGCGTTGTGGTGCAGTGGATATCATTTCGGAACGACAAATCGGGGAGTTGAGTTCGAATTCAAGTTGAATTCCTTGCATTCACTTATGCACAAATACCATTGGGAAAAGTATAAATCCGTCTCTTCCTTCCAGTTATGGGTTAAATAACAGGACAGATTGGGTTCTATATCCTTGGCTGGCAACCGGTCTACCGCAGAAAGCAATGGCAACCTATTGCGGGAAAATCTTCTGCTCAGTCAGTAATGTTTCTAAAGAAACATGATCGCCCAAGCGTGTATCACGTATGGCATTTAACTGACTAACTGAATATAATAGTTGGAAACATAATGCTTCTACTGGGCATTAAGTAGGGGATCGGCTTTCTATTGTTATGAAGTAATAAAATGATCCCCCACTAATTACTACTAATTAATATAATACATCTCTTCTTCTAGCTATAAGTCAAACAACAGAACAAATTGGGTTCTGTAGCCTTTGCTGGCAACCAGTCAACGGCAGAAAATAATTTACAATCTACTACGAGATAATCTTCTGCCCAGTCAGTCAAGTCTCTTTCGAGACATGATCGCCCAAAACGTGTATCACGTATGACACTTAACTGACTGATTTATAAATGCTTAGTTCTTACCCTTTAAGCACATGGGTGAATTTGAAACTCTAAAACAAAAATAAAAAACATTTTTTATTCAAAAACGTTTTTTGACATTTTTGTATAAATATTTTTTTAATTGTATTTTAAACTTAATAATGAATTATACATTTTTCAGGCAGTCGCCTTATCGTGGTGGCCTCTCTGTCGGGACTCAGCCTACTACTCCCTTTCTGTTGTCGTCCTCGTTTTGGTAAGTTTTATATGATTTTACTTGTATTATATTTAACTTCAGGTGTTCATTGAAATTTTTCGATCAACACCAGACGATTGCTTTGTATATGAAACTCAGAGTTGTGCAACTGATGAGGAAAAATATATATACATCGTGGATATATTTATCAACGCTGCATTGTATCAGTTTCAAACCTCAATACGATATTCAGACAAGAAATAAGAGGCGTGAAACTGACAGTCACCATGCAGCATTGACGCCTATGCCTACCACTGATAGAATGAATCACTGTATAGCTCTTCACAAGTTGGATTCTTGCCTCTACTGGTAACTCTGTAGTAGTGTTTTAAGTTCTAAGTCCTTCCTTTAACACTAAATTTTAAGTTTTATCATTTTCTATTGATAAAGCAATATGCTTTGCTTGTAAATTCTCAACCAATTCCACTCTTGACTCATTTGGAGAATTTTTGTCAGTTTCTTCAGTTAGAATTGTTTCTATACTGTGCAATATGAATACAACTTCGACAATGGTTTTGTTGCCATCTCTAAAGTTGATCTTCAGAAAGCATGTCTACTCAATCGTATTCCTGCAACCTTCTTAAAGAAATCTTCTCCTGAACTAACTCCTCTTCCCTCTAAGCTCTACATTAAATGACTTGCTGCTTCTTGTAGTTGTTTTAAGAACTCGGAAGAACCATCTGATGCTTTGAACTATTGACCTATTATTCTTCGATCATTTTGGCAAACTACAAAAGATATACTTTGTGGTGCATTGGATATCGACTCGGAACGACAAATCAGGGAGTTTGAATTCCAGTTCGAATTCCAGTTGAATTCCTCGAATTCACTTACGCACAAATATTCTTGGAAAAGGTATTAATCCGTCTCTTCACTTCAGTTATGGGTTAAATAGTAGGACAGATTGGGTTCTATAGCCTTGGCTGGCAACCAATCTACCGCAGAAAGCAATGGCAACCTACTGCGGGATAATCTTCTGCCCAGTCAGTCATGTCTCTTTCGAGACATGATCGCCCAAAGCGTGTATCACTTATGGCACTTAACTGACTGACTGATGAAAGATACTAATCAATTTAGATTTCGTTAAGCATCTCACCTTACGGAGACTATCAGACAAATAATATGGATTTCACTTCTTTAGATCAAATGTCGATGTGTTAATGGTTATTCGTCTAGCTTTAGATAAGAATGAAAAAGCTCAGACTGTTGATTTAGATATCTCGGAGTCGGCTGACAGAGTTTGGCGCAGGTTAAAGGATTATGGTGTTTCTGGTTGAATTTTTGATTTGATACAATCTTTCTTACCAAATCGTGAAATTGTCTTGAACGAACTATTTCTGAATTTTGTGATTTTGTAGTATTAGTCACCAAGACCCTACACTTCACTCGCTCAAAGTTATTTTTAATCTTAGATTTAAGAATGTTGTAAGCAGCTGACAGTTTAGATATTTCCGAGTGTGTTTCATGACATTCATATGAAAGTTATGATCAGATGAAGCTATTTAAGGGAAAGAATATATATTTTATAAAAGTTCCATTCATCCTCATATATACCATCATTTGTCAGTATCTATAAAAATTAAAATTAATTCAACTGTCAAAAGGATAAACACGAAAACTAATTTGATTTAATTTGCAACAAACCTATTTATTTTCGAATTTATTAATCGATGAAAATGAGATAATGTGAAATAGATGAACAGGAAGTTCGTCTGCGAATCAATTTATAAATGATTGATTATTGATTTCTTCTCGCGAGCGTTACAAGTACAGGAGTTGAATTCAACTAAATACGTTCTGAACTTTATTTGTCTATAGATGGGGAGATAACATGATTGGAAATGAGCAAAACATTTGAGTCATGTTCAGCAGAAGTAAAAACAAAATGGTTTCCGATAACAAAAACATTTTTCCACCAACAACAAATCAACAAAAAAATCAATATTTCTCAATATATTTTTCCTCACGAAATCCATCCCAGTTTTATTGTTTGTTTAACTGCACATCAACTCCTCATGGGCCATTTAATGCCAAAATTTAATTTTCTTGGAAGCATTAGTAAGTTTAGAAAATTTTATTACTAGTAGTAATTGTTCTTTAACAAAAATGTATTGCTGGTACCACTTTTTCCTTACAAATATGTATTGCAGGTAATCCTTTGTTTGTTTTTTTGTTTTTTGTTTTTTTGATTTTTGTTTTTTAGGTTTTTTATTTTCTAAAATCTATTGATGGTAATTTCTTTACTATGAAAATTCACGGCTGACACTTCTACTACAAAAATGTATTTTTCTACTTTCATAGTGTTTTGACCCCAATTTGGGTTTTAACTATTTTCTCTGAGTTGAGACCCTAACGCGGGTCAGGTTGAACCTGGGAACAACAAAATTTAAGCGGTGGCTCCACGATTCTCAAAACCTCCCGATAGGGAGGCCTTGCTACCGAATGTAGTTTAAGCTCATATCCAGGATGGCATCCGAGTTTTAAATATATGTCGTCTGTCCGTCCCAGGGGATCATCAGTATTTGAATGACAAATAAGTTGATATTTATTATAAACAAATCCCCGACTTTTTGTCACAGTAGATTACAGATGACATGATTTACTTTAAAAAAGGCAGCTTTCCGTGTTTACGTTGCTTTTGAAAGTAACCTAAATTTTGCGACTTTGGGCATCTTTTTAAAGTAAGCTGAGCTATTAAATCATCATCAGTTGTGGGCTGCTGAAGACCTGAGCAATTCTCACCATATTTATGGGTTGAGAACCAGAGAGAGACGTCCAGTCATGTGTCTTGGGCAAGTAGATATAGAAGAGACCATCCGTCGCTGGCATAGGTCACAGACAAGTGGCAGTTGATTTCATCGGGGGAACCCTCTGCCATGGTCACTGACTTCAGTCTAGGAAGCCCTCCGTCCAGCGACACTGTGTCATCAGCGCACTGGCTGCATCCATTGCTATGGGGCGTATAGTGATAGATGCTAGTTGACCTTACAGGAAGTTTCTTCGGCTATTTGAAAAAAATTGTTTTTATTCTGCTTGATGTCGAGCTACCCCCATTACCCGTAAAACTTGGTCAAGAAACCGGTTTAGTCGCCGAGAACCCACCCAAGCAATAAGTAGTAATGGGTTACATAATACCCGTAACACTTGTAGACTGACCTGACATTAATGATATTAATTAGAAAAAAATAATGAATAAAAATCAGCAGCGCAAGGCTTTGAGATGTAACTTTATTCGCTAGCCGTAGCACAATCCTCTAACCTAGCTTATATATCAATTTGATTAACAAGCAAATGGTTATTAAATGAGGGATCAACTTTATTTTAAAACAAAAATATAAACATATCCCCTATTTTCGCCATAGAAGAATCTCTATTTCTTTATTCTAAAGTACATACTTTTATGCAGTACTAACAGATTAGAGAACTTTTAAAAATTCATATTTCACGTGCCATGTATCTTTAGGACGTTGGCGATCATGGCTCTCCACGATTTCATGTCTTTTAGTATTTCTTTTTGTTTTTCTATCTCTCCTAAGTCCTCTTCTGCCAACCATTTACACAAGCTCGTTAGGTAGGCTATGTGCCTTTAACTTTGTCTCTCTTGCCCTCATTATGACCTGTGAGTGATAAATTTCCCAAGCTCTCTTTCCTCGTTAGGTGCTCTAAAAATTTCAACTGCGAAGTGAAAGTGTCGTTTTTGTTTCCATTTTTTTCTAAAGTTTCATCGTTGCTCACATGTTCAGTCCATGGTATTCTCAGTATCCTACAGTGAAACCACATTTCTGTTGCTTCAAATCTCTTAGTCATTTGTGAGGACATTCATTGTCTTATAGGAGAACTGATATTGTGTAACATTTTAGTACTTTTTTCTTTTTATTTTAATAAAATTTTCTTGTTTCATAATACTTTACTTAGCTTTTGGAATACACCTTTTGCTATTCCAACGCACACTTTACCCCTTTGTTAAAATACTTCCTAAATATTTAAATTGTTGCACTTGCTTGATTTGCACATCTCTAATTTTTAATTAGCATGTTAGGCTGTTCTTTTTGCTGTCAATCATACCTTCTGTCATGCAATTGGCATATACTACTTTATTCTCGCTTTTCTTCCCTCCATTCCGTAAGAGTTCTTGTATTTTCCTCTCTCTGACTGTTATCAACGCTGTGCCATCTGAATATTGTAAGCTTGTGGCTGTCATTAATGAAACCTGGTAGGACTTCTATTTCTCTCAAAATCGAATTAATGTATATGTTGAATAAGTCTGGCGAGAAAACATATTCTTGTCTTACATCCCTTTCTGTTTTGGTATATTTACTAAACTCATTTTTATCTTAAAGTATTTATCTGCCTCCCCACTTCAGACAAAATGTGGCACAAGGCTTTTTTAATGTGGGTAATCAGAGCCATGTGCTTTGTTGTGCAGAGGATATCGGCTCGAAACGACAAATTGGGAAGCCGAGTTCGAATTCCAGTTGAATTACTTGCATTCCCTTACGTATAGGTACCCTTGGAAAGGTATTAATCCATCTCTTTCCTCTAGTTATTAGTTAAATAATAGGACAGATTGGGTTCTATAGCATAGGCTGGCAATCAGTCTAACGCAGAATGTAATGGCGACATACTGCTGGATAATCTTCTGCCCAGTCAGTCATGTCTCTTTCAAGACATGATCACCCAAAGCGTGTATCACATATGGCACTTAACTGACTGACTGAATCTGAGCCATATAGTTTGGCCAAAAATTGCATGTCTAATTTTTCCCAGCCGAGACTCTATCCTTCGGTGGAGCCTCGCATGAGTTAGTCTCTGCCCGAAGAAAGAGAGTCAGACAATGTCAGAATTGCGTCTGACAAAATTAATCGCTAGGCGACAATGTAACCAAATATTCCATTTTTATCTGTATGCATGTGATTTGCTCCTAGTATATGAGCTAGTATATGATTCTAATATCCTTCCCAAGTATGTCAAAGTTACCTAGTATTATGGCGACCTACCTACAAATAGACTCGTTTACACCTTTATAATATGACTACCAACTCTGAGTGGGGAGTTACTGAGTAGTAGACTTGCCTCTGCTACTATTGACACTGTCAGCCCTCTGCCTTCGGGTAGAGGGCGCTCTCTGCTTCCGAGCAGAGAGCATTAACCCAGTCGTGGTTCCGCCGAAGGGTAGAAGCACGACTGGGCAAAAATAGACAGGTATTTTTTGGCCGGGCCATATAGCCCGGAAATTCCCACTCATAAACTGACCATGTGTCACATGTTGCCCTTAGTGGGAGGGACAACTAAATATAGTTACTGAGTAGTAGCCACAGAGTGAGTGAATGAGTGAGTCAGGACTCCTACGAGGAAAAGTACTCTCCAGTCCACGTTTACCTTTGTACTACGTTGCCCGAGAATATACTATTCAGCCTTATATCCGTGTCCTTGTTATCTTTCTATGGCCCTTCGGTCATAACACCTAGCAGCTTCAACAGTTCTTTGTGACATACTTAATTAAACACTTTTGCATCATTGTTATCATTCTATGGCCCTTCGGTCATAACACCTAGCAGCTTCAACAGTTCTTTGTGACATACTTAATTAAACACTTTTACATCATCTATAAAACATACGTTTTGAAATTCACAACTTTGATTTTGTGGGCTATTTTGTAAAAAAAAAGCTGGGCTATCCATGAGAAAGAAGCCAATTCAAATTTAGCCGTCCTGAACATTCAAGCATAGACCATTCGCTAATTTTAAGCTGGCAAACCTAACATCCATGACACTCGATGGATATAAAACACAAAACTTATTCTGTCTTCTTCTTCTTCTTCTATGTGCCCTGTCCCTTCAGGACGTAGGCGATCATGGTTCTCCACGTCTCCCTATCCCTGATGGCTTTTAGTATGTTTGCTCCTGTTACACCTCGCAACCCCCGTTCCGTCATCCACCTGATCAGGACCTGCAAATATGTTATCCGCTGCCTTCCTCTGTCTCTTTTTCCTTCTATCTGGCATGTCAGTATCAGGTTCTCCAAGCCCTCCTTCCTCATTGCATGTCCCAGGAACTTCAGTTGTCTCTTTCTGATGCTCACTATTAATTTCCTTTTCGTTGCCATTCTTTCTAACACCTCATCGTTGCTCATAGGCTTGGTCCATGATATCCGCAGCATCCTTCTGTAGAACTACATTTTCGCTGCTTCAAGTTTTGTCCTTATTTTCGATGATATTGTCCAGCATTCACTGCCGTATTGAAGAACCGACATCACATAGCAATCCAGCTATCTTATTTGAAATAAATGACTATTTAAACAGTAAAATAAATAGCTGTCAATACTTCCGAGATGTGGTAATATTTACATTATTTACTTTGTTCGGACTATTGCCTTTTCCCTTTCCGTTTACTTGCTTTCCCGACGGCTACAATCCCCAGGAGTTTGAATGTAAAGTCATTAGTCATCTCCTATCTCACTAACTTGCATCCTCTCTTACGCTCCTTTCTCCGTCCATTCCACTTTCATCAGTATTCTCATCCTTCTCTTACCCACTTCCTGACAGCCCCTATAACCTATCACTCTTTCTCATAACTTTTCTCCCAGGTAACACCCTGCACACCAGTGATAGTAGACTGGCTTGCTTGGGGGTGATATGATTAAAAAACAAAAAACAAAAAAAAAACCCATACATTTTTGGATCTTTAGTTACAATGGGGCAGCCAAAAGAATGGTAAGGAGGTTAGCTATACTCTAATTATTAGTAACTCTCTCTCTCTCTCTCTCTCTCTCTCTCTCTCTCTCTCTTTCTGGAATCCAAAGGCATTGATGCCCTGTTGATGGAACATTGAATATGTCGACTGAATCTTTTGCAGACTGCTAAGAACGATTAAAAAGAGGCTACCTATCAAGTACTGTTGCCATATCTGGACAGCTGCTCCTGCTATTCATCTCGATGTTCTCGACAAAATCGAAGGAAGGATCGGCAATGTAACCGTCCTGATTTGGCATCACTCACTTTCTCACCGACGGGACGTGGCTTCTTTCTGTTTTTTCTTGAAATATTTTACTGCAACTGCTCTGACGAACTTTGTTCTCTGGTGGTTCGAAATACGTGAATTTAAGCGGGTTGGCATCTAGGCCCCAACCTTTTACCGTTAAAATTGTTAAAGGTAACCCTTACTTCGACTCGAACAGATTCTTTTCTCGCACTTCCCGCCTGTGGAACTCCTTTCCGTTTACTTGATTCTTTGATAGCTACAATCTCCAAAAATTTAAATGCAACATCAATTGCCATCTTCTGTCTTCTTGAATTCTATTCATCTTACATCCTTTTCTCAATACCCACTGTACCCAGTATTTCTCTCATGCTCACTAGTAGCGGTCTCGCCTTGCTTAGGGTGAAATTATAAAAACAAAAATTAAATGTTTACATATTCAAATAGAGATGTCCTCTAATTTAATGTCATATATTTCTTCATTCGGTTAAATATACTTGTAGGCAGAGTTACCAAATTGGAACAGTTTGCTAAGTTAACGTTACTAAATTTGAAAATGCTCTACTTGTGTTTTTAGGGCTGTATTTTAAAATAAGTTGATATTATAAATGTCATTACATACAGGATGCGATGAGTAAATTATCGCCATTTTATATTTTTAATTTCGGGCATGCGCATTGTTTTTGATTTTGTCGACTGCACAGTGGAGGAGGGTCAGTTGGGCACCGTCTGTGAGAAAAAGAGCACTCTTACTCAATTCACTCCGCCAGAAATTTTGAAAGGGCATGCTGTACTACTTGGCATTCGCACCGGAAGCTCTAATACAATTGCTTGGATGTCAATCTGAGGACAATTCTTCTTCTTCTACTTTTGCCCTTAACCTCGAGAGCTGAACTACCCGCCATTCTCCTCCATATGTCTCGATTATATGCCAGAGCCTGGGTACCCGCGAATGGTTTCTTTGTGTGCTCATTTTGTGGTGGGTCTTGGATTCTGTAACCTGGCGGGTCCCATCTCTCTCCAGTAATTTATTTATCTATAATTTTATAAATTAATCTATATACACATAAAACCGACTTTCCCTTTAGGTTTAGATGTTAATGCTTCCCTATCACATTGACGAAAAACAGAAAAAATATAGGTCCCAATAGCCAAGAATATAACAGTTTGTTATTAGCTGCTTGCAAAGCTTTTCACGTAGAACGAATTCTGTGTCAGAGGGCGATAATAACTAGATTTAGTTGCAGTCAAACAGTCTGTATGTAGCCGGCAGTCTTTGGTGCCATTTACACCATCTCAGTTGTGATAGGGTCGTCGTCGTCTATTAGCGTACTGAAATTTGTTGAATATTCCAGCGATTATCAGTAGTCTCCCCTTGTTATGGAGGATCTATTACGACGTCAGTGTATCAAGTAGGCAACTTTTACTCCATGTAACGAAGAGTGGGAAAAATGACATAAAAATGATCTTTTATTGCAGTGAAATTGAATAGAGTGTCGTAAACCATTTTGTGTATTCCACTGCTTCATGGAAAATGAGGTCCTATTGATATGATGGAATTCTATAATTATAAACTTTATAGGTTTGCTAAATGGATTGTTTCACTTCATATTCATCGTTAGATATTCGTAGCGAACAGAATAGCACTTGAACGCGGAATGTTTAGTCAATGTAGAGCAGTCACATCAGAATCATGCGGTTTAGTCATATCATATGCTTATATTCGAGTGTAGTGGTTATCTAAACTTATTTATAAATGGAACTGTGTCTCTGTGTGTGTCCGTTACCTATAGACTCCGAAACGGCTGAACCGATTTTCTTGAAAATTTTCACAGTTGTACTATAAACATCTGCGAGTGTTCTTAGCTAGCTTTTGTGTCGAGATACCCTCGATAAATATTGAAAATCGATAATCGAAAAAATCGGGTTATAGAAGGAGTGGCCCGATTTTAATCAAATTTGATACACTTATAGACAAAGACATAAGAAACGATATTCAGAAGTTTCAAGCTTGTAGTTCTTACAATAGTGCAGAAAATCGATAATATATATATATAAAAGGCAAGATGTTTGTGTGTGTGTTTGTTTATCTGCCTGTATGTCTGTATTTTTTCAGCCCTTTTTTAGTCTTTCATGCCAACGTCCAAAGAGTCTGAGCTCCAGGACCATGGATTAGTTTTAAAGCTTTCATTACACCCAAGCAACGCCGGGCTATACTGCTAATTTGATATAATTACATTGTAATACTTAAACAAAATCCTCAGGCCATGTATTTTGGGTTTTGGCTTGACTATTTATTTATATATGTTGGTCAATGGTACATTATACTTAGAAGGTCTATTGTATTATCCTCTTTTATAGTATTGTTATTTTTTAATCTTATTTATTTCTTATTTGTTATTAATTATTTTATTATGTGTTAATTTGTTTATTACTTTCTTCATTTATTTACATATAATTGTTGGTAAAATTAGCTGAGATAAAAAATATATTTTTACATATAAAAATCGAATATTTAGGTTTTTACGTTTTTTATATAAAATATATAGAACACATTTTTTGATAGATCGAGCATATAGAGGACGCTTAAAATTTGTCTGATCTTAATATTCGTTTTTGTGTAACATAAATAGATATGTGCGTTGTTGTGCAGTGGATATCTGCTATATAATAATAATAATAATAATAATAATAATAATAATAATAATAATAATAAAAGAAAATCAAAGAAAGATGAAAAATGAAAAAATAATATATATAAGTTTGTGTCACTAATATTTAAGATTGTTTTCTGTTATTTTGTAGATTGTAATGGACGGCGTGGTCACGTGGTATGAGTCTGTGATTATGTTATTTATATACGGCTGCTATATTACACTCATGATGTAAGTAAATAACATTTATATCATATACTAGTATACTACCCATAAAAATTATGTTATTTTTGTGTGAATGACTCGGAACTTCTGCTGAGAACCACCATGTAAAAACTGCGCGCTATACCTAAGTTATTATTTGTTGGTGAATTTTACTATGCAACAGGACGTTGGTGTAGCGGTTATATTATTTACCACTTTCGAAATTCAGATCCCGACAGGGATCTCTTGCTAATTTTATTCATCTGATTTAGCATGACAGACGTTACGAACAAATAAATATAAATAAAAAAATTACTGTTCGTTTTTATATAATAAATAAATATTTGTATAAAGATGATGTTGAAAAGTGACTAAGAAACCTTCTAAAACAAATTCTGATACTTGACTTGGTCCCTTGCTTAGATTATCGGAAGTTTGTCGGACTGATAAATTTTTAGCACCCTCTCGTAAAATATCTAATAATGGCCGGTTATCTTTTGCCGCTCACACCCATCTACGAAGGCAAGAGAGTTCAGCACCGACAGAAACCACCTGTGGCGGTTACTGCAAATATACTGAGCGGTTCTTGGTTACAATTTCAAGGAGATAACGCACAGCCAGGCACGATCAGCAGTTGGAACAAGAGCAGTATTCTTAATCACTCGTTTACGATGACTTGTGAGTTACTGACTAGTACAGACATTGACAGTTACTGAACAATTCCATCTATCCAATTTCACTCTGTGGTATCGTTTTCAGAAATTACTTTTTCGCCAAATCAACCATGGTCTCATGGTTGGAAAGTGAACATTCGGACTATCCGGCCCATATATTAGAATAACTCTCATAGATCACACTGCGAGGGGCCATTTTTATTTTATTAGAATCTAAGATATTTCATTACCACACTAATTATTACTTCAAAAAATACCTCTCACACAATTCAGTATAAGAAAGAAAAGAAAAAAACATTTATCATGGTTATCAAAAAAATAAACCTTCTTTAAAAAAGGGGGAAAGTATTCACCGAAAGAGTTTTGGACAATAAACACTTTGGACAATGTTTCTACCCACGCAGTCATGAGGACAATTAAACACACACACACACACACACACACACACACACACACACACACACACACACACACACACACACATACATATATATATATATGTATATATATATATATTACCACACTAATTTATTATTTAATATATATATATATATATATATATATATTATTGGAGTAGATAGACTGAACTATCGCCCGGTTCATACTCCACCCACATCTATTGAACAGGTGAAGAGGCTCATTTCTTGCTCCCTGTTTAGGATGTGGTTTCCGGTTTTCTCTTTCCCAATCTTTTTACTCTTTTCTTTTTACTTTTTCAATTGGAGTAGGTAGACTAAACTATCGCCCGGTTCACACTCCACCCACGTCTATTGAACAGGTGAAGAGGCTCATCCCTTGTTCCCTGTTTAGGATGTGTTTTCCGGCTTTCTCATTTCCAATCTTTTCACTCTTACGTTACCGCCTTGCTCGGGGTGATATGATTTTTTTAAAAAAAGATATATTATGTTCAGTTGGGATTATGCTTAGTGCCAAGATTTCTGTTTTTTAAGTGGTTTACAGATAAAAAAAAATATTTTGGCGAGCAGGTTTGTTAAGCAACTTTATAAAAATTATCCAAATGTTGGAGAATTTTTGTCTTTAATTTCAACTGGAATTAAAGCCAAAATACGATGTTTAGAACGGCTCATGATTAAACATAATAGACATTCATTGTCTCTTATATTTAACAGTATATGTTTAGAAAATACATATATATATATAATTTATTTGTTTGAACATTATTTTTAATCGATACTCGTATTTGCGTAGATATTCTGTTTTTAATCAAACAGTATATATATTTCTACAGGCCTGATGATTTACAAAAATGTTGTTACGAAAATGTGTGTCATTCGGTAGGATTCGAACCTGCGACCCCTATCAACATAGCCATCAATATATCCTATGTGTCTTAGACCGCGCAACCACAATTTAATCGGAGTCTAATCAAGCCTTATATATACTTGCTTCCTTGACGGCTACAATCTCCGGGAATTTAAATGCAATGTCAATTCCCATCCCTTAGCCAGTCCTTCTCTCGGAATTTCCCCATCACTTTAGGTATCTTGTTCTTTTTCTTTCTCGCTCTACCCACGCAACTGTCTTCACACCGGTAATCCCATCCTTCTCTTGCCCTTTCTCTGACACACCCTATAACCGGTTCATATTTCTCTCCGCTCTTCTCCTGCTTAAACTTTTACTCTTCTCTTACGTAACACCAGTGGCGGTACCGCCTTACTTAGTGTGAAACGATAAAAAAATGAAAAAAAAAAAAAAACGAGGAGTAAGCATCAACATCGAAGGCAAAGCCGCATATTAATGCTCGGCATTTTTTAAATCTGCTTTGTGTAGTTCATGATGAGCTGCTCAAACCGACCGACACCATCACGTGGAGATCGCTGTCGACTACAAGTGATGCGTCTGAGCCTAGCATTGATGAAAAAACAGCCGATATACGATCAGAGACACGACAAAATTATTTCGCAACATGAAAACGCTAGATCACATGTTGCATAACGGGTGAAACCTTCTTGGAAACGCTTACATGGGAAGTCTTATACTACACACCGTATTCACCAGACATCGCCCCCTCTTATTATCACTCGTTCTGATCGATGGCACATTGTTTGGCTGAGCAACACTTTCATTCTTATGAAGATGCCAAAAAATGGGTCGACTCGAGGTTTGCCTCAAAAGAAGTGTCGTTTTTTCCGATGTGGAATTCAAATGCTGCCATAAATATGGGGAAAAGTAGTGACAAGCGATGGGCAATAATTTCAGTGACATGTTTCTTACTAATATTTGTAAATAAAACATTACTTTTCATGAAAAATCAGCGGGAACTTAATACTAATATATATGAGACATATTGACAGAAAATAATTTAATTAAAGTAATTTTATTTGATTTACTCAACAAATGCTTTAACAAAAAAAATACTTGTTACAAAATAAATTTAATATTTAGTATAATAGCCTTTTGCTTTCATTACAGCCTCAAGCTTCTTCAATGTATCTAATGGAATTTCCTGCCAAACAGCTTGTATTTGTTCCCAAAGTGTGTCTTACGAAGTAACATTAGATTTATCAATTTTTTTATCCAAAATATCCCATAGATGTTCAATAGAATTGAGATCAGTGCTTTGTGGGGGGGGGGCAATTCAAATTCCGAAGCCTTCTCCCCTCTTACTTTTTAGTTAAATAATTCTTACAAAGGTTTGGCTTTTCACCCTGTATTTGAATTTCAGTGACGTTTTTAGGAAAATCACTCTTGTCCTAATACACTAGTACTACCGGTAGTGTGAAAAAGTGTTAGGACAGGGGTGATTTTAAACTTTACTTTGATGCCTCATAAAAGAAAAAGCAGTTCTTGTCCTAATACTTTTGCAGATAACCGTATAAATATATATAAGTAATAATGTTAAGAATCTAACGATATACGTTTTGAATGTCGAACGGATTTCTCCCGACTCATAGTTAATAACCATTGAACTTAATACTGTACAGGTAATGTTAACACTATTTTATATTTCATTATTTAAAAAGCATAATTTCTTTCCTATATGTGAAAAGGTATTTGTTTAAATAAAATCATTGATTATTCATGCAGTAAATATAGCCATTGATTTGGCCAAATCTATTTACACAGCCCCGTCCGTTTTGAGGGTGTGAACTAAACTAGTAAATGAATATGTAATAATAAAGAAAACTTTTGCTAGTCTAGAATGAGAATTGACATAAGGTTGAAAAGTAATAACGTTAAGAATCAAATCGATTAACACAAAATCATCTGAAATAATCAAACCGATTTCAGTAATAAATTGATGCGAAGACATTTATCTTGAACTTATGAAATGCGGTTATCAAAACATGGTGGGAGATTTTGGCAAAAAACCTGATCAGATCAAGGCCCGGACGTTTACTTTGGCTTTTGTTGTGTCTGAGGTTAGATTAGCATTCGAATTAAAGTTTTCTTTTTAAAACAAATGGCTTTTGATTTATTGGTTTAAGTTGTTATATGGCCGGTAATTTTGTATTCTCTCCCACCCCTCTCCCCTGCATATATATATATATATATATATATATATATATATATATATATATATATACTAGCAGTGTGGTGTAATGAAAGCTTTAAAACTAATCCATGGTCCTGGAGCTCAGATTCTTTGGACGTTGGCACGAAGACTAAAAAGCAATAGTTGTTTCCAGTTAAAGCGAAACCGTAGACTGAAAGAAAAATGAATGGATGTAAGTAAAATTTTGATTTCCTGGTATCGATATCAAATAAGTTTTTTCGTCGTAAACTGAATTTTGAAGGCTAAATAAGTCCTCTGAGTAAATGTTATCATGGCTGAGACTAAGAACTACAATTATACCTACTTAGAGCCAAACCCGAAGCAAAAACTAAAATAAAAGGGCTGAAAAAAATACAGACATACACGCAGATAAACAGAGACACACACACACACACACACACACACACAAACATCTTGCATTTTATATATATATATATATTATCGACTTTCTGCACTATTGTAAGAACTTAAACCGTGAAACTTCTGAATATCGTTTATTATGTCTATGAGTGTATCAAATTTGATTAAAATCGGGCCATTTCCTTCTATAACCCGATTTATATTTTCGATATTTATCGGGGATACCTCGACACAAAACCTAGTTAAGAACACTCGCATATGCTTATAGTACAACTGTGAAAATTTTCAAGAAAATCGGTTCAGCTGTTTCAGAGTCTATAGATAACGGACACACACACACAGACACACATACACATACAAAGACAATGTTCCATTTATAAATAAGTATATATATATATTATATATATATATATATATATATATATATATATATATATATATATATATATATATATATCAGCATGCGGTGTAGATATAGAAGAATCCAAAGGAGTATCCTGTACATATAGTGGTAGGATAACTCTCTAAGAGAGCTCTAAATATATATCTATATTAATACATATAGAGCAAACATAAGAAAAATTAAGGCAGACAGATTTCATGGGAAATCGGAAGTATGGGTTTTTTCAGGTGAACCATCATCAGCTTCCGTCTTTATTGTACAAAAGATTTTACACGAATGAAATTCACAAAGACTTAAAAAAAATGAATAAAACTAAATGTCGCTCCCTTAAAAGAGAAAATATAAGAAAAACACATCATTACATCAGTTCGGCGAATACACACAGATATTCATGCATAAGCACGCATATACGCAACATATAATCAAAGAGCACGCGTCAGAGCGGATGTCAACTAAAATCTAAAGATACATTCAGCATGTCAATTAGACTGCTGACCCGTATATATATATATATATATATATATATATATATATATATATATATATTCCTTAATTTTATGGGTAATGCGTATTTCGCCGCGGACCTTGGTGCTCGTCAGATCCAATTGTAGAATATATTACCCTTGAAATTGTAGAATATCTTAGAATATCTAAAAAAAAAATTTTTAATTATATTAAATAAATAAATTTAACATTGAGTTCTTTTGAGTTATTATCGGAATTTTCCTGACTAATATACCAAGTAGTCTACGTTATATATATATATATATATATATATATATATATATATATATATATATATATATATTAGCTATTTTACCCAAAGGAAGGCAGGAAAGCTACTAGTATGCAGGGGCTTACAGTGAGAGAAAAGACAGGGTACAATGGGTATTGAGAAAAGACTAACGGGATTCAAGAAGATAGAAGATGACAATGTTGTATTTAAATTTTTGGAGATTGTAGCTGTCAGGAAAGCAAGTAAATGAAAGGGACTTCCACAAACAGAAAGTGCGAGAAAAGAAATTTTTTGAGTAGAACTGCCGATTATATTTAACCATTTTAACGATAAAAGAATGGGACCTAGATGCAAATCTAGTCGTACACTTAAACTCATGTAGCAACAGGGAAAAACTCGTTAGAAACTACGTCACACACACACACACACACACACACACACACACACACACATCTGTCAACCACTCTTGTCCCCGGTTGACATTCACCTATGGCGGGATGTATCTGTCAACTATATCTCTGCCGGCCTTCGACTTTCAAGCTGATTGTCGCTTGTGTGTGTGTGTGTGTGTGTGTGTCTGTCTCCGTGTGTGTGTGTGTGTGTGTGTGTGTGTGTGTGTGTGTGTGTGTGTGTGTGTTTTGCGCAACTCTGCTGACATCATCCACGGTCGGATATATCTGTAAACCACCCTTGTCCTTTGTTGACTTCACCCACGGTCGGATATACCATTCAATAACCTCTGTCATTCAAGGTATTATATTACACAGAAAATATATAATTTCGGCAAATTCTTTTACAAGTTCCTACCTGATCTCAAACGACTTATCCGACTTCAGGAGAAACACAGTAAAAGTTTTAACGGGTTTTCCCTGCCAATTCTATTTAATAGAACATCTTTAAAAAATATTGCTGTTATGACTAAAATGTCTAGATATATTTAACACACACACACATATACAAATCAGAATTATCAGAATTATCAAAGGGCCAGGATGAAGTTAATAGAGTCTTTTAAAATTAACCTTCCTGATAATGACTAGAGATAGTCGAAAGTACTTAAAAAAATATAAAGTTTCGATATTTTCTCAAAAAATTTGAATCAAACGTGATTAATTAATTGAAACAGCTGCTTTAATTTCCTTTCTTTTACCATATAGTCATTTTTAGACCATCTGGGCTGACAGAGTGTAATCGATCCTCAGATTAAGCCTTTTGAAGTGGTATGCAGTAATAGGAATTTTGGGGGGGGGGGTGGCGGTGTAGGATGAAATTTCTTTGGTCTTATAAAATATTGCGTCATCCATGATTGCATGAGATTTTTTTCACGCCCAGACACTACTGTCCTACAGCCATTGTCTACAATGGATGTTACTTCAAGGATGGGTACGAAAATTGTAACTCTGCACGAACACAATGGCAAATCTTACAGAGAGATCGCGGATATTCTTGTTGTCAGCCTTTCAGCTGTCCGTCGTGTTATCAAGGCGAAGAAACAAACTGGATCCATCAATCAAAAACTTAAAGCAAATTGTGGTTGAAAGAGAAAACAACACCAATAGACGACGTATACGTAATCAGGGAAAGTGTGAAAGCTCCTAGGAAGACATTATTCGTTTTGTTTCATTTAATTTACACAAGTGTGTACAAAAACTATAGAAATGTATTAATAAAAAATATATACACAGAACTTAGCGATTAATTTTAATAAAACCTATTATATCTAATATTAGAAATTGATAGATATGCCTATATGTGCAACGAAACGCAAACACTTTGGCCATTTCCCTGGAAAAAGAAAACTACAACAGAAAAACTACGGCCACGGGATTTTCTGCTAGCATCTCACTTCGCTGGCATGCAGTCCACTGGTTCATATATATATATATATATATATATATATATATATATATATATATATATATATATATTAAAAAAGGATTAATTCAAAGATGTTGAATGGCCATTTCGATATGAAGATCCCCACGGGGGACGACACATCACCTCAGCAACAGAAAAAACCTTTCAGAAACTGGAGAAAAATTAGTCTACTTTTCCTTTTTAAATAGATTGCAAAGAAATTAAAAAATAAATAATAAAATAAAATAAAATAAAAATAAAAATAAAGGGAAAGAAAAAGAAAAAGAAAACGAAAAAGAAAAAGAAAAAGATAGAATAAAATCAAATAAATAAGAAAAGGAAAAAAAAAGGAAAAAAAATTGACATCGTCTGGGTTCGCAAAAAAAAGGGAGAATGTAACTAAAAATTAACAGACAGCCGTGTTAAATCGACGTCAGTTTAAGCAACACGGAAAAAAGGTGGTAAGAGAGATAAAAGAAGGAAGGGAGGGAAAAAGAAAGAAACTAAAGAAAAAAATTTTTTTTAAATATTACAGACGCTGGACAAATTCAAAAACCTAATTTCCCCAAAACGTTGAAGTATTAGAAAAAGGCCTTTACTTAAAAAGGCATAATTATTAATAAAAGGGAATAAAAAGATATAGGATTTAAAATAAAATTATTTTTTAAAAAATTAGGTCATTTGAAATTAAACTAAATAAAGACAACACTAGGTAAAAAAAAAAAAAAAATGAATTACAATTATTATATATACATACCTATAGAAGTACATACATATATATACACACACAATTCTACGAATAAGAATACATATATACATACACATACACACACATACATTCAATTTATTACACACTTATATACATATACATGCGCATACACACATATATATGTGTGTACACACCTATATACAAAAAATTCATATACACATAATATACATGTGTACACATATATGCACACATATACACACACACGCACACATACATGCACACATATACACACACACGCACACATACATGCACACATATACACACACACGCACACATACATGCACACATATACACACACACGCACACATACATGCACACATATACACACACACGCACACATACATGCACACATATACACACACACGCACACATACATGCACACATATACACACACACGCACACATACATGCACACATATACACAACCTAAAGAGCCAACAAATCTACAAATCTAACTGTAGATCCGGTTAGGCGAAATCTTGGTAGGTTTGTTGGCTCTTTAGGTTATTGACTTTTTTTGCTCTGCTTACGTATTGAGCGCTTTTTTTGTTATAGATTAATCGTCTCGGTTTTTTCTTTGGGCTACGTACTTTGACTGATGTTTACGTGATTAGCTCTTTCTTTTTTTACAACCATTTTTTCCTTCCGTGTATATACTCGGAGGATTTTTCGAAATGAGTATAGTGATGATTTTACAATTATATATATATATATATATATATATATATATATATAGTCATTCGCATACATTTCTGTTTCGCGGTATCACAGCTCATCAGTACGGTTGGCCATCCGATTGCTTCGAGATAGGATTGAAACTCGATCGAAATGACATCAGTCGGCGATTATACATCTGATGTGTGTGTGTGTGTGTGTGTGTGTGTGTGTGTGTGTGTGTGTTGGAGATCGGTGTCAAGCAACCATAGTAATATATCTTTATTTTGAATTAATATATTAGATGGCATGCATGACCCCTTGTCAATTACCTTGTCAATTACCTTTTATAGTTCTTAACCAATCAAAAACCTCAATTTTATATCCGGATATATATATATAGCCTTTTTGGAGGAAAAAGTGGGCCTTATATGTCATCAAACAGAGTAGGTCCTGTAGCCTTTCGATTGGTCCGTTTCAATCAAACACTAACTGAAAAAGACAAACCAGGTCTTGTTCTGACCCGCACTGCTCCGCCCACCCGACATCCGAACAATATAATGGAACTTTTCTCTCTGGCCGCTTTGCTTTCACCACATACTGTTTTTCCCACCCAACTTTTGCTATGACCTTTGTGTCAGTTGGTCTAAAATCTCCAGACAGTAGACTTTTAGTTGCAACGGCAGCCAAACTAAGGGTGCATTGTGGAGAAGAGCGTCTGGATCGAATATCGATCAATCAACGATCGATATGTGAACCATCACGAAACATCACTAGCTATCATCTCGGTGTCTACAGTGTTCAGTCGATCAGCTTGATTGTGCCAAGGGCGTGATTGCATAAAACGTGCGAAACATAAATTTCGTCATAAATAACCTAATATATATATATATATATATATATAGTTTTAATGTATGTTATATTTAAGCGTAAAAGTGATCAATATTAGAGATAGAGCGTATGTAAATATGAATGATTTAAATATTACGAAAGACTGTGTTGACATTCGACAAGTACTGAACGTTTGTGTTCACGTTTTAATAATAATAATATGACAGCATTCTATGAAACGTTACACAAACCTAATAAAAAAGCATCACACACAAAACATGACATTTGGCAAAAAATTTTGGATAAGCAATTAGAACATCAGTTAAGTGCTATACCTGATGCATGATTTGGGCGATCATGTGTCGAAAAAGACATGACTACATTATCCTGTAGTAGGTTGCCATTGCTTTCTGCGGTAGACTGGTTGCCAGACAAAGCTATAGAACCCAATCTCTCCTGTTATTTAACCCATAACTGGATGGAAGAGGCGGATTAATACCTTTACCATGGGTATTTGTGCGTAAGTGAATGCTAGGAATTCAACTAGAATTCGAACTCGGCACCCCGATTTGTCGTTCCGAGTCGATATCCACTGCACCGAAAATGTGCATCATTAGAAATAACCGATTGATAGATGCTGAAATTAATAAAATAAAAGAACTGCAGCCAGAATAGATTAATTACCAGAAAATTAAATAAAACCGGAAATCACATAAAAATCATAGAGAATAAAGAAGAAACTGAGATGCTCACCAATCAGCAAATAATGTTCAGCATTCAGTTTAAAAGATCTGGAAAGGTGTGATCTCTGTCGCTCATAAGACTGCAAAAAAGAAACGAATCCAACCCACAATAAAGGAAATTATTTTAAAGAAGACAAAAATTGTACACAAGAAACCAAGGAAGAAATCAGGAAGCATATAAGTCAGATGCCAAAATATTTAAATGGAGGAATGAGAACAACTCCCAAAATTAAAACTAACAAAACATAACCTCATAACTATTAACAACTCTACAATATTGCACTCAACTCAATTCTGGGTCAAGTAAGTCTCAAAAAACAATATATACATCGGCAATAGCAGCAACTAAAAATTAAACACAGACATAAAGATCCACCATGGAAAAGAAAAATAGAGAAAGAAATTGAAAAGAGAATTATTAGTACTGGATGAACTGGCAAGAAGAACAAATATAAGAACTAGGAAAGTTAGAAGCGTAAAAAAAAGCACACGCACTCACACAAAATTAGGAATAAAAATGAAATCCTATCAGCTAAAGAAAAATAAAGCAAATAATACAAGTGAAGTTTCAAAGAATCAGACGCTATAAAATGATCAAGATTCTACAGACAGAACAAGATCTTTCAAACCGATACGAAAATTTTTTTTACTGAGACATAGTCAAACAAAACATTGAAGCGACTAGACAATGGGAGAGATTATACAGTTAACCAAGATAGTTGAAAAATACAGACCAATCACATGTCTTTCCACTACTTACAAACTTTTGGCATCTATTCTGACAAAACAGACATATTTCTTCTTAGAAACAATTGACATACTACCTCTTGAACAAAAAAAAGGTGCAAGCTTTGTCCACATTACACCCTCGCTTGCCCATATTACACCCTCGCTTGTCCACATTACACCCTCGCTGGTCTCTAAGATAATCTCAAAACTTGACCCTCACAAAGCGAGCGGTGAGGACGGAATCCCAATCATAGTCCTGAAGAAATGTGCCCCAGAACTTTCCTCTTTCCTCTCTAAACGCTATAACTTCTGCCTATCTGCTTCCTGCTTTCCTGCCTGTTGGACGTCCTCCTCTGTAGTTCCTATATTTAAGAATACTGGCGAACCCACAGACCCCACTAATTACCGCCCTATCAGTCTCCTTCCGATCTTCAGCAAAGTTTTCGAAACCATTATCAACGCCGAGGTGATTCAGCATCTCACGGTCCACAGGCTTCTCTCGGACAAACAGTACGGTTTTCGCTTCACCAGGTTTACTGCTGATATGCTAACGACCATTACCGAGTACATATACCAGGCTCTTGACAAGAATGGCGAAGCCCGAACCGTTGTCTTGGATATCTCCAAAGTGTTCGACAAAGTCTGACATGCTGGCCTTTTATGCAAACTGCGGAGCTACGGTATAACTGGACACTTATTTGACCTGATCCAGTCATTCCTCTCTAACCACACATTGAAGGTCGTATTAAGTGGACATGTCTCCCAAAACTACCATACGAACGCGGGCGTCCCTCAAGGCTTTATCCTAGGTCCCACGCTCTTTCTGATCTACATTAATGATCTTCCCGACACCATTAGATCTCAAGTAGGCATGTACGCTGATGACACCACAATTTACTCTCGCCTCGATCATAAACCCGGTGTGGGCGACAAGGTGAACCTCGCTGCCGAGCTTGAAAAGGACCTCCAATCCGTAGTGGAGTGGGGTAGGAAATGGCTCGTAAATTTCAATGCTTCTAAAACGAAGCTGCTATCAATTAACCACCATAGACAATCACATCTACCTCCCATTAGCATGGAACAGGCTTGCTTCCCAGAGAGTAAAACACTACGCCTCCTTGGCCTTACACTCTCGGCGAACCTCAAATGAAATGACTATATCGAATCCATTGCTAAATCCGCCGCTATGAAAGTCGGTTCTCTGTGCAATGCCCGGAAGTTTTTCCCGTCTGAAACTATCCTGTACATATCTAAATCCACCATCAGCCTGTGTATTGAATACTGCTGCCACATCTGGTCGGGTGCCCCTGTTACTCTCCTCGGGCTTCTTGACAAAATACAACGGAGAATCTGTGACGTGATCGATACTGACTTGGCAGACCGGCTGCAACCACTCTCTCACCGGCGTGACGTGGCTTCGCTGTACCTCTTCTATAAATACTTTCACGGCTTCTGCTCCGATGAACTTAGATCATTGGTGCCGCCTAGGTACGAATTTACACGAGATACTAGATTAGCAACTAGGTTCCACCCTTTTACAGTGAAACCGATAAGATGTAACCGTAATTTCTACTCCAACAGCTTCTTTCTCACGCTTCCCGCCTGTGGAATTCCCTTCCACATGCCTGCTTTCACGACAGCTACAATCTCCAGGAGTTTAAATGTAAGGTCAATAGACACCTCCTATCACACTAACTTGCATCTATTCTCCCAATACTCTCACCATCTACCCAACCCTCATTCTCGGTATCCTTACCCGTCTATCACCCTCCTTCTGACATGTCCCATATCTAACCATCCTTTCTCACCACATTCCCCTCTATGTAACCCCCTGCGCAATAGTGGCAGTGAAACGATTATAAAAAAAAAATTTGGCTCTTAGACCAATTATTTATTAATAGGATGACCTTGGAAAACGAATTCAATACAAAGAAAATTTCAGAGCTGCCTGGATAGATTATCGTAAAGCATCCAGTAATATACCCGATTCTTGGATCTTAAAGTCTTTAAATATATTCAAGGTATCATCAGTCGTCATCAATTTCATTAAACAATGTATGCCGATATGGAAAACAACACTTTATTCCAATCTGTTAAATGGAATCCAAAAATCTGGTGAAATAAACGTCAACAGAAGAATATTTCAATGTGATTTGTTGTCTCCATTACTATTTTGTATATGACTAATAGCATTAACCAGCGAACTTAACAGGAAAGAATATAGCTATAAGATATCTCAAAATTTTACAAGAATGACTTAAAGTTGTATGTTAGGAATGACAGTCAGCTGGAAGGTCTCCTGAAAAAGTAAAATGCTTCAGTGATGATATTTAAAGGAAATTCGGTTAGAATAAATATGCTATCGGAATCATAGCTATTAATAGCCTTGCCATCCTAGTGGTTCAATATAATTTCAACATCTTGAAATAGACTCTAAATGACATCAGACGAATGAATTCTAAGCCAAGAAAGCTTTTTTCTAAGCAAAACATGCACCATCCAAAGGAAGATGCAGACCGTCTATGCAACACCACATAGTAACCCACTACCTTGAGTTTCTCTTAGGCCAGGCATTGGACAAATATTAGTGTAACAATGGCATGTGACCCGGATTCGAATCTCAACATGGTCGATTTGTCAGGTGGGTGACTTTGTGATGTTATTGGTTTGAGGAGGCTATCCCAACGGGCGACACCTTTGGAAAGTTCCTGAAAACCATACTACGGGTCGACCAAAGTCTTGTGAGTAAAATTGGGTAGACGGAACCCTGTCGATGGTTGTGCTAGCACAAAAACACAAGCCATCATGACGCAATGTTGTAAGCTGCTCGCTTTGCTATCGCTATATCCATGGCAAGTGTTCTAACGTGTTACATTCCCTAACTCCACCAGTTCAGACCTTTTCAGCTAAAATCCGCCCTGTCATGTACATAGAGGTCAAGTATTCTCGTTCCGTTCATATTCATTTGGTTACTTCCATTCGTACAGCTTCTTCGCGGAAGCATTTGCTATATAAAACAGATTCCCGAGGGGGTGTTTCGCCGAGTAGCCCTATTTAATCTCTTCAAAAATCGGGACAATCAGTATCTATCCTATTTACGTTCATAAAACAACCTTATTCAATAATGTTTACAACTTTGAATGGCTCTTAAGCCTTTTATTAGGTGAACAATCGTGTAAAAAATTGATCTCGCTAGACAAACTTGCTGAGCATTACACTACTTGGAAGCTCTGAAAATATACTCTCAGGTGTATTTTGTGTGTGTTTATATCTTTTGTCAGTGTGTGTGTGTGTGTGTGTGTGTGTGTGTGTGTGTGTGTGTGTGTGTGTTTCTGTGTGTGTTGTACTGTGTCTGCATCTGTGCGTGCGTACTTCATAAATATTCATTTGCTTGCATTTGACACACAAATATAATATGCAGCGGCCAGCAAGGGAAAAACTTCACAGTTGGTCCTCCTCTAAAGTTAGATCAGCAAAGGCATAAATATTAACATTAATGTTCTATATCGAATATTTATGCTTCCGAATAACATGAATAAAGCTTTCGCAAAAACTTCGATTAAGAACGTCATAAATCTTATTTAATTTTTATGCATGCCTATATATATATATATATATATATATGGGGGGGAGGGGGTATATGTCTGAGTGTATGCGTGTGTACTCTCCCAGCGAATTCGACGAATAGTTGTCCAACAAAAAGTTCCGTTTTGATGTCCATGCCTAGTGTGGCATTTAACCATTGCCAGACATTTGCATACAAGTCCGCAGGTTTCGCAATCTGAAAATTGCGAGACGCGGTGACAGTTATAGCCGACAATATCACAATGTTACCTCACCCTTCTTGTAGAAGGTCAATATATATATATATATATATATATATATATATATATATATATATATATATATATATATATATATAAACAGATTTTTTGTGGTACAGAACTCGAGTATTATAGGTCATAATGAGGATAACGTTTTAAACAAAAATAAACCGGTTTCGCTCCCGCTTTTTATAATTTTTTTTTAATTGGGAGAACTTACTGTAAAATATAATCGGTGTGAGAAACGAATTAGTCAATGATGGGAAATGAGAATGAACTGCTAGAGACTGATCACAGCGAAGGTCATCGGTTGTTCTTTATTTTAAATTTTATCCTCATTATGCCCTGTAATATTAAAATTATTAATTTCAAAACAATATATATATATGTTGATCTACGCCCCAGTTTTTTTGTTTTTTTTTGTGAATCTCACCATTCCTAATAGAACCGATAGATTCCCCAGCCAACATATACAACAAATGTATCAATATATATACATATATATATATATATATATATATGCAAATGACTATTTACGCTCTCGCACGCCGATTGAGCACGGTGGAGAAATGGTAGATATTAAAAACAGTAGCTACTCCCGCATTAATTCATCGTTCATTCTGTAATGAATTTGAACAATCTCGGCTACTGGTGTGTGTTTACATTGTGTATATAACATGCTAAAATCCGCCTTCATCCAGCGAAAGCCTACAGCCCAAGTGTAAAAGCGCCTACTGATATCAATTCGGACAGGTTTCAATCTTGGTTAGAAGCCAATCGGATGTCTAACCATACTGATGTAACGTGGTACAGCGAAACAGCACTGCTTGCTGATGACTATATATATATATATATATATATATATGAAAAGATGTATGATGGAAAAAAAGTTTTAGTATGACATGTTTTGGCTTTTGGGACTTCATCGGACTAAATTTGTGTTTGGGGTAGTTGCCTTTTTTTAACAGTGTGAATTAAATTCTTTACATTGTTCTCGTTCTATGAGTCATGCCACTTCTGGATTTCTTAGTTATCTCCATTTAAGTCAACTTTAAGTTTTGTTCGTCACAACTTTTTTTGGTAAGGTCACTGGATCTAACCAATGCTTTTATCCATTTGACTCATGGAACGAGAACAATCTACCCCAGTGATCGAAATAAAGGGTTTTAAAATTTTAGTCCTCTGAGGAAAGACGGAGCGTCCAGCCGTCGAAACCTCGTGAATTTGTCAATAAAGATCAGGACATTATGTAAATCATGTAAATGCCTTATCTCTGAAATATAGACAAGTATTGCAAATTACGTAACAGAGAAATATATATATATATATGTGGGAGGGTATGAGAGCGAGAAAAATTTAAATTTAAATTATTTAAACACTAATTACTGTCAATAGGTTAAGTGCCATAAGTAATACACGTTTTGGGCGATCATGTCCCAAAAGAGACATAACTGACTGGGCAGAAGATTATCCCGCAGGAGGTTGCCATTACTTTCTGCGGTAGACTGGTTGCCAGCCAAGGCTATAGAACACAATCTGTCCTGTTGTTTGACTCATAGCTAGAGAGAAAAGAGATGTATTATATTATTAAGTAGTAATTAGTGTGGGTCAGTTTATTACTATATAACAATATAAAACTGATCCCCCACTTTATGCCCAGTAGAATTCTTGATCATGTTTTCAACTATTATATCCAGTCAGTCAGTTAAGTGCCATACGTAATACACGCTTGGGCGATCATGTCTCGAAAGAGACATGACTGACTGGACAGAAGATTATTCCGCAGTAGGTTGCCATTACTTTCTGCGGTAGACTGGTTGCCAGACAATCTGTCTTGCTATTTAATCCATCTCAATCTCCCTCTCCCACTCTCTCTCACGCATACAGGGTCATATACTCATATATGAAACGAGTTTTAGTAAAAACAAATAAATATAGAAATGTTTCCTATACACATCTGAGCTAGACACACGCTGCCATTTTATGTTAACGAGAAAGCCTAACTTAGAATGAAAAAGAAACCCTTGTTACTTGTCAGATTTGGCGACATTATATACATGGATTATTTGCACTTCAATATCGCATCTGTAAACCTTGCATAGAATCAAAATACTTCTGGTATTTTCTGTCTTCTTGTTTATTGGGAAAGCCTAATCCCAGGATTTCCAACCCTGAAGAATCACCTTCCTCATAATACTAAAAAAAAAGATGGTTAATGGATATCGCGGTCAGCATGACAGTGAACATGAAGACTAGACAATTTATGTCGTTGGCCCATATATAGTTGTATTGGCACCCCCACATGAAAATGGCCATGTAACGAATCCTACCAAGGAAAGGTGGACAAACAACGGTTCAAAGTGTTGTATATATTCACTCAACCTCTTAGAATTATGAGGGAAGCGTCATCCTGGCAATTACAAAACTGCAGCAGCACCTCCCTCATTGCGCTGAAGTGTGGATACCGAATAGTCGCAGGGACAGAACAGATTGAACCCAATGTATGGCATCCCACTTTAAAAAACGATTTTATATCATATCTTTGTGGGGTGTTTAGAAAGAATACTGCCCTGAGATTAGAGCTTAGTGCCGATTCTTTTATGAACCAATACGCTCCAGGACTCAGGATGCATGTTGCGTGCATTAGCTGGCCGTAAGTTAGTCGCACCTAAGTCTGAAGCTGTTCGCTTCCTTTCCGCCTCCAGGTGATCGAAGATGTCAAATGATCGGTCGAACCCTCTCACTTCCTCTGCCACGTTGTAATTTATGATCTCAGAGAAAGCTACGGACCTGAGAAAAAAGGTGCGGTCGTCTTCGTGCTCGACAACTGGAAATCAAGAGACGGTTTGGTGAATAATGCAAAAATAAGGGAAACAGACAATAACAAAAAATAACAAGACAGTAGCGAAGGCCAGTCTATGTGGACTAATGATTATATTGTATCTCTTTGTACAGTAAAAGTGAGAGAGAGTGAGAGAGAGAGAGAGAGAGTAAAAAAGGAATTAAAAGAAAACACAATCCAACTTTTTCAGGGTTCACAAATTACTTGCTGCTAATATGTCTATATGTCATTCGAGAGAATGCAGTTTATATGCTCCCCTCCCTTTGGGTTCTGCTTAGAAGTGGTGTACGTGTTACTAGCGTACTGAACGGGACCCCTCCTCTGATGTATCTTTAACTGCTATCTGTTCTGACTTGATTTTCAAGCCCATTGTCTTTTTGTTGAAACCGTTTCAATATGGTGTGGGGTGGTAAGTGATCGGAATGTTTCTCCATTAAAAATCTAACGTCAAATTTGTACATCTGGCTTTAATCTTACGGTTTTCGCCATCCTGGGAGTTTGGAGACACGATTCTCTTGACTTTGTACATTTACCTGTCAGCGTTAATTACAATTCCATCCTTATCTGGGTGGTCCCCTTCCAAAACCGACCAATAATTTCCATTATCAGTCAACCCTTCTTATCGCTTCTCTGAGAGATTAAGAGAGAGAAACAGACAAACAAGGAAAAAAGAAGCAGAATTCTCTCCCTTTCGCAAGGCCAGTTTTGATATATCTGGTCATTGTTAAATCGTTATCATATCAGTTGATGTCATTTCGAGGATACCTTGTGTTTCGCCTTTCCTTATCTCCTGGCCACCCAGCGCCTGCCTCTCTCTCTCTCTCTCTCTCTCTCTCTCTCTGCCCTCTCAAGACAAAAATTATATTCACACAGAGATATTCACCAAAAATCTATTCCGGAACTTGGCTTAACGTGTGTGCATAAGAAATACAGTGTTAGACTCTCAGAGAAAGAATTCAAAGCCTGCGGTAGGATTAAACCATGTCGTATTACTTTCCTCCTAGCATTAAATCAGTAGAGTTGTTGGATACCGAAACCACCTTCATAGTATTTGTAAGGACTGAGAAATGTGTCTCCTTGCTCCATATGTACAAAGAATTTGGGTGAAGTATCTGTCTGCATTGGTAAAATTCATACAAAAAATACGTATAAACATCTATGCATATTTTGCTTAACTTTTCCAAAGGGCAAATATACACATTGTGCTATAAATATTTAAGTAATGATATCAAATTCGTAAACGGAGAGGATAATCTAAATAGATCTTTTTAATTTGCGGTCTGATGAGACGGGTACTAAAAACTTATCCGTCGTAATAAATTATAGTTTATAACCGGGTTTCGATGATGCATTGAGTTTTACTTTATATATATATATATATATATATATATATAGCGTATCGAGACAGCAGATAATTTTCTAAACATAAACTGTTAAATATAAGAGACAATGAATGTCTATTATGTTTAATCATGAGCCGTTCAAAACATGAAGATGGCTCATGTGAGCCGAAAGCTTAGAACCAACTTAATAAAAAATTATCCAAATGTTGGAGAATTTTTGTCTTTATTTTCACCTGAAATTAAAGCCAAAATACGACGTTTAGAACGGCTCATGATTAAACATAATAGACATTCATTGTCTCTTATTTTTAACAGTTTATGATTAGATTAAGAATGAAGAAAATAATTGCAACGTTTGAAACATTAATTTAAACAGTAATCAATATAAAAATAAAGCAATGAATATTTATTATAAATTATAAATTATTGTTCTTTCAATGTCAAAATTAAATATACAATTTTGTAGTAGCTTGTAGTTTGTACACGTTCTAAAGCATAATATATATATATATATATATATATATATATATATATATATATATATATATATATAGTGCTGAGTTGTGACGTTGCTTAGTATCAAGATTGTTTTTTAGTGTTTTAATAATAAAAAGTTCGAAATCCAGTTGAATCCATTGCATTCACTTACGCACAAATACCCTTCGAAAAGGTGATAATTCGTCTCTTCCCTCCAGTTATTGGTTAAATAGCAGAACAGATTGGATTCTATAGCCTTGGCTGGCAACCAATCTAACGCAGAAAGCAATGGTAACCTACTGCGGGATAATCTTCTGCCCAGTCGAAAGGGACATGATCGCCCAAGCGTGTTTCACGTATGGGATTTAACTAACTGACCAATAAAAATGTATTTTGGCAGGTAGTTGAGAAGTATATCCTAAGAATTGAAGACATCATAATGGTATCTTCACAAAACTTCGAAGTTGGCATGATTCTTCTCATTTAAATAACAAATTTTTTCACATTAATCATATATATATATATATATATATATATATATATATATATATATAAAGCAAATTTGAGAAGGTTCATGAATGTTCATCAGGTTAAGTTTACATAACCCCGTCAAAAGTTCACACCATACTTTTTCCCTCTTTATGACCACGAATTCTTTAATTCCTCAACACAGTAATTGGAAGAAAAAAAAGCTACACTTTTCCAATGGACATACAAAGTAGAAAGTGCTCTCTTCACTCAAGCACATGCACACGTATATATATCGGAGAATGAGTGAAGGTGAACAACTGGCGCCTCATAACACGCTGTTTGGGTAGATGTAGTTCATAAGTCCAGGAAGGCAATTTATCGAAGGGAAATAAACCCTGACTGGAAACTACCGCTACTTTGCGGTCATACCCAAATACGAAACAAGCTATGGAAGTAAATCCAGACAGAAAACCCGGAGTGAAATCTCGTAGGCACTTGGCAGCAAACACGGACAACTTTCCAGCAGCTCCTGAAGCCAAGCCGTCCCAAACGTAATGCCCTGTATACAGTCTGGGTAGTAGGCCTGAACCCTTGTGAGGTCACACCAGTCTCACTATTAAATGGCTGAATTTGGACCAAACAGAATGTTATCTTTATCTCGCCAGATATATAAACAGGGTGTTCGAAAAGTCACTATGCATTTATATTTTTTTATTAACAGAGATATTTCAATACAGAATACAGGACGTAGGCGATCATGACTTTCCATATCTCTCTGTCCCTGGTGGTTCTTAGCACGCATTTTCCTGTTGCACCATGAAACCCTCAGGTCCTTCAAACATGTTATCCTCTGCTTTCCCCTGTCTCCTTTTCCCTCTATCTGGCCTGTCAGTATCAGTTTCTCCAAGCCCTCCTTCCTCATTGCATGTCCCAGGAACTTCAGTTGTCTCTTCCTGATTCTCAGTATTAATTTCCTTTTCGTTTCCATCCTCATCATTGCTCACATGCTCCATCCATGATATCCGCAGCATCCTTCTATAGAACTACATTTCAGCTGCTTCAAGTTTTTCCCTCATCTTCGAAGATATATATATATATATATATTAAAGACGATTGACAAGGTATTGCGGTGAAGCTTTTTAATTATAATTTCTTGTGTTTGGATTTAAAAACACACAAAAAATTCCCACATTCTACCTGAAACATACTAGTTGAAAATACAAGTATAACAACCTCATCTCGATGTAAAAAGGATATTAAAAATAATCGAAGCCCTAATAATAAACAGCTGACACCCAATATTATTAACTAAGAACATGGCCAAAATTTGCTGTCTGTGTTCGGAAAATAAAACACTACGATAAATTAAAACACATACATAAAAAAATCCACATATTTAAATAAAACAAAACCGAAAGCGCTCGGATATGCAGAATTTCTGAAAAGTTTTTACTCATTTTGTATTCAGAAAGGAAAACACTTGTAAAACTACAAGACAAATTAAATATAAAGCTTAATCGCAGTACCTTCCTTCTCAGTCGTCTTTAAAGAAGTATGTATAAACGTGTGATTGCTACCCAAATACGCAATATATATATTGCGTATTTGGGTAGCAAACTTACTTCACATATGAATGGTCATCAGGTCGACAATGTTAACAATAACTCTATGGCAAGAGCTTTTTTTCCTAACAATTGAGGAGGCTTAGCTTAACCTACCACTGGACCATAATTCGGTGTTGAATTTGATAATTAACCCGTTATGTTGCTGTAGATAAACTAGATCGTTAACCACCACGCAGGCTGATTGGGATTTATGCTCAGATATCTAGGAAGCAATTTTTTTACCGAGCAAATAGATTCGTGCAGCGTTTAGCAAATTATCTGTAAATACATACAACTAAGCCTAAATATACTTCCAGGGCCCCATCAGAAACTATCAGAAAATTCTTTGGCAAAAATTGCTGACGTATATGATTTTATTATTTTGTTTCTAGCACTATTTTTTTTCTTTTTAGGAAATGTTTATTGCTCAGAGAAAGTCATTAGCTTTTGACGCAAATTCGACCACTTATCAAAAAGGGAAACAAAAATAATTTTCAAAATATTTTTTAAAAAAAGGGAAAAGTGCACACATCTTGCGCTTTTATGCCGGCCATTATGAAATGCCGTCCGTCTTCTTTTTTTTTTTTATTTTGTTTGTTTCTTTGTCTTTTAACTGATGAATTTATTTTGCTGCCTTTTTAATGGCGTCTGCCAAACGAAGGAGAACGTGAAGCTAAATGGAAACATGTCATTAAGAATCAAAACAAACAGCAGCCGGTTAATGCAGTCATGATAAATTAAAACAGCTTCTAAGATGGAAAGAAAGATAGAAAGAAAGAATGGAAGAAAGAAAGGAAAATAGGAGAGAATAGGAAGAAAGGAAGAAAGAAACAAAAAAGTCGAGAAAGAAAGAAAGAAAGAAAGAAAGAATGAAAGAATGAAAGACAAATGAGAAAGAAACACGGACTTTTCAGAAAGAAGGAAAAAAGAAAGGAAGGAAGGAAGGAAGAAAAGAAGGGAGGAAGGAATATGATAAAAAGGAAGAAAGAATAAAAGTTGCGAAAAAAACGGACTTTTTAGAAAGAACGATGGAAAGAAAGAAGAAAGGAACGCATGAACTAATGAACGAAGAAAGGAAGATGATGTAGGAAGAAAGAATAAAATACAATTCAGAAAGAAAAAACGGACTTTTTAGAAAGAAAGAAAGAAAGAAAGAAAGAAAGAAAGAAAGAACGATACAAGAAAGGAAGAAAATAAAGAAAGGAAGAAAATAAAGAAAGAAAGAGAGAAGAATGACTGAGAAAGTTATAAGAATAGTATTAAATGTGTTCAGAAAGAAAATAAGAAAGAAAGAAATATTAAGCAAAAAGTAAAGAAAAGAAGGAAGAGAAATGATTAAATAAGAAAGAAATATAATTGGAAAAAATGAAACTAAAAAAGAAAGACGAAAATAAGTCTAAAAAGAAAGAATATAAAAGGCAAAAAAGAAAACAGACAGCAAATTGAAAAAGAAAGGACTAAATGAAAGAAAGGAATGAAAGAAAAAAATGATGATGTGTCCCGAAAGAAAAAAGAAAATTGAAAGAATTAAAATAGGGCTAAAAAAAAAAGAAAAATGCCTAAAAAAAAAAGGCAAGAATGAAAGAAAAAAAATTTGGCAAGAAAGAAAAAAGGAAAGAAAGTCAAAAATAAACAAAACAAAACAATAAATACTTAAATTTGTAGATAAATTTGTGGCTAAGAAACCACAAATCTGCCTGCTTTATTAGTTTGCTTGTGAGGGAGATAGTCACTTCTTGTCTGCATTATTGTACTGGAATATTGGCGCGATACAATCTTCGTACTCCCATTTAAAAACGTACCTGATTGATGATTTGTTGAACTGAATCGTGGCCGAAGTTCTTAAGGTTGTAATCGAAATCTGATCAATAATATCGAAATATCGTACCGCTATTATTGATCAGATTTCTATTACAACCTTATTTTCTTAGTAAATATTCCGACGTCTGACTAACTGAACTGTTACTTGAGTTTTTGGCTTCTACAGATCGGGGACATTAAAATCAATCAGGTGCCGGAATCCAAATAGCTGGGAAGTATTCTAACAGAGAATGGAAAGTGTGACAGTGCAATCCGAAGATGTATTGCTATTACTAAGGACTTATTCCAAAAGCTAAGCAGAGTATTGAGAGACTGGAAAAATTCGCTGGAAAGAAAGAACAGAACCCTAGACTCTTATGTGGTGTCCGTCCTTCTATATAGCAGTGAATGCTGGAAAATCTCATAAAAAATAAAGGAAAATAACAGAAATTTTGTTCTACAGAAGGATGCTGAAGATAACATGGACCGAACACGTGAACAACGACAAGGTTTTTGATAGAATGTTATAAAAAAAAAGAAACGTATACTTAACATCAGGAAGAGACAGCTGAAGTGTGTGGGACACGTAATGAAGAAGGAGGGCTTAGAAAATATGATACTCGCAAGGTGGATAGAAGGAGAGAGACGGGAAAACAGCGCGTGATATACTTGAGGAGCTTGAGCAAATAAATGGACAAACAGGGTTTTTGAGAAATAACAGGTCAAAATATGGTAAGAGCAACAAGGGTAAGAAAGATGTGGAAGGTGATGATCGCTTACGTCCTGAAGAATAATATTAAAATTATTTTGTTCCTTAAAAACGAACGCCACAGATACATTCCCATTGGCCGAATATAAGGCACGGAAAGTGCGACACTGAAATCCGAAGATTTATTGCTATTGCTAATGTCAGTCAGTTAAGTGCCATATGTGATACACGCTTTGGGCGATCATGTCTCAAAAGAGACATGACTGACTGGGCAGAAGATTATCCCGCAATAGGTTGCCATTGCTTTCTGAGGTAGATTGGTTGCCAGCCAAGGCTATAGAACCCAGTCTGTTCTATTATTTAACCCACAACTGGAGGGAAGAGACGGAATAATACCTTTCCCAAGGGTATTTGTGTGTAAGTGAATGCAAGTAATTCAATTGGAATTCGAACTCGGCTCCCCGATTTGTCGTTCCGAGTCGATAGCCACTGCATCACAACACACATCCTATTGCTAAGGACCCATCTCAAAAGCTGAGTAGAATATTGAGAGACGGAAAAATTACGACTAGTTTTATTTTTATCAAATTATTCTGTATAGCTAAGTAACAGAAGTTGTTGCATACAATAGAGGAACTATTAGTCGTTGTTTCAATGTGCGTTGTGGAGCAGTAGGCATAGGCTCAGAGCAACAAAAATCGGAGAGCCGAGTTCGAATTTAAGTCGAATTTATTGCATTCGCTTACGCGCAAATACCCTTGAGAAATTTTAATTCATCGATTCTTCCTTCCAGCTATGGGTTAAATAGCGGGACAGATTAGCTCCTCTAGCCTTAGTTGGCAACCAATCTACCGCAGAAAATATTGGCAACCTATTTTACTAAAACCTTCTACCCAGTCAGTCATGTCTCTTTCGAGGCATGATCGCCTAAGTGTGTATAACAACTGACTAACTTTAAGGTAGTGATTTTACAAGATTCTATTTTTTGTTGTTCATTTCACAATATTCGTTTTATTTAAGTGAGCAAAAAAAAAAAAAAATACAAAATTTTATCCGGCCATTTTATGCGCAACGCGTGTTTCTACGTCGTTTATCTAACAGCAATCGCTCGGAATACGGAAAGATTGATTTTTTCCTATCTTTAATGAGAACATGTTGAGTCACTAGTGGTTTTGATAGTATACAAAAGTCTTCATGCGAAAATCGATTGGTATATCAACAGTGGCACCCACATTTCTCTCCACCAGTTATAACGGGTATTGGTTTCAACTGAATACAAGGTCACGTGTGTTGAGCACTTGGATTCTAATTCACGATAGTTAAAATAGTTTTATCGGCCAGCTTACCTATTTTATTATCGGTGTTACGTTTCTTTCCAAGTGTCAGTGCTATATTGCATCGACTGTTAAAGAGGCAGGCAAAATAGTCCGTTCCTTGTCAGTCAGCTCGGATACAGTCATTTTCTCACCGGCGCAATGTGGCTTCCCTGTGTCTTTTCTACAAATAATTTCACGGCTTCTGCTCAGATGAACTTAGCTCACTGGTGCCTCCTATATATGAATTTACTCGAGCCACAAGATTAGCAACTAGGTCCCACCCCTTTACTGTGAAACCAATAAAATGTAAACGCAAATTCTACTTCAACAGCTTCTTTTCTCGCACTTGCCGCCTGTGGAATTCACTTCCGTTTATTTGCTTTCCTGACAGCTACAATCTCCAAGAATTTAAATGTCAATAGTCATCTCCTATCTCACTAACCTGCATCCTCTCTCTCTCTCTCTCTCTCTCTCTCTCTCTCTCTCGTGCCCCTTTTTCCGTCCACTCCACTTTCATCAGCATTCTCATTCTTCTCTTACCCACTTCATGACACCCCCTGTAATCTGTCACTATTTCTCATAACTTGCCTTTTATGTAACCCCCTGTACAACAGTGACATAAAATGCCTTACTTGGGGTGATACGGTTATAAAAAAAAAAGTGCCATATATGATAGACTCTTGTGCGATCATGTCTCGAAAGAGACATGCCTGACTGGCAGAAGATTTTCCTGCAGTAGGTTGTCATTACTTTCTGTGGTAGAATGGTTGCCAACCAAAGCTATACAGCTTAATCTGTCCCGTTATTTAAACCTTAACTGGAGGGAAGAGACTAATACCATTTCCAAGGGTTTTTACGCGTAAGTGGACGCAACAAATGCAACTAATTTAATTGAAATTCGAACTCGACTCTCCGATTTCTCATTCTCAGCCGATATCCACTGCACCATATTAAAAATATTGGGACATTTTCGGTGCAATGGTTAACAAGCTTGTCTCGATAGATTAATTACAACTAAGTAGTGTCGTTACTTACTTTCAGACTTGTGTCACATCTAAGTCACGCTTAGAAAATCATTGTAGATGCTCTTTACTTTCGACCTTGTGCCACTTCGCTTTCTATATTACTCTAACATCAACAATGTTGGCACGCTACGATGTAGTGTAATGGTTAGCAAGCTTCTCTCGTTATAACTGAGTAGCAAGTTCGACCCTCGCAGGGTACCCCCATACTTTCTGTAGCATTTCTGTAGTCTGAACTATACTTAGACAATTACCAAAATACTAAAATATATAGAGGACATTCTCTCACTTATATCCCTAACGGTAACCATCAAATATTTGGTAAGGTTGAGAAATGGTCGGAGTTGTTATTTTTTTTTTTTTTCATTTGTCCCTAAGCAAGTCGTGACTGACAATAGTATGCAGAGGGGGTACAGTGAGAGAAAAGTTCCGTACAGTGCGTATTGAAGAAAGAGTAAGGATGAATCGAATTCAAGAAGATAAAAAATGGCAATGGATGTTGCATTTAAATTGTTGGGGATTGTAGTTATCAGGGAAGCAAGTAAACGGAATGGAGCTCCACAAGCGAAAAGTGCAAGAAAAGAAATGGGCCGAGTAAAAGTGGCAGTTACATTCAATTATTTTGACGGTAAAAGGGTGGAACTTAAATGCCAATCTAGTAATCTGTGGTATGTACTTTCATTAGTAACCATTATATATATATATATATATATATATATATATATATATATATATATATATATATATTAAATAAAAAAAGAATGAGCAAATAGCTAAAATCCCAAAACCCAGATCCTATTAAATAGCTACTTCAGCGAGAAGCTTCATTAACGATCAAAAACGAAAATTTAATAATTCAAATATAGTACAAAAATTCATATAGCGGAAGGAGCCCAAAAACATATCCATTCACAGGAAGTTAAAAAAAGGAGGAGGTGGGACTAAGGAAGTTAAAAAAAGGAGGAGGTGGGACTAAGAAAGTTAAAAAAAATGAATTTGTCGTCTAGACATAGCAAAACAGAAGAGCAGAGACAGAGATTCAGGACTCGATATTAGAAGAAGACTTTTAGATTACGTCTGTATTAAAAAAATCAAAAATCAAACTCTAACCGTGTCACAGGGGAAAAAGTGGTTGAGAGAAAGAAAAGAAAAGAGAAATGGGGTAGACAGGGGGAAGTTAACAAAGAAATAAAATATAAAAAGTTTTTTTGTGTGTGTAGTCAAAGTAACGACTGAAATCGGTTTCAGATGGTAAAAGGAAGGGAAAGTAATATAAAAGAAAAAGGACAGTGATATCTAAACTTATTTATAAATGAAAATTTGTGTGTGTGTGTGTGTGTGTGTGTGTGTGTGTCTGTGTGTCTGTATCCGTTACCTATAGACTCCGAAACGGCTGAACAGATTTTCTTGAAAATTTACACAGTTGTACTATAAGCGTCTGCGAGTGTTCCTAGCTAGGTTTTGTGTTGAGGGACTCCCGATAAATATCGAGAATCGAAACAATTGGGTTATAGAATGAGTGGTCCGATTTTAATCAAATTTGATACAGTCATAGACAAAGACATAAGAAACGATATTCAGAAGTTTCAAAGTTGCAGTTCTTACAATAGTGCAGAAAATCGATTATATATATATATATATATATATATATATATATATATATATATATATATATATATATATAGGGCAAGATGTCTGTGTGTGTCTGTTTATCTGCCTGTATGTCTGTATTTTTTCAGCCCTTTTATTTTAGTTTTCGCTTCGGGTTTGGCTCTAAGTAGGTATAATTGTAGTTCTTAGTCTCAGCCATGATACCATTTACTCAGAGGACATATTTAGCCTTCAAAATTCAGTTTACGATGAAAAAACGTATTTGATATCGATACAAGGAAATCAAAATTTGACTTACATCCATTCATTTTTCTTTCAGTCTACGGTTTCACTTTAACTGGAAACAACTATTGCTTTTTAGTCTTTCGTGCCAACGTCCAAAGAGTCTGAGCTCCAGGATCATGGATTAGTTTTAAAGCTTTCATTACACCCGAGCAACGCCGGGCTATAGTGCTAGTATATATATATAGTCATCCACAGACATCTGTTTCGCTGTATCACAGCTCATCAGTACGAATAGTTATCCAATTGCTTTTACTTAGGATTGAATCCTGACTGAATTGGCGTCAGTCGGCGATTCTACCTTTGAGCTCGGTACAAGAATGCAGACTTAGCGTATGATGTATAATACGCCAGTAGTTAGGGTGTTCTAATTCATTACTGAATGAGCGATAGATGCAAAGAATGAAAAGGAGACAATATATTATACATTATTATATATTTATCTCTGTTAAAAATTTAACAAATACATTTGGTTTAAATTAATAATAATATGCCATAACTATTTAGATGGTATAAAAACTACTAATAGAATAAAAATAAATAGGGATAATATCATAAGAGGCCAAAAATGAAAAATATGTCAATATAAATATAAGTATACACACAAACACACACACATACATATTCATATCCACAATCAGGAATCAAGAAGATATATATATGTGTGTGTGTGTGTGTGTGTGTGTGCATGTGTACACTTGTTGAATTGTTATACTCCTTTAGTTAATATTTTTTTTATTTTTATGCTTTATTAATTTTTTAATTTAAATTTAATTTTGAGATTTATATTTAAATTTAGATTTGTATGGCAAATTTTTCCTAAAAAAATTTTTTTCTATAAAATTTGTCCCATTTATTTAAACTAAAAACCGCTATGATTTATTTTTCAACACGATTGATAACAATTTCCTTGTTTCTACAGAAATAGATATTTTTCTTTTCTTAGCTTACTTCCCTGTCAACCACTCCTCCCTTTTTTTTACTTCTTTCCTTTTCCTTTTTTCTTTCTTTTCATTTTCTTCTTCCCACTACCAATTCTTTAGCCTAGACAAGGCTAAATTTCAACTTTTAACTCTCGACTCAGTGAAGGGGTAGGGGTTTTCAAGAAATCTAAAAATAAAAATAGACATAGATATCAGTCTGCTTTCTTATTCATACCACCCCTATTAATTTTCCGAAATAATTTTTTTTTCTGCCGGTATAATATCTTTGTTCATTTTGTCATTTGGTTTTTTGAAATAAAGTTCGTTGCTGAGGACGCGAGAATTTTCTCGTAGAAATAGCCATTCAACAAATTTGAACATCGGAATTTTGTTTTATTTTATATATATATATATATATATATATATATATATATATATGAATCTTGATTATATATATATATATATATATATATATATATATATATATATATGAGTTGAATATATGAATGGGACTCCGACAAGGTGATAGAATAAAGAAAAATGAACAAATAGACAATGTATCTCAATCTAACATGTTCCAATTTAATTAAAGCTTCTTCAGAGACCGAGAGAAAACTGAAAAACTAAGAGTTATTATAGTGAGGTATGTTGTACTTTTGGATTTGACACATATTTGACTAATAAATCACAACAAAAGCGGTTACATCATTCCACTTCATTCCACTTGTGCCATATTTCGTTCGAGTAAGATCATGGATAAATCCCATATTTAAACGGCAGAGTTTAACACCCCCCCACACACACAGAGATAGAATTGCTTATAATTTTATATATTTAATTTTCAGTTTCAAATAGTTATAGACACTTTTAGCTTTATATAAATTTTACTTTCACCCCAAGCAAGGCAATAAAGCCCCTAAGACACGGGGGGTTGTTACTGAGTATGAAAGAATATAAAAAAAAACGTTATTAAGGATCAGGAACGATAAAACAACGTGAATTTCTCTTCATGATCAATCTAAAGAGAAATTCCCGTGATTTCATCGTTCCCGCTTTTTAAGAATCTTGTATATTTACAAGTCTACTATTCGTCTTTGCTTTGAACGTAGCTGACACATCTGATCTGGTACTCCTGCCATATATTTAGAGACTCTTGATAAAATCCAAAACTGACACCCCGTCATCAGTCACTTTCCCACCAATGTAACGTAGTTGCCCTGTGATTTTTTTTAATAAATATTTTCATGGTTATTGTTCGAACGAATAGTCGGGTATGGTACCTAGACTTTATGAAATTAGGCGCAGTACTAGATCGATGGCAAGGTCTCATCATTTTAAAGTTAAATTAGCTAGATTTCATTGTAAGTTCTTTGTTAATAGTTTCTTCTCTCGCACTTCTCGCCTGTGAAACTCCCCTCCTGCTCTTTGTTTTACAGCCAAATTTGATCTTCAACAATTTTAATGCAACATCAATCCTTATCTACTGTCTTCTTGATTCCTCTTCTTTCGTTGGTCTTGCTTCATAATAATGTTTATCTTTTTCTTTTGCTTATTATTTCACACCCAGTAACCCCTTGTATCTTAGTGGCTTTATTGTCTTTCTCTGGGAGAAATGATTAAAAACATGTATATGTGTGCTGAGGTAGTATTTCTTAATTAATACATGCTTAATTAAATGTTGAAAATTTAAGCTATTCTCTATCTGAGAAAATTGTTTTGTAACTATTACATTGTTCGGGCTGTTTTTCTCATCTTTATTGCTACATTCGCGACGTTTGCAGAGACACGTGGCTCAGTTGCTAAAAGCTTGACTGAATAAAAGGTGACTTGACCCAGGGAAGTGTAAGTTCAATCCTTGGCTTCAGCAAAGAGAACAAAGAAAAACTTGGAGAGTTGAGCTTTCGAGAAGAATTAACTGAAACTGAGATATACAAAGGCATGGCATGTGGAAGTAGAAGAATCTACACCCGTGTGCCTTGTGGTGCAATGGATATCGGTTCGGAAAGAGAAATCGGAGAGCCGAGTTCGAATTCTAGTTGAATTCATTGCATTCACTTAGGCGTAAAGGTATTAATCCATCTTTTCCCTCCAGTTATGGGTTAAATAACCGGACAGATTGAGTTCTGTAGCCTTGGCTGGCAACCAGTCTACCGCAGAAAGTAATGGCAACCTACTGCGAGATAATCGTCTGCCCAGTCAGTCATGTCTCTTTCAAGACATGATCGCCGAAGCATGTATCACGTATGGCACTTAATTGACACCCGTGGACTAGATAAAAGAATCGGTTCGAAATTCCGACAAATATCATCTGAAGAAGGACGAAGCATAAAATGGCCGAAGGTATTGAAAGTGGAAATAAAGATGAAGACAATGATCCAAACAATACAAATAGTGTAAATAGTTAAGCTCTTCTGTTTTATATTTTTAATTTTTTCTCAAAGATACGATGGTCAGAATTGTGTCTAACGCATTCATTTGCTCCCATATACTTATTCTGAATAAAACTGATGCAACAAATATTATATTTCCTCTTTTTTGTCTTCCTTTTAGGTATAACTCGTCAGTGCAGTCGTTCGTGGTCTCCAAACTCCGTCGGGGTGAGAGTACGGAATTGCTTCATGCCAACGGAACAGCGATGAAAAACCTGGGAAAAGGATTTGGAGATTATGGTAAAGAAATAAAATAAATATCAGTTTTCTTAGTAAATAAAACAAGACAAACAATTATTTGGATATATATGACAGTCATCAAAAATTAATTATTCAGTTATAACATATTTACCCCACCCCCACCAAAAATCCCCAACGTTGGCAAAAGTGGATGACGATTACAACAGATCTCAATGGTTAAACAAGCGGATGAAAAGGGCTACGCACGTCGGACATACTACAGAAGGTGTCACTAAAAATTATAGGAGTCAATAGCAGTCCGTTGCAGTTTCACAACCGAATTCTGCATCACTTATTCTATATGTGCTGCAGAGGAATATCATGAAACCAAGTGTGTGTTGAGACCCACCTTAAACAAATTTACGTCATCGGCACTTTCTTCTACGATGATTTTCTTTCACCCTCCAACAAACTTTTGCAACGCCAAATGGCTATAGGGTAGATAACGGGAACATGTTTTGATATAAATGGAAGCTTCAAATCCTGAGCCTGAACGATAATTGTGAATTTAGTCATCAACGCAACTATCATAAAGAAAGCTGTCAGAAAATAAGAAATTGCATTTTTGAATATAATTCTTCGAGATAAAATCGTCGATGACGACGACAACGTATTTGATATTAGAATCATAAAAATAGTAAGATTGTGTTGCACCAGAGAACATGACACTGTCTTTAAAATCAGCATCAGATATTCGGGCTTTTGCCTAGGTTTGAATCCCAACCACTGATTCCAATAAGGTTAGGTATTTTTTATATTAGGCACTGTTTTAGGTGGGTACCTCCACTCATTTTGATATCTAAAATTTAAACTGAATTTTAAAAAATAAAAAGTTTTCCCGAAACTTTTATTTTAGTTTTAATTAAAGCTAAATGATTAAATTCACTAGTTCCAATAAGCAAAATACTCTGGTGTATTTCAGGCAGAAATTATATTGATTGGAATCTAACATTTTAAAAATTTTTTTAATCTTTCAATTTTTCGGCCAGTTGTAAACAAAAGTTAATTCTCAGATTTAAAAATCTTGCAAAAATAAAATGTATATCTGTGACACATTATTTTTGGAAAATTAGCAAATTTTATGTTAAATTAATCTGAATTACACAACTATTACTTATTTATAGCGTGAAATTTAGAATAAAACTATTTCTTAATTAGAGTTTTGAACTTTTTTTAAACTGTCCGCCGTTTATCAAACGTTTTGACAGGTTTTGACAGGTTCTTGATTAGAGATAAGTTAAAAGTGTATGGCACTCGTAATTTTATCACATATGACTTTGTGCTTAAGTAAGAGACGCCAAGTCAAAATATAAAAACACACACACAAACATTACAGCCTTACATGTGTGTGTGGGGGTAGGTGTAGAATTAATGTGGAGAAGCGTGTCACATTGCCGAGCAGTGTTGTTTTTGTCATGCCAACTTTGGAGTTTCTTGAGATCATTATTATAAAGTCTTCGTTCTTCAGGGCCCTTAAAAAACAAAGGTCCCGAAGAGTGAAGTCATTACATTAACGCCCTCACGAACCTTTGAAGTCGGAAAGACTAAAATAAACACTATCATAAAAAGAATAACTTACTAAACCTCATTAACATTACTCTAGCTTAGTTATTAACATTATTCTCCCAAAATGGAAGTATCTAGAGCAAGGCCGTAGCATACTACCTCCCGAACAAAATCGTGAATTTTTTTCTGGTCATCCTAAGTCACGAAAAAAACAATATTTGAATGTTTTAAAATTATTCGAATTTTTAACAAAAAAAATTTAAAGTGAATGTTAAAAATTGCCGCAAAGCATTGATGATTTATTTTGAGACGGAATGATGACCAATTATGACAGATCTCTAATTTGTATTTACATACACTGAAGTTATTTCAATTGTTTGCATTGTATATAACCCTTCATTGTATATAATTAGATGATAATCAATTTGGTATGTTATACAGTGGTCTAATAAAAGTTTTAGCCAGAAGAAATAAACTACACCCAATTTCAAAATTTAGTTACATAATCCTAACTCAACAAAAACTGAATTTGAATCTAGTATGGAGTAATGGCTCCATTTCGATTTTTTATAGATTTGATCAAGTTATCAACAATCGCCTGATCCATATTTTGACACTTTTGTAGCAACGTTTCTTTAAGGGCTGCCAATGACGTGATTTTGGTTGACCGCTCTCGAAGTTTTCGGTCAAGGTGCCCCTAAACGTATTCTATTGGATTCATATCAGAATTTTGGGCAGTGACCCATGGCAGTGACTTGATTCCTTGCGATTCCTTCCGGGCTTTTGCTACTTTGCTCGTATAGCAGTATATAACTGTTTATTTGAAGAAATTCTAAAACAGACTTACACACAAAATAAACAGTTCTCAAAGAAAACGGTCAAATTCCCTTCATTTTAATATCTCGTGACTTTACACTACGCATGAAGAAATTCTAAAAACAAAAATATTCTGCTGATCTTTTGAAATGATTTGTGAGCGTCTTTGTGGTTTCCAACACTGTTTATAGATACGTAATTTAGAATAAAGCTCATTTCGTCTTTTTGCCTTGAAAAAGTCCATCACAGGACGAAACGCGTAGGCGATTTAAAATACAGTTTTCCTCTTGTCTTTATTTTATTTAACCATATATATATATATATATATATATATATATAGTTAAATTCTATATATAGTTAAATTCTAAAGATGCATAATGCCAAAACTGTCCTTTGTTTTTAGTTGTTTACAGCTAGGAAGGGAATGTTGGCGAGCAGGTCTTCTTTGCCATAAAATGCTCGATATCATGATAGAGCGTTAATAGAATTGTTGTGGAGAGGGTTTTTTTTTTCACTTCACAGAGCAGCCATGTTGTTTTATTTCGAAGTTTTGTGAAGGCCTTATTATGATGTATTTACTCTTCGGGTATTTTTATTAGGAAAACAAAATCCCTGAAGAATGAAGGCATCGTAATAATGCCTTCCAAAGACTTTAATGACTGAAACAATACTGCTCTATTAAGAAAAACAACCTCTCCACATCAATTCTATCTCTCTCTCTCTCTCTCTCTCTATATATATATATATATATATATATATATATATATATATATAAGTTTTTAGATATTCTACAATTCCATGGGTGATACATTGCAAGGTCAGCGGCGAAATACGTATTACCCATGAAATTGTAGAATATCTAAAGGATTTTCTAAATTATATTACTCTGTTAAATTAAATAAATGAATTTAACATTAAGTTCTTTTGAGTTCGTCTCTGTCAGAATTTATTGACTAATATACCAAGTATTCTACATTATATATATATATATATATATATATATATATATATATATATATATATATATAAGAGATTATAACTATACTCGTGTCGAAAAACCTTCCACGAATCTACGAAGAAGGTAAAGAGCAAGCTTTCCCTGATGATCCGTTTAGGTGAAACCTAGGTAGGTCTGTCTGGCTCACTAGGTATTCTTTACTTGTATATATATATATTCTTGGTCAATCATTCTACATTTAATTCTTAACAATCAAATATTGCCTCAATGTTCTCTTAAAATATATGTTCTGCATTATAAGACATTTCTTGATGAAGGTCGGTTTAACTATTGATTGATTTGTTTTTACGGTTTATCAATACTTTGAGGGTTATTTAAAGCCGAACCGTATTTCGGATTGTTGGAAGTGTTGTCGGTGTTCCTAACCGGTCTCTCATATAATGACTGACCAAGTTCAACGTTGCTTAACTTCGTGACTAAACGAGAAGTGGGCGTTTCTAGCGTGATTTGAACATAGGCGGAATTAACTGTTGACGTAAATAATTTGCTGGAATTTCTACAGGAATATTCTCTAAATTTTGAATAATTTTAGCTTAGTATACAAAACTTGGATTGGATTCTATATCCCTGGCTGGCAATCAGTCTACCGCAGAAAGTAATGGCAACCTACTGCGGAAAAATCTGCCCAGTCAGTTTTTCGAGACATGATCGCCCAAGCGTGTAACATGTATGGCACTTAGCTGACTGACAATCGTGTATAACCTGCAAGCCCAAATCACTAGCCATTGATCTATGAGAAGTGCTTACGAGCTTAGCTTAGTACGACACAAGGTATCACTGTACGTAGCGCTCACGGTTAATCCAACGCACTACAGTCGTGGAGTGTCCGCAAAACTAACTTGCTAAGCATCGGTTTGTTATTTCATTAGTTACTGATCTGATAAGCAAATTTTATAAATATTTATTAATCGTAATTAGGCCAAGTTTTACAAATATCAGGTCGTTAGTTACTTCAACGAATGATCTACAAACCGTTTTTCTATTTATTTGTTGGCGCTCTGATATGATTAAATTAAAATTTTGGTCTGTAATGAATTTTCCCTTTTTTCTTACGATTACAGAGATGTTTAACAATGACGAAGATGATCTTTATTCTCGAGACGCTGCGCCACCTCCCCCAAAGCAAGAACCACTTCCAGTCGAACTACCAGCGGATGAATACGTCATCCAACATCGACTTCCGTAAGTAGATCTTGTATATTTATAAACATAATAATATAACACTTTCTGTTCATAGACGTATCTGGAAAAATCACACATGTCTGAGAGACATATATTTCCATCGATGCCAAAAGTCGATGTTCAAGATCATTTAAAATCCAGGATATAGTATGCAAATTTCAATATTGTCGAGCCAGCTACACTTCTTTGAAGAATGCTGCTATACAATCTGTCTAGCTTGAACAGATTTCAAGACTATTTACGCTGTCTTGTGAGGGATTATCTATTTTCATTCTGCAGCCGCTTTCCCAGAGACGTACTGTCGCAAAATATGTTGCTACTCTTTTGCTACTTCCATGACAAATTTTGGAGGTTATTGCAGTATTTAGATACTATCTAGTGACTATCTCTTTTTATGTCGAATTTTACACCATTATTGTATACGGGTTATCAGTAACTATGTCAAATTTTACAGGAGCCCGTTTTTCGGTAGCGGCTTTACAGATGGATATAAAGTCAGTTATGCAATACACTCTTGGTTGAAATTGTCTTGAAAATGACATGATTGAACTGGCAGAAGATTTCTCCGAAGCTATTTCTTTTTGCGGTAGACTGGTTGCCAACCAAGATAACAGAACCAAATCTGTCTAGTTATTTAGCCTATAACTGAAGGGAAGAGACGGATTAATACCGTTCTCAAGGGTATTTGCTTGTAAGTGAATGCAAGGAATAATTCGAACTCAGCTCTCTGAGTCCTTGTTCCGAGCCGATATCCACTGCACCACAACGCACATGGATATAAAGAGTATCCTTTAAAATTCAATACTTCCTTATGTGTTTGTTTAAGTAACTTGAGCATTACCTCATTTAGTCAGTTAAGTGTCATATGCCGATACACGCTTGGGCGATCTATCTTAAAAGAGACATAACTGACTGGGCAGAAGATTACCCGCAGTAGGTTGACATTACTTTCTGCGGTAGACTGGTTGCCAAACAAGGCTATAGAACCCAATCTGTCCTGTTATTTAACTCATAACTGGAGGGAAGAGAGGGATTGATATATCTTTCCCAAGGGTATATGTGCATAAGTGAATGCAAGGTATTCTACTGAAATTCGAACTCGGTTCCCCGATTTCTGATGCCGAGTCGATATTTACTGCACCACAACGCACATCCTCATTATAAAGCATTATTACTGGTTCTACAGCCATCTAACGCTTCGATATGGCGATTTTCTGGAGTAAAATCACTACTGAAATCAATAAGCTTCGATTCGTCAGTAAAAATGTGATGTGTGCATTCAAAATCAACAAGTAAAACATTTCTATTAGAAATGGTGTCCAATTGAAAATAGAAATGAATTTTCATTTTCTGAAAAATATTCAACTTTTTCATAAAATGGGCCTTCTTACATTGTCTTTAATTCAGACCTTTACCACTCGGTGCCGCTATCCTACATCGCCTTGCAATGTTTCGTCTGTTATAAAAAACAAAGGCAACAGAGTGAGAAATGAGTCATTTCCTACAAGACGGCATTAATAATTTTGAACTCGATCAAGCTCAAGTCCAGGCATCTGACCAATATTTTTGGATTAAACTGACTCTTGTAAAGATAATGCTTGCTGAAGGAACCATGAGCTTTACGGAGAGGAAGAGTAGTTCGACCATTTTCTTAGACTCTCCTGCCAGAAGATAGTACGTATGAGTTTCACTTGAAGTCCGAAGTGAATTTCAGCATCACCAGATAGACGTTCAAATTTCTAAGCGTGTAGCCTCGTAAAGAGTGCAACCGTTCATTGTGATGGTAGAAAGAGAACCTGCTTTTTCGAATATATCCCAAGGATAACACCGTGAAGAAACGAGATCGGTTTAATGTCGAAATCATTAGACGAAATAAATTGAATTCGAACCAGCCTTCTGCGGGAAACAGAATATAGGTTTCAATGCAAGTACCCATTGCATTTTTCTGATTCTCATTTCATGCATTTTCTCAGCGCGTAGGTGTGGTCTTCAGACAAAAAATCAATATCAGGCATTTTAGATATCCTTAGCGTTTTACTAATGAATGTAACATCATAGCCCATTGTTAGTAAAAGCTTTTAAATACTCGTCTGCAGAACTGGCAAGTCACGATCGATTTACACAGTGTACAAATGAACATATAGTTATCTAAATAGCCTCTCATTCATATATATATATATATATACGAGCAGCCAGCCACTATATATAGGGTGTCCCAAAATAACACTGCAACAGTCTGCCATGCCAAGCATTAGCGAGGACTTTGAAGATGAGGCATTTATTTTCAGAAAGATGGGGCACCAACACCCTACCATTCCGATGTTTGATCCCTCCTTGATGAGACCTTTCCAAATAGGTACATTGGATAAAGGAGTTTCATAGAATACCCCACAACTTCACGCGACCTCACACTACTAGACATTGTTATATGAGGATACCTAAAATATAAAGTCTACGCTAATAAACCTGCAACAGTCGCTGAATTGAGAGCAGCCATTGAACGAGAATGCACCCAAAGACCAAAGGAATTGTTTCATGATGTTTGCGATTCCATTGCTTAACCTTGCCAACAGTGGACGTCAGATTGAAAACAGGCATTGACAAAACAATAAAGTAATGTTTGTAGATTCTATTTAATTTTGAAAATGATATATATTTTAATAAACACTAACTTTACAATTATTCAAAGTGTGTATACATTATTGGGGACAACTTATATATATATATATATATATATATATAGTAACTAGCTGCTCGTATTCCAGTTCGCCTGTCTATTAGGGAGGCAAACCAATCCCGGTTGCAGACGCCGTTTCAGGCTCGCTTGTGCTAGTTAAACACTCACAGAGACCACCAATTGTTTTTAATGCAATTGTGCTGAGCGGACCTTCCTTAGAGTTTTAGAGAGGGAGATTGTGTTAGCTGACGTAATCCAGAATTTGAACAAGGCATGTACGCTCAAACCCTCGGTCACGATGACTTGTGACATCGTGCTAGCACAACCATCGACGGCTCCCAAATAATGATGAGATTCGAACCCGGGTTTCATAGTTGGAAACAGTCTGTTACATTATATATATAATAAGGAATATATATTATATAGAGATAAATATATATTAATAATAAATAATGAAAGATCAGGAAATCCATTTAAAATGATTTATTTACGTTTATAGTTGAGGGTATATTTTTCTCTAAGATTTCTCGAATATTCAAGTAAGTATACGAAAACAAATAAATAATTAAACGGAACGGAAAACAAATAAATAATTAAACAATTAAGCGGAGCGTCTACTTAAATACGTGTGTCCACTAAAAATAACGTCTAAGTAGTAAACATATATATATATATATATATATATATATATATATATATATATATATATTGATTGATTGTTTAATACTTAGTTTTTGGTCATAATAGAGTTAGACCAGTACAAATTTGTATTAAAAAGTGTTCTATACGATTATATTGTAGAACAGAATTAAAGAAAATTTTCAACAGAAACACAAACTAAGTTATAGTTGCACTAATAATTTAGATAGTTTCATAAAAAAACAAAACGCCAGAAACTTAAATAGCATCGTACAACACAAAATCCTCAACAAAGAATGCAACTGCAGGGACAAAAATAAATGTCCACTTCAAGGTCTCTGCAACACAAAAAAAATAATTTATAAGGCAGAGGTACATGACCCAAATGGCCAAAACAAAATATATTTGGGCTCAACCAAAGACACCTTTAAGACCAGGTGGTTCAACCACAGATCTACATTTAAAATAGAAAAATTAAAAAACAATACAAAATTGGCTAACCACATCTGGAAATTGAAATCAAAATATGAAAAACATCCACACATAACGTGGAGCATTATAAAAACAGCCAAGCCTTACAACAGTGGACAAATATGTAGACTGTACCAAGAAGAAAAATTAGAAATTATGACATACCCAAATAAAGACAAACTGTTAAATGAAAGAACAGAAATTATGACAAAATGCATCCACACTAAGAAATACCTTTTAGGTTCATACAACTATAGATGAAAACGTCATAATTCGTTTGAATTTAAACAATGCGCGTTCATAAATTCTCTGTCACGTGAACGTTCAAATAAAACACCGTTACAAGAGCGTTCTTAAAAAGAAAAACGGTAAAAGGTAAAATCAGTTATTAAAAATGGCCTGAAGACACCACCCATGGTAGAAACCTGGGTAGCGAAATAACTAGTTTAAAAATGAAATATATATATATATATTGATTGTGTGATATATATTGATTGTTTGATATATATTGATTGTTTGATTACTTAGTTTTTGGTCATAATACAATTAGACCAGTGCAAAGTTGTATTAAAAAGTGTTCAATACAATTACATTGTAGAACTTTTGAGTATTCTTCATTTGTAGACAAGTTATTACGTGACCTAGGTTTCTACCATGTGGTTTCTTCAGGCGATTTGCAAGAACTGATTTTACCGTTTTTTACCATTTTTTAAGAACACTCACGAAACGAAAATTTTTTGATCGCGCAATTTTTAAAATTAAAATATCTATTATGATCATACAACCACGGATAAAAACGTTATAATTTCTTCTAATTTTAAAGATTGCGCGTTCAAAAAATTTCCGTTACGTGAGCGTCTACAAAAATCCCCGTTACATGAGCGTTAAAAAAAACGGGACAAAAGGCTTTTAAAATCAGTTATTGCAATCGCATGAAGACACCACATAGTAGAAACCTAGGTCGCGTAATTTATTTACAAATAAATAATATATATATATATATATATATTCTTTATATATATAAATTTTGAATTAAAAATACATTGCGACACGAACATTTCTATGTTTCAAGATTTCTGTCTCGTCATCAGGCAATGTTAGATGTTAGTTGTGAAAATGATTTCATACTTAACCATGCTGAGCAGATCTTAGTTACAACTTTTGGGAGTGAGCGCGTTATCTAGCGTGAACAACAATCTGAACAAGGCCAGGATGCTCAAACCCTCGGTCACGATGACTTGTGACTTCGAGTTACCACTAAGGGTAAAGGGGGTGCAATCAAATTTCCCCTATCTATCAGGACCTGGCTTTTCATTGGTTCACTGACACAAACCCTTTAAATCCCCCACCTTAATTGTCTGGATATGGTAAAAAAAATTGTTTTAAGCTTGTATATATAATGGTTCCGAACAGAAAAAATATTTCACTACTTGAGGAGGTGCTGATAAGATAGTAACGAAACAAAACGGCTCTTGTGTTGTCGTAAACTATGTTTTTATTATCAGCTTATAATAAAAATATTACCATATAATACTCTACTAAGTATTAAGCACTCTAAATAAAGTATATCACTACAAACGGTGGACTGCAAACTCATTAGTTTGTACTACTTCTGGAATATATATATATATATATATATATATATATATATATATATATATATATATATATATATATATATTACGGAAATTAACGAAGGTTAACGAAATGGTTTTAAAAAAACAACAATTTGAATCGATGACGAATATATTAAGCTCTCATTACGATTGAGCTTTCCAGAGAAGAAAATTTAGAAACAACAGTTACAACCTCCACTACAATCGAAAATTGTGTTATATAGGCTTGATTTGACTTCGTTTAGATTGTTGGTCATTCGTGGTCTAGAGATCTAAGACGCGCCAGATCAATTGGTGGCTTCCCCTATGTTGATAGGGGTCGCAGGTACGAATCCTGACGAATGACACACGTATTCGTTACAAAAAAATTATCATAAATAATCAGGCCGGTAGAAATAAATATATATATCCTGTTTCATTATAAACAGAGTATCTACTTAAATACGAGTATCGATCAAAAATAATGTTCAAACAAATAATTTCACACACACACACAGAGAGAGAGAGAGAGAGAGAGAGATAGAGAGAGAGAGAGAGAGAGAGAGAGAGAGACACGTATATATATATATATATATATATATATATATATATATATATTAGTTACGATATAAATCCCAAAGAAACGGTTTGAAGGTAAATCCTAAATGGATTCTATAAATATTAAATATTGAAACTGATCCAGCCAGAGGGCCCAATGTAGTTAAATTTATTCATTTACAGAGCCAATATTTATTACATATATAAAAGTTCAAATTTTCTAAACACGTATGTCCATTTCAACGAGTGAATTTAACACCCGTCTTATCAGAGATAACAAAATATTTTGGTTAGATAAATTTATTTGTTTATGTGTATGTAAAAAACAAAAGCAAGGATAGGGAAAAAGGAAAAGGAAGAAAAAAAGGTAAAAGAAAAATGTGGCAGATCTTTGCTGTCGGAACTTGTAAGTTTGCCATTTGGTGACAGAATCAAAAAGAGATACATTAAAATAAGTTAAAAATAAAAAAATATAAGAAAGAAATGGGTCAGACAAATATACATGTAAGAAAGAAATGGTTTATACATGTGTGTGTGTGTGTGTGTGTGTGTGTGTGCGCGCGCGCGCGTGCACATACGCGTATGTGTTGCAGTGAGTAATAAAATGTTTCATTCTGGTCTTTTGTCATGGCGATAATTGATGATTCTTATCTTGACAAAGAAATTCCATTGAATGGCTGCTGTAGCGTGATAGCTAAGTAGAACATTTAAGAGTTGGAAAGACATCAATTCCAGTTCATTAAGATCAGAATACTTTTCATCCAGAATCCCAAGATTCATTCAACAAGGAATAAAAGAATTAGTTTCATCCCGAGCTTTTGTAATTGCTAATAATCATGATTATGTTCTTGACAACGAAATTACATCCAGTGCCTGCCGTAGAGCGATAGTTAAGCAAAACCTTTAAGTGTATGGAAGACGCCTACTCAATAAGATCAGAATTCTTTTCATCGACATTATTTACGTTGTTCGGACTGTTGTCCTCATCTTTATTGCCATATTTACGACGTTTCGGTCATTGTACGCTTCGCTGTTCTTCATACGCTAGAAATTTTGAACCGAAACCTTTATTTCGATAACTGGGGTATATCGTTCTTATTCTATGTTCAATGCCACTTCCAGTAGCCATATGGTTATCTCCCTTTATCTTAACTCAAGGACACATGACTCTGTAGATATAGGCGTTGGTTAGTTCCAGTGACTTGACCCAAAGTGTTGTGAGTTCAATACCAGGCTACAGTAGTGGTGAGCAAATAATTTAAAGAGTTAACTTAAAGGGAGATAACTATATGGCTTCTGGAAGTGGCATCGCATATGAAATGAGAATGATATACCCCTGTGATCGAAATTTATTTCGATCAGTTCGGTTTGAAATTCTTAGCACCTGAAGAACGCCGGAGTGTAACACGGCCGAAATATCGTAAGCATGGCAATAAAGATGAGGACAACAGTCTGAACAATGTAAATAATCTAAATACTACCTCATCTCAAAAGTATAGACAAATGCTTTTCGTCTAGAATCAAAAGATCTTTTCAATAAGGAATTAAAGAATTAGTCTCGTTCTGGTCTTTGGTCATTGCTAATAGTCATAATTATATTCTTGACAAAGAACTTAATTTGAGTAGAGCTATAATTGGACAAAAAATAATGGTAAGTTATGAAAATTAATTTTAATTTTCGAGGATTTTAACGGATTTTTATTATCTCGAAAACGGTTGTTCATGTTTTTTATTGTTTTATTTTTGTTTCTTTCTTTCAAATTGACAGTTGTATGTCTAATTGTTCATCAGCGAAACTGAAATTGGTTTCTTTCCACTCTTTTGGTTGCACAAACATGCGATCAAATTTTACAATTGTATATTTTTCCTGATGCCAAACAAGGCGAGAAACTTTCAAGATTCTCGTTTTATTTGACATTAAATTATTTTCAACTTCAAACGCACACAAAAGCACAAGGTCGATATACATGCAAAGATACTCCAAACCATACACACCCAATCAGACACACAAGCAACACACAACTACATACGTACACGTAAGCGCATATACAAACTCCACAAATTTACGCTTGTAAACACACGAAAATGGATACAAATATAGACTTACACAGACAGACACGTAAATACACAAATTTGTATTTTTTTACTTTATTACACTTTTTAAAAAGTAATTATGAGATAACGATATATATATATATCAAAAACAATACTGGGGGTAAATAAAGATAAAGAGGAAAAAAGTTTTCGTGTGATGCGCTTTGTCCGAAATTAGTTGCGTCGATGCTCATACGCATGTGCACAAATGAACGATGCTTGGAATTTTAAATTTAAAAAAAAATTGATTGAAATTTCCCAGCATCCTCGTTTGTGCACATGCGTAGGAGCATCGACGTAAAAGTTTAGGACTAAACGCGTCACATAACTTTTTTTCACTTTGTCATATATTTTCTTCGGAAAGTATTTATTTAAATTAAATAAAATAGTTAAATATATTTTATTACCGTATTTTTTTAATTAATGAATTTTTATTAATTGAATTTTGAATTTAAAGATGATCTGTATTTGTCATTTTTATATTTACTTATTTTTTTCCCTTCGGCATGATTATTTTGCAATTTTTTATAGCTTTGGTCGGAGCGACGAAGAAGGAAAGTAAGTCAGACGCCATTTATCATGTACCCTATTCCTGTAAAACTCTTTTCCTGACTCACAATGAAACTATGTTTACTTAACCAGACGAACAC